>CM034157.1:199239462-199770200 GCA_019776745.2 Taxus chinensis | reverse complement strand
CACCTTTGAAGATACCTTGGCTGGAAAGTGTCAAATTCTTGCAGCTCCAATATTTGTAGGTTACCGGATTTTAGATATTTTTTATAGTCTTAAATATTTACTATTCTAGATATCTACATATTTTAGATATTTCCTATAATAATATCTAACAATTTGATTGTTCTACGTTACAATTGTTATATCAAATACGGATTTTTATCTAGATTTTTGGAACATATAATCCAGATTGGGTGTGGACTTGTTTTCCATTCTTGAGGATACTACCATCTTTATTTTGATTATGACAACATTCTTCGGCTCAGGTATGAAATGTCATATGCAAAACCAATTACTGGCCTACTCCTTACCTGCCCATTTTTCAAAACGACAGAGCATCATACAACATTACCCGTCATGCAATTTTTGACGATTTGGGCGGATTCCAGTCAAGCACTGAGTTTAGTTTTACAACGTGGGATTATGGTCGTGAAAGCGGATTACAGAGAAGATTGACATTAGATCCTGATGGAAATCTGAGACTGTACACCTTGGACGAAGATATAGGCATCTGGAATATATCTTGGATGGCGCTTCCCTTGAATGCTTTGTTCATGGTCTCTATGGAATAAACAAGCTGTGCATTTACAGCCCTGAGGCTATATGTACATGCATACTTGGTTTCCACATGTAGGACCTTGTAGACCGGTTCAAAGGCTTGCAGAAACCCGATACAGAGTTGTTGGATCTAGGATCCACCATATGCTACATAACTTATTTACCTCATCTACACAGATTTCTACGACAACGATCTTCGGGGCTACTCTCTTGGGCTCAGTCTCAAACAATGTAAGATCTCGTGCATGAATGATAGCCAATGTGCAAGTTTCAGCTACATGAAGGGTACCGGAAAATGCTACCCCAAAACCCTGCTTCTTAGCGAATATCGCTCTCCGTCCGTGTTCAACGAAATGTATATTAAAGTCTTCGCCAACCCTCACTTGGGTTCCAAGTAAGTATAAGTTCGATGAGCTACAACTTTTTGGGGCAATTGTTTTTGACATTGGAACCAGTTACATAACCACTAAAAGGAAAAGTGTCGTTAAGTATCCGCTCGTTGATTTGCAATTGCCTTTGGTGTGGTAGAAACTGTATGCATCGTTGTCTACAAAGGGGTTATGAGCAACGACAAGATCGTGGCGGTGAAGTCGTTAGGAGTGTCTCAGAGTAGGATCCACTTCTGGGCCCAGGAAGTTTAGCATGATCGACAAATTCATCACATGGTTTGGTCAATGTATGGCTTCTGTGAGGGGCACCACAGATTGCTTGTTTATGAGTATGTTGAGAATGGGTCGCTGGACAGTTATCTGTTTGCACAAAGTCATGAAATTCTTGGTTGGAAGGAGAGATTTGTAATCGCACTGGGCACGGCGAAGGGATTGACTTACCTCCATGAAGAATGCTTGGAATCGATTCTTCACTGCAATGTCAAACTGTAGAATATACTTTTAGACCACAAATCAGGGGTCCGACTTTGGATTAGCGAAGCTAGTAGACAGAGACCATGCCTTCTCATTCTCAACAATTCGGGGGACGTGGGGATACATGGCGGAGAGTGGGTGATAAATTTGCCCATTACTAACAAAGGATGGATGTGTATAACTTTGGGATTGTGCTGCTGGAGATTGTGAGTGGGCGAAATGCATCAAATCAATCTGGTAATTTGGTGCAGTGGGTGTCTGTAAAGATGAAGGAAGGCAGGGTTGCAGAGGAAGTGGTGGATCCCAAGTTGGATGAAAGTGTTGATGCAGAAGAGATGGAAAGAGTGGTGAGGACGAGTGTTGCTGTGTGTTAAACAAGACTCCAATTTGAGATCGTCAATGAGCCAGGTCGTGGAAATGCTACAAATGGAAAAATACGTTACAAAAAGACATCTTACCTAAGCTTTTACGGTGATAGGCGTAACTTCATTTGGGCATACAATTTCAATTGATTTACAATGTTGATTGACAGTATGTATTGGGTAATATTTTCAAAACCCAAATAACTTTAACCAAATGGTTACCCCTCAGCATACATTGATGTGTCCTAATTAAACATAATATATGTTACTAATACTTGTTATTTATTACTTTTTTCCTTACAATGATAATAAAACGGTCATCATTCTCTGAATGACAATTTGTACCGTGTTCAATAGAGGGAGAGAGTAAAGATTGTAATACTAGCAATTGCACATGAGTTGCAAAATATGCCGGAGAGGATAATAATGTGTCTACATAATTTAAGTGACATTTAGTTCCGACATCACTTCAAATACTTACCTTTACAACAGTACTAACAAGTATGCATTCACCTTCTATCAATTAAGCAAACCATAAATCTCTCTATTGCCACAAATACCATCTTTCTAAATAAACTTACTCCTTAGTAATATGAATATGGAGAACCCATGTATAGAGTTCTGTGTGTAATTTTCTTATTGAAATGTTGACCATTTGTGATATTAGAGGATGGTATTATTTAATTCCTTATTATTTTGTTGCTATAACACTTTCAGTTTTCCTAATAATTTTAGATTTTAAAAAAAGAAAACAAAGAAAAAAAATTATGTAAGAGTGGAAACTACAAATTGCATAACCTAAACTATGTTTCCATGTAGGATCAAATAATTGAACATTCATCGTGATTTCAATGAAACACTCAAAAAATAATATTCATTTGAACTATTACTATAACAGGTATTACTCATATATTAAATTAAAAAAACATCACGAACGGAATGGGAAACTAAAATCACATACAAAAATATATTTGTACATCTTTTCAAAAGTCACAGGCTTCTATAAACTATGATGTTACAGAAACAAAAATGACACGCATCGAACACATTATTTTATTAAATGCACCCCCTTTCTCACAACCACACAAAATAATATATGAAAAATATATAATAAAATAAAAACAATTGACATCTAGATTGTTTTAGTATTCTAGATATCTTCAATCCGATTTGCCATTCTTGAATTCATAATAAGAGAAATCATTTCATTTTGCAGTTGTAGTCTTGCAAATATGCATGATGCATTTTTATTTTTAAAACAAAAACTCAAAGTGCAGAGCTTTACCTGAAGCAGACAATTATGACGGCAAAAACATCACAGACAAGGAAGAACAAATTGGAGCGTGGTGTGCTGATTAATGTCATAGGCACTAAGCAAATTCCTTACCCTTCCAGGGCCTTTGATATGTATCAGTGTTCAAGTTGTTTGATTCCTTGGACTGCAAATGGTAGGGGCGCTCTTCATAGTTACATTTTTTGTTTGAAGTCTATTTTCTTAACTATTTCGATTCATATACTAATTTTCTTAACATTTTTTTATAGATGGGCTTTATATGATGGACATGGACCGCGTTTTGAGACCTGGAGAAACTATTATTTGCATTTATATTGGAAATGATTTGGAGCAGCTCATGCATTGCTTTCTCTTGCTCAATTTGTAGAAACATCATGACATGATTGTGTAGGATTTTACAAAAATATGGCGTAACATTTTTAACGGCACCAGAAATCCCTTGACCCCCATCGCATTTTTCCAAAACAATCGTCTATGACATACAATGCACAATTTCCATTTTTGTTTATTTTTACTAAATTAAGATTTGGGATGTTCGCTTAATGCAATTTTTACAATATGCAGATTTTTTTCCATATTTCCAATTCTAATTGTTTTATCTGCAAGATTGGATCTGATTATCCTCCATTATCGAGAAGTGTGAGGTCAGATGATTTAAATCGCCCCTCTTTTTGACATTGGAGATAGAAATCGTAGAGCTTCCCTGATAGATTTTAGCGTGTGTGTAAATTGCAAACCAGTCGTTCATTGAGGTTGAATGTGTTTGTTGTTTTATTTGTCATATGTGGAAACCAGGTCGCTGTCTTGAAAGCTTTTGAGGGAAACAATTTTTCACTGCAAAATCTATGTTGCTGCAGTCGCAGAGAAGCTTTTGCTACAAGAAAGGACTTAATAATTCTGAAACACTTGTTCTGGCACTGGCACTGGCACCGACACCGACATCGGCACCCCTCTACATTCACACTGTAAACTATGCATAAAACCCTATTTTGTTTATTTGAATAAGTCAAGTGAAATATTATAAAAAGGTAATTTTTTCAATTGTCAGTGCTTTTGTTTTCAAAATCAACTTTACGCAAGGCATGCATCTGATACTCTTTTTGATAGATATGTAAAATTTTTCAAAACTTTTCGCATCTTTAATTCAAATCGTTTGAAAGATGAAATTGAAATGTAGAGAGATTGTGGCCCTATAAATTATCCTACATGGGGGCATGTAAATTACAATGATGTGTTAAAGTTGGTAGACATTTATTTTAGGTGGGCCATTTCAATAAAAAGTTAAGTGGGTCAATTAACTTGTAAATGTAAGTCTACACCAAAACATCAAAGTGGGGTGTTTGGTAAGGCACTTACAAATTTTCATGACATATTTATGATAGCCTCTCTCAAGCAGAGATTGTGAACTTATTCATCGTAGTCCACCTTTGAAATTTTCTTTGTTGGAAAGTTCCAAAATCTGACAAAATGAGATTATTGAATATGCCTTACGAACATTTAAATGTTAAAAAAATAGTTTTATTAGATAAACGTCCGATGTTTGACCAAATGATGAAACATGATTTATTGTGGCAACTATCATAATTTTGTCTTACAAAAAAGTGGGCAATAGCAAAATAAGAGGTCTACCAACAACGTATAAACATCTAAGCAATATCAACACGAAATACAACTCCAATAAACTAAACATTGTTATTCTCTTCGGCGTAGTTTGCAACTCATTTGCAATTGCTAGTTTGTAACAAACAAATTGCGTGGCCTAAAATTAAAAGTTTTTAATGAAATTTGTGGTTTCCTTTTTTATTTTTTTACTAAAAACACATCATTGTGGAACTCATGAAACACACACACACACATCAAATTATTTTAAATATAATATAATTGATTAGTAAAGAAATATTTAGAATACAAAATTCATTACACTAACAATTTTAAATTAAATATGTATATTATTAAATTCATTGGACATGTGAGTATGTGACCATCGTTAAACTTTTTAAATATTTGTCATATTTTCCATTTGGAAAAAAGTCATTGAAGAAATGTGAAACATTTTTATTTGAAAATTTTTAATTCAAATAATTTTTTTTTAATGAATGATATGTATTTATTTAATTATAAATGTTGTGACATTATGATTTAAATTTAATTTTTTACAAAATTAAATAAAAATATTTACTAGATTAATGCCTAAAATTTGTCAAATTGAAAAGACAATCATAATTTTTCAAATATTGTCTATCAGAAAAGTATTGTAGTGAAGTCCCAACAAATATACACTTGGAAGAACAATTACATTGTTAGAATTGACAAGGGACTGAGAAGAGGGGGGGGAATCAATCCTGTAATAATATTTTTCACTTTTCTATTTCAAACATTAAACATACACTTTAATGTATTAAGGTTGGATCACAATTAAATAGAGTTCATCAAGAAGTGCATACATATCAAGAACATAAGATGTACTCAGAAACCTTCTATATTGGAATTCAAATTTGATTACAACTCTTCAAATCAAATTACAATTCTTTAAATCAGATTACAACCAACATAGACTTCACTATTTTGCTTTACTCACATCTTCTTCATGAAACTCCAACCAACTACTAACTTAGAAGAGACTTCCAAGGGTTTTTGCTTTGGAACAAAGGCTTTCTTCAAAAGAAGAGAAAATAGTTTTTTTCAAAATTCGATCCACCTAAATGTGAAACACCCTTTTAAAGAACAAAATCTTCATGAGAATGACTCTTGCACTTCAATTTCCACTTGACTCTTCAGATTTCTAGTCTTCTCAAAATGAGATCCTCTTTTGTCTTCTAGCTCTTAAACTTGTCCACAAGTATTCCAGCTTTGTATTCACATGGTACATGGTCCCACCAAGTCGAATAATATTTTTTTATGCTTAGAAACTCGCAACATTAGCCAAAACACTCATTTAGACTCATATGTATGCATAAATTAGCTTTTGCAAACACAATTACGAAAAACCATCTAATTAGCCCATTTCATTGATCTTCATGACCCAAGTAAAATATCAAAATGAAGCTTAGGATGTCTACTTTCATTAAAATTTATCAGCAAAAGCCAAATAAAGGCTTAACACATCAAGAAATGCCACTTTGCAAGACTTGCCTGGCTAGTTTTAGCATCTTTGAATTTGGTATTCAAAAGATTGAGTTGATACATACTTCAAATCTCTTCATCATGGGACAAGTGACCTATCAATGGAAATTTCATGAAGTCTACTATCTCATCCACTTCTCATACTAATCTAATTCACGACATAAAGCTTCCAAAAATTTGGTTCTCTGCAACTAGTCTGGTTGGTTTTGAAAACACAAAAACTAGTCTTCCATACAATGTGGTCAAACACCTCCAAAGAACTTTTCAAAACTTCCTATCACCACTAACACTTAAATTTTGATGTATACAACACTTTCAAGCACTCAAACCCATAGGTAAAATGGAGAAAGTCTCATCTTCATGCCCATTCAGGCATGCTTCTCAAATAGGCCTAAAAGAGCAATTTCGGCTCAATCACCTTTAAGTAAGAAATGACATATCCAAATTTAACCATTCACTTCCTCACATTATATTACACATGAAAATATTGATCAAGGAAATAAACATCATCAATTTAATGCAATTCAACGTGGTTACCTTCATTCTTCTTCACTAGCTTCTCAAGACAAGCTTTTTTTGTCAGTAAGCTCAAATATGCAACTATTACTCTAGTTTTCTCCAAATGAGTAACCCAAGTGGATTCATGAAGTTGAATATCACATGAATAACATCATCCACCTTAATTTTGGGCAGGGGTTCCTTTGCAAGTTTCACTGTATGATAAACAGATAACAGTTATACAATCATGCAGTCTATTAATCTCATGATTTCCAAATTCCATGAACGTAATCCCGTTCAAAATAACATATTATTCATTGCTGTTACCTACAGCAATCCAAGATTAAGTCATAATCACCAAAACAGTTCGACCTTACAAGACCGATCAGCATTAGTAAACACAACTAATCATCATACCTTCCTAGCAAGAAACAGTATATTTCTCTATGAGTTCAGAAGGAAAACTACTTCTTTTCCAACTCTCACGAAACACTCATATAAAATTCTAATGCCCATTCCTTTAAAATACAAAATACCATTTCCTCATAATCCCGAAACAGCAGAAGGAAGAGAAAAGTCTTATTTCTTTTTAAGCAAGAAAGGAAAGAACAGCCAAAAACGTGTTATCATTTCTTTCTCCAAGGCAATTTGTATGCTCATACAAAAGAAACAATGTTGTATTCATCCTAATCAACACAGCAGAGAGAGAGAAAGAACTATTTCCTTTTCAAAGAAATTTCAGTATAGAAACGACCTTAAGCAACTCGTACATCCTGTTCAATTATATCACGAAAGACCATATAACAAAGAACATTCTCATAGCAGTGAAAACAACCCACACAGTCTGCCAGTTCTTGATATAATACTTAAACAGTGAAATACCCATTCCATAGAGCTCGAAAAGAAATGATCATGCTTTTAAGTCCCGAACAACAGATAGTAAACAAACAAAAGATCTTATTTCCTCAATGAAACTTCAGTACAGAAACGACATCAAGCTACTCACAACCTTCACCATCTTATCACAAAAGTTCATGAGACAAAAGACAATCGCACAGCAATAAGATAACCAACACTACCTGCACAGTTCCATATCATATTTTACAAGAAAACCAGTTCGAAACTCCATCTAGCGTCAACAACCAGCACAACATGGAGGTATTCCATTCAAGAAGTGCAAAGACAGTTAAACACAGCAATAAGGAAACAATTTTCCTATTATTTCCAAAAATGACAGCAAGGGTCAACGAACCCAAATCATAGCAACATAACACGAACTGTATTTCCACTTCCTTTTTACATGCAAGGACAGTTCCAACACAACAGCAAGGAAACGATTGCACAATAAAGGAGAACAATCACACAAAGCCTGTTCCAATTTCCACACAACATGAACAGAGAAAGAGACTATCTATTTCAATCCACCATACTGTCAACAATCAACAGTAATTCATGTTCCAACTCGATTCGTGCAAAAACAAATCAAAGCCTAGCAACCAGAAGCGATTCTTCTTATCATTTTCCAAAAAAAGAGAAGCAAGAATCAACAAAATCCAAATCAAATCGACTCGACAACAATCACAGAATCCAAACCCAAGAGCAGGGTTGTTTTAATGAGACACTTAAACAAAGCAAGAATTTTTAAAGAGAAGGGCTTAACATGCCTGTAATCTCTTTTCCAGAACTCGAAGAAAGCTTCGTTTGCCGCGTTATTTCCTTCCACAGCGACAGCACAAACTTCCCAGCACTCCTTTCTTCTTCAGGCTTAGCAACAGCCTTAAAAATCTCCAAGAACAGTGTCAAATTCCAAGAGCTGGTTCGACTGAACCAGACCAGAAAAACCAAATGCAGAGCAACTTTGCAAAAGCCGAATCGACCAAATGAAAATCAAAATTCCCTCATCCTCTTTCCAAGGCGAACTGGTCGTGAGGACCAAGAATAATTAATGCAATTAAGGCTCTGCCTTTTCCTAGCTTCCCACGCCACTGCCACTTGAGTTGGCGAACTCTAAATTTCAAATTTCCCATGCAAAACTGAATTTGGCTCTATCTCCAAATAGATGCCTCTATTTCCTACCTGCCCCGCCAAAACTGGCGCTGTCCACGTATGGACTGTTTATTAAATGCTAATGAATGCCCTTCCTTCATCCTTATCCTCTCCTTCCAAGGGTCTGCGCGCCCTTTTAGATTAGGATTAGTTTAGGTTGCATATAGTGTTCAACCTAGGTCTTAGTTTAGCCTTAGGTTATTAGGGCTTAGGTTTATTTTTCCCCTTTTTTTTTTGTAATTTAAAAATCCACTTAGGATAGTAGTGTAGGATGCATGTTAGGACTTAGGATTAGTTTAGGGTTTTTAATTCATACTAACCACTAACACTAATCAACTCCTATCCCAACCTCTCAGCTAACATTCACGTTCTATGCAGAGCAGGACGTTCAGTCCTTTGGATCACGTGTCAAGGCCACCCGTGTCCAGGCATTTCTTGCCTCACGAGGTCCCAAGTTCGACAGTACAGGGTTCAAGAATCGAACCCCTGTCGTTGGCATTTACGTGCCAGCTGCTCATACCTGCAATCAGGCGCTGCACGTTCATAACAATCTCGGGTTCGGTTCAAGAGTGAATCGACACAGAAATCACAAGAAGACCTCAGCATACTTTGGATCAATGAAATTGATTCAAGGTGTGCTGTCAATCAGCAACGAGAGTTTAGCAAGTATACGACAATTTGTCGTCACATCAGCAAACACGCAAGTACAATAATTGATGTCCTATACAATAAATCACAGCATGGAAGAATCCAAGTTAGCAACACATTCCTTTAAGATCAGAGTTTATCTTAACATGTTTGCTTTCATTCCAGCAGTTATAACAGTATGAAAAACATTCACCAAGATAACATACAAAATCAGAGTGTTACATTCTTCCCTCCTTAAAGAATCATCGTCCCGATGATCAGATTAAACAAATCAAGGAGTTCCTAGGACAAAGTTCAGTTATTGTCCTTTCATTCATAAGTTCATACCAAAAACAGATTCACTCTTAAAAACAGCGTTTTAAGACAACTGTACAATAGACTAATAATTGTCTAAATTTGGTAGAATTATCAGTTCTTTGAATTTCAAATTCAATTAAACAGGTGTGGAAAAGTAGATCTCATTTCTTCGAGATTTTCCCAAGTTGCACTTTCTTCGCTGAACTGGTCCCACTGGACCTTACATTGGTTCACTTCGCGATTTCTCAAGTACAACTGGCGAGTTCCCAGCACTCGAATGGGCTTAACCACGATTATTCCTGGGTCTTGGACCTGCAAGGAATTCCAATTTAGCACATGTGATAAATCTGTCACGTATTTCTTAAGCAAAGAAATATGAAAAACATCATGCATTTGAGACAAAGCAGGAGGTAATGCTAGACGATAAGCTACAGGGTTGATTATTTCAACAATTTCAAAAGGTCCCACGTAACGTGGCGACAACTTGGCAGCCTTGCCAAAAGTTATTGAGCTCTTTTTCGGCTTCACCCGAAGAAAGACCTTCTCTCCCAGTTTATAATGCCTGTCAACCCGCTTCAAGTCTGCATAGCTCTTTTGCCTATTGGCAGCCTCCTTTAGATGTTCCCGAATCATTTTGATTTGCTGTTCCATTTCCATAAGGATTTCTGGCCCAATTACCTCTCTGTCCTCAACGCTGTCCCAGCTGACAGGGGTTCTGCATTTTCTTCCATACAATGCTTCAAAGGGCGCCATTTTTAAAGAGGCATGATAGGTGTTATTGTAAGCAAATTCTACCAGCGGAAGGTATTCCTCCCATTTATACTGCTGGTCCATGCAATACATCCTTAACATGTCCTCTAAAACCTGATTAACTCTCTCAGTCTGTCCATCCGTTTCCGGATGATATGCAGAACTGAAGTTCAATTTAGTCCCCAAGGCCGCATTAAGCGTTTGCCAAAACCTTGATGTCATCCTCGGATCTCTGTCCGATATGATTAATTCCGGTATTCCATGCAATCTGAAGATTTCATGTACAAATCTTCTTGCTAGCACTGGTGCATCGTCCTTCAAATTACCAGCAATGAAGTGTGCCACTTTGGTCAATTTGTCGACTACAACCAGGATAATGTCATGCTTATTTCTTGACATAGGCAATCCTTGAACGAAATCCATCGTTATCACTTGCCATTTATACTGCGGAATACTGTGGGGATACAATAATCCAGCGGGGTGCATATGTTCCGCCTTAACACGCTGACATTCCAAGCAGTGTGTTACAAACTCTGCCACATCCTTTTTCATTCCCTTCCAGAAATATTGCTGCTTAAGATCAGCGAGCATTTTTGTAATGCCAGGGTGTCCAGAAAAAGGTGAATTATGGAATTCAGTTAACAATTTCCCTCTTAAGTCATTTGCCACAGGTATATATACCCTGTTTTCGAACCTCAGAATTCCTTCATTATCAAAACGGAATCCCTTATACCTGACGTCCTGCGGGTCTGCAGCAAGTGCTGATTTGACTTGCTGGAAATAAGGATCTGATTCCAAGGCATCTTTCACCTCATCCTTAAACTGAGTTCTTAACGTTATAAGAGCAGAGATATGCTTCCTTCGACTCAAAGCATCTGCTACCCTATTTTCCTTGCCCTTAATGTAGCTTATATCGAAATCATACTGAGACAGAAATTCTAACCATCTTCGCTGCCTTGCATTCAGATTTGGCTGAGTAAAAATATACTTCAGCCCCAGATGGTCTGTTTTTAACTCGAAGGGCTTGCCTAAAAGATAATGCCTCCACATTTGAAGTGCATGAACAATGGCAGCGAGCTCAAGATCGTGTGGAGCATAGTTCTGTTCATGTAACTTAAGCTTTCTGCTTTCATAAGCGATGACATGGTTATTCTGTAACAGAATACCTCCAAGGCCTTCTCCTGAGGCATCCGTTACAACCATAAAATCTCCATTTGGATCAGGTACAGTCAAAATAGGTGCTGTAGTTAACTGTTCCTTTAACTTTTTAAAGGCAGATTCACATTTGTCTGTCCAGACAAATTTCTTTTCTTTCTTTTGCAGCGAAGTGATTGGGGCAGCAATTTTTGAAAAGTCCTTAACGAACTTTCGATAATATCCAGCCAAGCCCATGAAGCTCCTCACTTCGTGCACATTCTTAGGCGCAGGCCACTCAGTTATAGCTGTGATCTTTGAAGGGTCAACAGCTATCCCATTTTTGCTTATAACGTGTCCCAAATAATGCACTTCTGCATCATAAAAGGAACATTTGGACAGTTTGCCATACAACTTCCTCTTTCTTAAGATTTCCAGCACTATCCTGAGATGTTCTTGGTGCTCTTCGACATTTTTAGAGTATATAAGAATGTCGTCTAAGAATACAAGCACAAACTTGTCTAAGTATTCTTGAAAAATATTGTTCATTAGATTCATGAAGGCGGCAGGTGCATTAGTCAGCCCAAAAGGTAACACCGTGAACTCATAATGTCCGTACCTCGTTCTAAAAGTTGTTTTATGAATATCTTCTTCCTTTATTCTCAGCTGATGGTACCCTGATTGAAGATCTATTTTTGAATAAACTGATGTTCCTCGCATCTGATCAAACAGATCATCAATCCTAGGAAGTGGGTATCGATTTTTAATAGTTGCTTTGTTCAGCATTCTGTAATCAATGCACAGCCTCAAAGTGCCATCCTTTTTCTTTACGAAAATTACCGGCGCTCCCCAAGGTGAGACGCTCGGTCTTATCAGCCCCTTAGTCAGAAGTTCTTGTAACTGAGCCTTCAGCTCTACCAACTCAATGGTAGTCATTCTATAAGGTGCCTTAGATATGGGTTCCGTTCCTGGTTTGATTTCTATTGCGAAGTCAAACTCACGTTTGGGCGGAAGACCCGGTAATTCCTCCGGAAACACATCACGGAAATCCCTCAACAATGGATATCTTTCCATGAAATCATTATCTTCTTATGCATTTTCTGTCACTTTTACTGCATACAAAGTGCAGCCTCTGTTTTTAGCCCTCTTTAGTTGCATAGCCGTCAGTTTCCTAACTGCAACTTCCCGTTTTACACCTTGAATGACTGTTGCTTTCTGCAGGTCATCAAAGCAATAGATTTGTTTTTCATAACAATTGACCTTTGCCTTATGTTCAGCCAACCAGTTAACTCCAATAATGATATCATATGATCCTAGAGGAGTGACATACAAGTCAACTTCGGTGGAGAAACCAGGCAGATCAAGAATTGCCCCAAAAAGGCACATTTCGACTGTATGGACAACATTATTCCCATAATGCACTGTCCATGTTTTATCCATTCTTGCAGCCTTTCTTTTTAATTTCATAGCAAGTTTAGCAGAAATAAAACATTCTGTAGCTCCAGTATCAAAAAGTATAACTACAGGTGTACCGAATAACTTACCCGTAACTTCTATGGGCGTCACTTGCTTTTCAGCTTGTCTGTTAGCCACTGCAGCATGTATCCTATGCTGCTGTCCGCGATCATCCTTCTTCAGAGGACAGTGATTCGCATAGTGGTCCTTTCCACAGTTGAAGCATCCTCCAGCTGGCCCTTTTCTAGGCTCAAATTTGTTACCAGCCTTGAAGTTATCATTCTGGCTTCCATAGGACTTCTGTCCAATGCCATTAACTTTTGTGAAGCTGTTCCGCACACTATTTACAGGTCTGTTCATCACAGGTTTCTTGTTGTTATCTACAACAATTTTGTTTTTCACACCAAACCTTTTCCAAGGTCCCCTTTTTGGTGCAAGAGACGAAGAAGGATTGGGAATCTTCTTCCTTATCTCTTCCCTGTGAGCAGATATTGCCCTCAATTTCTGTTCCTGTCTGATTGCCTTTTCGACAACTCCATCCATGGTGGTTGGGCCGTGGACATCCACTTCGCCACCAATGATGGGATTCAGTCCCATTATGAATTTCCGTATTCTGAACTTCTCGTCAGCTTGGTACTGCGGCACATACTTAAGGAGTTTAGTAAACCCTTCCCAGTATTCCGTCACCGACAGCCTTCCTTGCGACCAGTTCTGAAATTCAGTCATTTTCCTATCAAAATAGAGTTGAGGCAGCCATCGTTGCCTAAAATAACCCTTAAATTGATCCCAAGTTATGTCTGATTCGACAATATTCAGCTCAACCTTACGGTTGTCCCACCATGATGATGCTTCATGAGAAAGCTGATATGCTCCCCATATCGCTTTAGTCTCTTCGGAGAAGTTTCTTATTGCAAAGTATTTCTCCATTTCACTGAGCCAGTTCTCAGCTCCGTCTCCAAGAGTTGTTCCATCAAACTTTGGAGGACTTATTCTCTTTATATCATTTGTAAGTTCAGCTGCTAATCTTGCCCTTTTATTTTCAGGGGGATTAGGAGCAATTACATTATTATCATCAACACCCGGATTCCCTCCGTTGATGTTGTCCACAGGAGGCAGCTGATCATTTATTTCAGCTTCATTCTCCTCCTCTTCATTGCCCATTGACTGCTGTTCCAGTACAGTCAAACGATCCCTCGTATCAAGTAGGGCAGCAAGGATTTCATCCAGCTTTTGGGCAGTCGCTGCTTCTCCACCCTGTAACGGGTTATTCGCAGCATTCCCTCTTGTCCTGACCATTTTCTGTTCAATAAGAAAATGTAAACCTTATTAATATCGTGGACTCATTAGGTCCAAGAGCTACAACCTTTAGCTCTGATACCAAGATGTAACATCCCCATTTTAAGATACCAGAACAAGGGAATTTTTTTTTTTTTTTTTTGATAACGTTCTCTGTTATGAATTATAAAATTCAAACACACGTTCAAGTTTTAATAATTGTTCTCTGCCCAAACAACACAGTTTGGATCACACAATTTCTTTTTAAAACGAATGTTCCCTGTTCGCATATTTACAATATGGAACACACATTCAATGCCATTCAATCTTATAACAGATTCTATATGCTGCTGTAAATGACTCGAGGAACTGCCGATCTTCCATTTTCATGGCTCGGAGTTTCAACGATCCTTCATTTCATGACTCGGCAACAACCGATCCTTCATGTTGACTCGTTTATGCATGCATAGTATATTATATATACCTGTTCTCATAACCGTTTCCGGTTATCGAAGTGATCCATTTAAGAAGCCTATCTGAATATCTGTTACTGATATTCATCTGACATCCTGCATCTTAAATTAAGTGATAAGGACAACGCAACCAGCAATTGCGATACTTTGGCCAAAGATTTTCACATGCTTTGCATGATCATATTCCTGGATGTGATACACATCAACGGAATACGTCCTTCACTTCACTTCACCTGTTATCTAGAATGGTCTTTCCTGGTTCCTACCAGTCTTCTTCGTTTAAGGTCAGTTTTAAACTTCCAATTACAGTTAGTAATATGAACGAATATAGGAAGGCACTCCTGGTAACTAAAGATACGCAGACATACGGTGTCGTTTCCCCACGACCCCGTGTGTCTAGTTATCTTTAGTATTCCGGAGTCACTCCGTATACCAGATCATACTCCTATCCCCTGTCCACAGTTACACATTCAGCCTATGTATTCTTGATGTTTTAATTCGGGAGGGCATTGCAATATGTCAGCTGCAACAGTGTGTCGTCATGAAGACCCCGTCTTCATGGAGACACCTTGCTGTAGCTGGCGTATGCCAATGTCCTACAGAATTCTCCCATCGAGAATACACATCCTGCTCAAGTGCTTAGGATACGATTTAATAATTAAAATCAACTTTCAGCATCCACGCTGATCCCTTGATCCTCGTTTCCGTTACAGTTGTATAGGGCTAAGAGGGACTAAATCCGTCCATTATCTTGCAATGCATCTTCTCCTTCGTGTCGAAGGGCTGCATTTCCCTACTTGGTTCTCTTCTTAATCATTGGATTAAGCAGTCCGTACCGACGGACGTGATAAGTTTAACCTATTAAACTTAGCCAAGATTTTCCCAACTGCAACTAAATTCAGAATTCTAGCTTATTAGACGTCATTCATACGAGGTCTAAATTCCGAGAAATGTATTCATTTGTTCTCCTTAACGTTATATAGTTAAGGTCCATTAGTTATGGATATACTTATCCTATATCCTTTATTCTGAATTCAGCATACGAGATCATTAATGGAGTTCGAAAGCGAAGTTCGATTATTCCAAAGTTAATTGATATTCCTTAGCTCCTAAGCTAATCCTGAATACCTTTCGATTATGGAATCATATTCTTCCTAATCCTTTTTAATGTCAATTAAAAATTCATCTTTACCCAAGTATGAACTAATTGCATTTTTCAACTTAAAAGTTGCATTTAGGTAAGAATAGATATCAGTTTCCATTTAACATCCATCCAAGGACAATGAAACAAATCCAAATCAAGAAATAACATTATATTTCCAATTTAGTCAACAATATCAAACTGATATAATTATTAAAATATCACACTTGTAATTGTATTCAATATTTCATGTCATAATCTGTACATTTGCCAATCCAACTGATGGGCATGGTTTACATAAAACATCAATACAACTCATAGATAGAAGAATATATTTTCTTCTTTTCACAATTCCTCGAAGAGGAATAAAAGCAACAATTACAATTCATCTTTCAGCTAATCAAGAAGCATCAGAAAACAGCCATGTCTTCATTCTAATCAAATTCCATCTGCAAAATGATTTGCACGGGTCAGTTCAATGAACTGAGCATATTAAGCACTTATCCTTAAAATAAGGTGCTTCAACTAACTGTCTCAATAAAAGAACCCTGCTTTTATGAAACGACAGTAAAACATCAATCACGAAATAGGCACAAAAGAAAGATCAGCATAACAACTGAACTATCAAAATATCATCACAATCAGCCAAAGAACTGCTGTCCCGTTTCCACATAACCGTTACAAGTCTTAATTCACAATATTTGTAAAGTTAGAAATACAAATAGCTTACTGCTGATATAACATACTGTTATCCTTTCCACGCCTTTCATTAATAATAAATGCAAAGGATGAAACTAACTGAAATGTAAACCCATTACTTTCCTTTCAGTTCATGCATCATATTAGAATCCAAGCAATCAAGCACAGACAAGAAAGCGAACAGCAATGCATATAGTCGCTCCCATCTAAGCACTACAAAATTCGTTATTCAACGAATTATAGATTTCCAACTGAATGAAAGAAGAAAAGATCATTTTTCCAAGTCATTCATCCATATCTCTATTTCTTTCCACATGGCTGTTCTAAAAATGGAATCCAAACGAAACACAAATCAAGATAACAGTTCAGAGTGAAACTTACAAAATCCATTCGGAATTCACTTTCCGGCAGTAAGAATAATTTCATTTATAATCCGCTTTAAATGAAAACAGGGAAGAATTCATCATCCATATTCCATATTTCATTTGAATCAGACTCATATGAAAATCCAAAACAGGTTAGTACAACATTATGTTCATCCTAGGTCAAACAGTATAAGGATGCAGACCATATATTTACCATACTTAAAGAAACCATATTTCTTTCACTGTATGATAAACAGATAACAGTTATACAATCATGCAGTCTATTAATCTCATGATTTCCAAATTCCATGAACGTAATCCCGTTCAAAATAACATATTATTCATTGTTGTTACCTACAGCAACAATCCAAGATTAAGTCATAATCACCAAAACAGTTCGACCTTACAAGACCGATCAGCATTAGTAAACACAACTAATCATCATACCTTCCTAGCAAGAAACAGTATATTTCTCTATGAGTTCAGAAGGAAAAACTACTTCTTTTCCAACTCTCACAAACACTCATATAAAATTCTAATGCCCATTCCTTTAAAATACAAAATACCATTTCCTCATAATCCCGAAACAGCAGAAGGAAGAGAAAAGTCTTATTTCTTTTTAAGCAAGAAAGGAAAGAACAGCCAAAAACGTGTTATCATTTCTTTCTCCAAGGCAATTCGTATGCTCATACAAAAAAAACAATGTTGTATTCATCATAATCAACACAGCAGAGAGAGAGAAAGAAACTATTTCCTTTTCAAAAGAAATTTCAGTATAGAAACGACCTTAAGCAACTCGTACATCCGGTACAATTATATCACGAAAGACCATATAACAAAGAACATTCACATAGCAATGAAAACAACCAGAATGCAAACCCATTTGTAATCGTAGCAATGAAAACAACCACACAGTCTGCCAGCTCTTGATATAATACTAAAACAGTGAAAATACCCATTCCTTAGAGCTCGAAAAGAAATGTCATGCCTTTAAGTTCCGAAACAGCAGATAGTAAACAAACAAAAGATCTTATTTCCTTCAATGAAACTTCAGTACAGAAACGACATCAAGCCGCTCACACAACCTTCACCATCTTATCACAAAAATTCATGAGACAAAAGACAATCACACAGCAATAAGATAACCAAAACTACCAGCACAGTTCCATATCATAATTTACAAGAAAACCAGTTCGAAACTCCATCTAACGTCAACAACTAGCACAACATGGAGGTATTCCATTCAAGAAGTGCAAAGACAGTTAAACACAGCAATAGGGAAACGATTTTCCTATTATTTCCAAAAATGACAGCAAGGGTCAACGAACCCAAATCATAGCAACATAACACGACTGTATTTCCACTTCCTTTTTACATGCAAGGACAGTTCCAACACAACAGCAAGGAAACGATTACACAATAAGGAAACGATTACACAGCCTGTTCCAATTCCACACAGAGAAAGAAACTATCACAACCACCATACTGAACAGAGAATAATCTATTTCCAACTTGATTCGTGCAAAAACAATCAAAGCCGAGCAACCAGAAACGATTCTTCATATCATTTTCCAAAAAAAAGAAGAAGCAAGAATCGATGAAATCCAAATCAAATCGACCCGACAACAATCACAGAATCCAAACCCAAGAGCAGGGTTGTTTTAATGAGACACTTAAACAAAGCAAGAATTTTTAAAGAGAAGGGCTTAACATGCCTGTAATCTCTTTTCCAGAACTCGAAGAAAGCTTCGTTTGCCGCGTTATTTCCTTCCACAGCGACAGCACAAACTTCCCAGCACTCCTTTCTTCTTCAGGCTTAGCAACAGCCTTAAAAATCTCCAAGAACAGTGTCAAATTCCAAGAGCTGGTTCGACTGAACCAGACCAGAAAAACCAAATGCAGAGCAACTTTGCAAAAGCTCGAATCAACAAAAATGAAAATCAAAATTCCCTCATACACTTTCCAAGGCGAACTGGTCACGAGGACCAAGAACAATCAATGCAATTAAGGCTCTGCCTTTTCCTAGCTTTCCACGCCACTGCCACTTGAGTTGGCGAACTCTAAATTTCAAATTTCCCATGCAAAACTGAATTTGGCTCTATCTCCAAATAGATGCCTCTATTTCCTACCTGCCCCGCCAAAACTGGCGCTGTCCACGTATGGACTTACCAAATAAATGCTAATGAATGCCCTTCCTTCATCCTTATCCTCTCCTTCCAAGGGTCTGCGCGCCCCTTTAGATTAGGATTAGTTTAGGTTGCATATAGTGTTCAACCTAGGTCTTAGTTTAGCCTTAGGTTATTAGAACTTAGGTTTATTTTTCCCCTTTTTTTTTTGAATTTAAAAATCCACTTAGGATAGTAGTGTAGGATGCATGTTAGGACTTAGGATTAGTTTAGGGTTTTTAATTCATACTAACCACTAACACTAATCAACTCCTATCCCCATTCTGCCTCCTACTAGACATTCACGTTAATGCAGAGCAGGACGTTCCGTCCTTTGGATCACGTGTCAAGGCCACCCGTGTCCAGGCATTTCTTGCCTCACGAGGTCCCAAGTTCGACAGTACAGGGTTCAAGAATCGAACCCCTGTCGTTGGCATTTACGTGCCAGCTGCTCATACCTGCAATCAGGCGCTGCACGTTCATAACAATCTCGGGTTCGGTTCAAGTGTGAATCGACACAGTAATCACCAGAAGACCTTAGCATACTTTGGATCAATGAAATTGATTCAAAGTGTGCTGTCAATCAGCCACGAGAGTTTAGCAAGTATACGACAATTTGTCGTTGCATTAGCAAACACGCAAGTACAATAAATGTTGTCCTAACAATAAATCACAGCATGCAAGAATCCAAGTTAGCAACACATTCCTTTAAGATCAGAGTTTATCTTAACATGTTTGCTTTCATTCCAGCAGTTATAACAGTATGAAAAACATTCACCAAGATAATTTGCAAAATCAGAGTGTTACATTAGGAGTAACATAGGTTTCAACATGGAAATCATTGGAAACAAGTTCAAAAGCATAAGAGATATGAGGAATAAATTCACACTCCATAATTTTAATGCAAGAAACATCATCATTAACATGTGTATCATCATTATCATAATCACTATCATCCATATTTTTATAGGTAAGAAGTTCATCATGTAAATTATTTATATTAGTGTTATCATTTACCATGGTACAAGGGGGAGAAGATGGAGCAACATTCATGTCTACAGTGGATGAAAGAGCATATTCCTCAAGTTTTTGAATGGGGGAAATAATGCAAGAGTCGAGACTTGGAAGGTCATTAGGATCAAATTCTTGGAATACAAGGAGTTTTTGGATGACATGTGGTTGATATTCGGTATTTTGGATGAAATTATGAAATTCAAATTCTAGGCAGGTGTTGGAAAGAATTGGATTACTGTACATAAAGGTCATAGGATGATTTGGGGATGGGTACCATTTTTTAGCCATGAGGGATGTGGATCCTAGGGAAAAGAGTTCGATCAAGGATTGGGGTTCACCAAATGATTTAACATGATTTGAATTAAACCTTATTTCATAGTGACTTATTATAACAAATGATATTCATGTAATTAAGTACAGAAACATGCAAGCAATAAGCATTAAAAAATGTAACTCTCCTAGGTATTTAAGGATGGAATTTTGACTTTCATTCAGGATCTGTGCAACTTGGTACATGATCAAGACTATGTGTGCCCGTAGGATTCCTCAGTTGGCAACAATGTACACATAGGATGGCTGAGTCTTCCCCCTGGACCTCTGCATTGTCTTCTGACACAAACATCCTCTGTAGGACAAAATTCCAATATCAGCTAAGTTCTAGGTCTTACACTGTTGCTATGCCCATCCTTGTTATTTCTGCCATTGTGTTCCCTTCCTCAGGTTGGATATTTGTGCCCTACTTCCAATACTTGTTTTTCACAAGTATGCATTCTATTCTATGACATGTGCACCTACGCACATGCATTATCTCTATTGTAACCATCTCATGTGTTTGGGATACATTGCCATGTGCCTCACTTCCTTATCGTCCTATCTGATGATCCGCGTGCCCTTGTGCTTTCTTCTTATTCTTCCTTCACATTCTTCCAACATCTTATTTTCTCATGACCAAATTATGTCTGCCTTGCATTTTCTTCGCTTCTCATGACACATTGCGCACACCTTTTTACACTTTCCCCTAGCCAATGCCATTGCCTATGGGTGATAACATCGGTGCTATTTCAAATCCATGGCCGACACCTTCACATGCAGGTGATGGCATTGGTATAAATACCCCAACTTACATTTTCACATAGGACATGATCACAAAATTACAAAGGAACTCACCATTAACTCTACTCTTTTGTGCCAACTTGCATCTGCTCACTCAACTATTGGATTTCTTGCATCTTGAATCTTGGCTTGGAGATTATTCTTAATTGGATTGGTTTGCTTGCACTTTTGGGTCACCTATAGTGATTTAGGACTGGATTGTTTCCCCTTCCCCACTCGAAAGTTATTCTCTCTTGGTGTATGGTCCTTTGGGAAATAAATGAATCAACAACCACCCCCAACAGGTAAGTGCTCTAACCTGATTTGTCATTTTGTATAGAGTAATCTCCTATCTTTGTTTATCACTCTATTTTAGCTTAGTATTTTATGCACATGATAGGTTAGCATATTTTATTTCAGTTCCTTCCTTTATGTTACATGCTTTACTTCAGTTAGCACATGCTTTTCATGTTTATCTTGTCTTTTATCACCCCCATAGTGTTGATATCCCAATAGGGTTCCTTCGTCTTCTTCGACCTTGGGCCTTAGAAACCTTAGGTTGTCCTAGTGTAAGGATTACTTCCCTTTAGATATGTGATCTTAGCGGTCCCTCTACCCCCTTTAATTTTATCCATTGTGTGTCAGTCTTGGTGTGTCCCTTACTCATTGCCTCAATACCCTACTTAAATGGATGACAAAAGTGCACGATGTCTAGACACATTTTTTCCTGTCTAACCTCTCATGTATTCATTGCTGTCATTTTGATCTCTTATTGCAGTTTGGTTACCTGTGCATGGTGTTTGTATTGCATCTATGTGGTCTGTGTTAAATTTGCAAAAAAAGTGTCTAACATTCCTCGGTGCATCACCTTTGTAGTTTAGGTTTTATTCTATGCATTTTCTTACCCTGTCTCCTTGGCAAGTTAGATTAGGTTTTAGCAAACCCTCTGCATTTTTTGTGTGCATCTGAACAGAGGAATACGAACTAGCCTTCTCTGGAGAATCTTTTCTCATCTTTACAAGTCCCACGCTTGGAGAAATGATTCCATGTTGTGCAATCACACTGGATGTCTGAACATCAACCTAGAAGCCTGATTTGCATCCAGGGGTGCTGTGAGTCTGCAACAACAGTAACTTAAGATTTTTGCTTTCATAAGCTATAACATGGTTATTTTTTAACAGAATACCTCCAAGGCCTTCTCCTGAGGCATCCGTTATAACCATAAAATTTCTATTTTGATCAGGTACAGTCAAAATAGGTGTTGTAGTTAACTGTTCCTTTAAATTTTTAAAGGCAGATTCACATTTGTCCGTCCAGACAAATTTCTTATCCTTCTTTTGCAGTGAAGTGATTGGGGGCAGCAATTTTTGAAAAGTACTTAATGAACTTTCGATAATATCCAGCCAAGCCCATGAAGCTCCTCACTTCGTGCACGTTCTTAGGCGCAGGCCACTCAGTTATAGCTGTAATCTTTGAAGGGTCAATAGCTATTCCATTCTTGCTTATGACATGTCCCAAATAATGCATCTCTGCATCATAAAAGGAACATTTAGACAGTTTACCATACAACTTCCTCTTTCTTAAAATTTCCAGCACTATCCTTAGATGTTCTTGGTGCTCTTCGACATTTTTAGAGTATATAAGAATGTCGTCTAAGAATACAAGCACAAACTTGTCTAAGTATTCTTGAAAAATATTGTTCATCAGATTCATGAAGGCGGCAGGTGCATTGGTCAACCCAAAAGGTAACACAGTGAACTCATAATGCCCGTACCTTGTTCTAAAAGTTGTTTTATGAATATCTTCTTCCTTTATTCTCAGCTGATGATACCCAAATCTAAGATCTATTTTTGAATAAACTGATGCTCCTCGCATCTAATTGACCAGATCATCAATCCTAGGAAGTGGGTATCAATTTTTAATAGTTGCCTTGTCCAGCATTCTGTAATCAATGCACAGCCTCAATGTGCCATCCTTTTTCTTGACAAAAATTACCGGCGCTCCCCAAGGTGAGACGCTCGGTCTTATCAGCCCCTTAGTCAAAATTTATTGTAACTGAGCCTTTAGCTCTACCAACTCGACGGTGGTCATTCTATAAGGTGCCTTAGATATGGGTTCAGTTCCCGGTTTTATTTCTATTGCAAATTCAAACTCTCGTTTGGGTGGAAGACCTGGAAATTCCTCCAGAAACACATCACTGAATCCCCTTAACAATGGATATCTTTCCATGAAATCATTACCTTCCTCAGCATTTTCTGTCATTTTTACTGCATACAAGGTGCAGCCTCTGTTTTTAGCCCTTTTTAGTTGCATAGCTGTCAATTTCCTAACTACAACTTCACGTTTTACACCTTGAATGACTGTTGCCTTCTGTAGGTCATCAAAACAACAACAAAAAAATTCATAACAGTCGACCTTTGCCTTATGTTCAGCCAACCAGTTAACTCCAATAATGATATCATATGATCCTAAAGGAGTGACATATAGGTCAACTTTGGTGGAGAAACTGGGCAAGTCAAGAATTGCCCCAAAAAGGCACATTTTGACTGTATGGACAGCATTATTCCCATAATACACTGTCCATGTTTTATCCATTCGTTCTGCCTTTCTTTTTAATTTCAATGCAAGTTTAGCAGAAATAAAGCATTCAGTAGCTCCAGTATAAAAAAGTATAACTACAGGTGTACCGAATAACTTACCTGGAACTTCTATAGGTGTAACTTGCTTTTCAGCTTGTCCGTTAGCCACTGCAGCGTGTATCCTATGCTGCTGATTGCGATCATCCTTCTTCAGAGGATAGTGATTCGCATAGTGGTCCTTTCCACATTTCAAGCATCCTCCAACTGGCCCTTTTCTAGGCTCAAATTTGTTACCAGCTTTGAAGTTATCATTCTGGCTCCCATAGGACTTCCATCTGTTGCCACTAACTTTTGTGAAGCTGTTCCACATACTATTTACAAGTCTGTTCATCACAGATTTCTTGTTCTTATCCATAACAATCTTGTTTTTCACACCAAACCTTTTCCAAGGTCCCATTTTTGGTGCGAGAGATGAAGAAGAATTGGGAATATTTTTCCTTATCTCTTCCCTATGAGCAGAAATTGCTCTCAATTTTTGTTCCTGTCTAATTGCGTTTTCGACAACTCCTTCCATGGTGGTTGGGCCGTGGACATCCACTTCGCAACCAATGATGGGATTCAGTCCTATTATGAATTTTCTGTATTCTGAACTTCTCGTCAGCTTGGTACTGCGGCACATACTTAAGGAGTTTAGTAAACCCTTCCCAGTATTCTGTCACCAACAGCCTTCCTTGCTATTAGTTCTGAAATTCAGTCATTTTCCTATCAAAATAGAGTTGAGGCAGCCATCATTGCCTAAAATAACCCTTAAATTGATCCCAAGTTATGTCTAATTCGAAAATATTCAACTCAACCTTACGGTTGTCCCACCATGATGATGCTGTTATCCAAATTTCACCCCCCAGAGTTAATTTGAGAACATGCATCAGAGTTTTTAGTTCCAAGCAAGTAGATTGATTCAGGGAAAAATCATAAAATTGGCTAAGTCCTGCTCAAGGCCACCTCTGGGACATTTGGGACAAATGGATGCGAAATGCCCGAATCGGCCGAAAGAAAGAAAATTTGTCCAAGTCCTTTACCAGGAGCAAGAGGGACAAGAGTGCGCGAAGGACGCGAACTGGCCGAATCAGGTGAACTGGAAGAATTTGTCCCAGACAGCACTGGGAAATTTGGGACAAATGGATGTGAAGGACGCGAACCGGCCGGATCGGCCAAAACAGGAAACTTTAGCACAAGGACAAGTGGGACAAAGGGGCGCGCGGGACGTGGATAGCCGAAGGAGCCGAAAGCCAATCAGATCACGCCATGTGTCACTGGCAGAAAAGGGACGAGGAAGCCCATTTCGGGCGGATCGAAGGATTCTGTCCCACGAAGCACTGGAACATCCGAGACAAAAGGACACGGTGGATGTGAAAATCTGGCAGGCCTGTGGATAAATCACAACATGACACGTGTCGCCAAGGAAAAAGGTCCAAAAGGTCAAAGGGGCGAGTTTTCGAGCACTGATCCGAACCAATGAAATAGTGCCACGTGTCCAAGTTTAAGAGGCCCACAAGAAAATCCCACGAAAAGGTGGAGAGAGAAAAATTCTCAGTGAACCAGAGCCTGCCACGTGTCATCCAGATGGCAGAGCGTGGGAAAAGAAATTTAAAAATCCGTTTTCACCTGTTTTGTGCCCTAAATCTTCAGACCTTCGTATCTTTCGATCCAGAGCTCGGATTTGCACGTTCTTTATATCAACGGAAATCTGTTGAAATTATCTACATGATTCTGGGATCAATCTCACATTTTGGTGTATTTTGGAGGGAGAAAATTACGAAAATGTTTCTGACGCGTGGTGATAGAAAGAAGTAGTACTTCAGCAACCAACTTTAATGCAACAGACAGCTCGCCGCTCCTGTTAGACAGCCCGTCGTTTTGCTAGGATCCGCCGCTTCTATCATAATGAATTGATTTTAAATGCTACCAAGAAGTGGTTGGGGCAGATTCTAGATTTCCTCTCTCTTCCCTCTCTCATTTCTTGATATATATTGTAAAGGAGAGCTCCTTTAAGGGGTCGGACATTTTTGTTTTGCATTCCTCCCTTATTCCCTCGCTTGCCAGAGAATTTATGGAGCTTTTCAAACCTCCCATATGGGTTGTAATGCCAGTATTTTTGCCTCTTGGCCACTGCAATGTACTGTATATCGACTCTTGAGCAATAATATATATGTTGTGATTGACTCTCAACCCTCTCATGTATTCATTGCTGTCATTTTGATCTCTTATTGCAGTTTGGTTACCTGTGCATGGTGTTTGTATTGCATCTATGTGGCCTGTGTTAAATTTGCAAAATGAGTGTCTAACATTCCTCAGTGCATCACCTTTGTAGTTTAGGTTTTATTCTATGCATTTTCTTACCCTGTCTCCTTGGCGAGTTAGATTAGGTTTTAGCAAACCCTCTACATTTTTTGTGTGCATCTAGATAGACGAATAGGAACCAACCTTCTCTGGAGAATCTTTTCTCATCTTTACAAGTCCCACACTTGGAGAAAGGATTCCATGTTGTGCAATCACACTGGATGCCTGAACATCAACCTAGAAGCCTGATTTGCATCCAGGGGTGTTGTGAGTCTGCAACAACAGTTTTGGCACACCCGGTGGGACTAAGAGGTCTCATTTATATTACAGCAAAGTTGATATGCATCTTCTACAATTTGGATCTTGCATATAAGAGCTATTATCTGCATATCTAGCGACTCCAAGGGGAAGAATTTGCAACTGGTTTCAACAGTGCAGGCCTCGAAAACTCATGTCGAAGAATCACCACAACGTCAAGAGTTGGAGAAGAAGAAGTGCTGTTTGAATACATGCAGTTATCTCTTGAGAAGAAGGCAAAGAGGAAGAAGGACTTCAAAGGTCTCCATGGTCCACCAAACAGAACTCTCTCAGTTCCTCCACCTGACAGGCCTTTCATTCAGTATAGAAGGGTTTTAAGACCGATTAGAGCTGGTTCAGAACAATCCCTACGTCAACTTCACAGGCAGCAGCCCACTTGCTCTCAATGCACTGTCGACACTTCAAATTTTCCTCCATAATTTCTATTTCATTTTTGTATGTATCTAGGAATAGAATGTTGTTAAGTGTAATTAGTAGTAGCGTCTCGATAGAAGATAACGGCGCTGCCAGTACGACGCCGCAAATAATGTGGAGTACGGTAACAGTCAAAGTACAATAGGAATGTTGTAAAAAGTAAATATTTGTCGTAAGTGGTCCGGTAATGAGTTAAAATGTCAAAGTTTGGGTAATTAGAGAAGTAGGGTCTACATGATTAGGAATTAGAAATATTATATTGGTAATAAGGACAAGGAGTGAGGTCATAAATATTTTGTGTATTTTATTTGTAAAAATTCTAAAAATGTGGAACCCATGTAAAATGATAAGGTTTATCTTATCTTAAGAGATAAGCTTACATGTACAGATAAGAGTTAAGGTATGGAATATGATTCGTCAGAGTGGATTTCTTATCCTATCTTAGAGATAAGATGGATAAGCCTGTAAGTTCTATAAATAGAGAGGCTACCCCCCTCATTTAGCATAGAAAGAAGTAGTGAGAAATATTGTAGGAAGTGTGCGAAGGAAGCCATCAGTTTAAAGGTGTGTTGAAGAAGCCATCGAGAGGTGTAATTGTAAAGTTTCTCCCATAGTCTTGGTTGAAGAATAACTCATGGGTGAGATTGTAACAATTTCATGTTAATATTATAATATATTTTGATATTTCAGATTTTTCATCATTCTGTCTTATCATAGTCAATGGTATTCTTGTGTTATGTTGTTGTTTTGTTTCCAGATTACGTCCACCAAACTAAAGGCTGTGCATTAGTAAATAATCATAGCACGAGGAGTTCCCGGTGAAGAATTATCATAGTGCCGGATTGCTGATGACAGCACAGCATCCAAGTCCTATTACAGCCTTGAAGAACATTCCCTACTTCACCGGAGAAAATCAGACTACTCCAGGTGATCATGTTAAAGATATTGCTAACCTTTATGCAATCCATGAAATCAATGAAATGCAAGTGGCTGTCAAGTTACTGGCATCTTCCTTCAAGGGTAAAGCATTACAATGGTTTAGGAGCCTTGGAGCTGGTTCTATCACAAATTGGAATCAGATGTGTATTGCACTTCACGAGCAATTTGGAGAGAAGGGAGACAACTTGTCTCTTTTGGAGCAGCTGACAACCATCAAGAGAGCTCCCAATGAGCAGCTGACTGACTTCAACTTTAGATTTCAAAGGTCTTGGGATAGGATTCCAGTGGCAGTCAGGCCAATAGTAGAAGGTGCTTTTCTATATTACCTTAAAGCTTTGAATTCTGATATTTCTATGTTAATTCAGTCCATGGGAGGCACAACAATCCCTATGGCTTATAGCATTTCCATTAGACCTGAAAACTGTCTTATTCAAGCTGGTAAACTGGCTCCTAGGCCTCCCATGCCCTTGTATCCAAACTTAGAAAATCCAAGCACTAGTCAAGCACCCACTTTGGCTCCTGTTCCCACTCCTAGAAATCAGAGTTCAAATGAAGCTTCCACTTCATCTCCAAGTGCTTCAAATGAACTCTAAGAGGTCATGAAACAGTTGCAAAATTTGGGAAATGAGCTGGTTACTATTAAGAGGCAACAAGCCCAAGGTTTCAGACCTCCCTATCAACCTCAAGCTCAGCCTAATAGGCAGCAATACCAACCACAAAGACCACCTAATCTAGTTGCAAATGTGAATCAAACAAGGCCTCCCTCTAATAGACCATTCCAGCCCTATAATCCAAATGTTATATCTGCCTCTAAGGCATTAGTGCCAACACAGAACAACATTGCTCAGGAATATGACTAGTGCTTTCCATGCAACGAGCCTGATAACCAATCCATGTGTTTCAATGGTGCTCTCAATCAAGCACTGATGGTGACAACTACTGGTGTGGAGGGCGAGGGCAGTCAAGGAAACAAATCAACAACAAGAAACATTCCAACAGCAATCATCCCCAAATGACACCACGTTGGTAAACTGGCAAGCGGAAGATTTCTGTGGCATGAATCAGGCAGTCTCTCAAGGTGTTGCAGCCAACACAAGGTCAAAGAGGAGAAATTTGGGTGAAGAACAGCCATTAGCCCTAGCCAATCCACAACCTTCCACGGCCCCACAAATGATTGGCAAGCAAAGTCCAGTTTCAAGTGCACAAGGACAGCCAAGAACAACCCCTAGGCCAACTCAAATGCCAGCTGTTGCTGCCCACGTGTAAGGGGTGAATGTGCAAACCAAGGGACAACAAAAGGATACTTCATCCCCGTTCAGTATCATTGAACAGATGAAGAAGACTAACGTCAATATATCAATGTGGGAATCCCTATCCATCCCAGGACAAAGAGATCTGCTGCAAGCTGCCATGAAGAATTGGTCAACTTTGAATCAGCAGGTTCAGATGCAATGCAAAGTGCTTACAAATGCTGCCCAGCCTGAAGGAAGCCATGGAGGACAACAAGGTAAAACTTTGAAGCCCCCTCCTTTCTATGTTTCATTAATCATTGGCGATAAACTAGTACACAATTGCATGATTGATTCTGGGGCAAGTAGTGTCATTTCATGCCCAAGCAAATAGCTTAATCAGTTGGGGCTCCAATATGAAGTCATATCTCCCCAAGGGGGTAGTGCAATTTATTTTCTAGATGGGAAAACACTAGCAAATGCGTCTGGAGTGATTAAATTTTTGAATCTTATCTTACATGTATGCCTAAATTTTCACTCTTGAAACTTACAAGATATATCAATAATAGATCCTTGCCACCACTCTTTGCCCTTGACTTACCATGAAAATAATCAAGGGAATCATTCACAACTCATAGATTGGAGGCTATTTGTCTGCTGAGACTCTGGTCCACCACATGTTGTTCAGAACAAGATATGGTACTAAGGACTCACAATCAGATCTGAACCAATATTGCAAACTTCCATATTGAGCCTCATACTCCAAGCCAAATCAATGCCAACTGTTCAGCATTTGATCAAGAAGATTATCCAAGTTTTTACAGATGAAGTATGACACCAAAGTTAGAAGCATCCCAGATTTGACTCTTGATGAATGGGTGAGTAAGGTACACGCTTTTGATCCCTACCAAGAAGTAGAAGAATCTGAGCTACGAGTCTATTGCATACATGAAGAAAACCATCTTATTCCTAGCATCACCAAACCAGACCATAAGGATGACAACGAGGTATGGCAGTTATTTTTCGATGGATCGAGGAGTAGGCAAGGTGCAGGAGGAGGAGCTATGCTTGTTTCACCTCAAGGCATCAAATATTATTCAGCTTTCCATTTCCAGTTTTCCTGTTCAAACAACACAGCTGAATATGAGGCCTTGATTCATGGACTTCATTGGGCCAGGAAAAAGGGCATAAAGAACTTGCAGGTGTTCGGAGATAGCGAGCTAATCATCAATCAAGTCAGGGGACAACATGCTACAAAGAATGACCTGCTGAAGAACTACAAGAACAGGGTATGGGACCTCGTTGAGGATTTTGAAGCTTTCAACATCGTGTCCATACCTAGGAAGAAAAATGAAGCCGCGGATAGGCTCGCAGCAGTTGGAGCAATGTTTGATGTGGTTGACAACATCAAAAGGGAAAAAACACAGCCACATATCCATGTGATTGTGAGGCCAGCAGTTCCAGATAATAACACAAGCTGGCAGGTGTTTGAGAATGATCAACAGATCATCAATTTTTTGCAAGAAGAGGCTGAATTCTCAGCTAGGAATCAGGACAGACTAGAGCAGCAGTACGGGGATCAAGTAGTGCAGCTGTGGACAAACAAGCTTCCTAAGGGTTTAGTAACATTGGAGTCTATCTTCAACCCTAACGACCAGTTCCGTAAGGAAAAGGCTAACATACAGGTCAAGAGAGAAGATTCAGAGCCAATTCTAGTTGGGGAAGGCAAAACACTTCAAATTGGTAAAGTGGCCACTGAGCAGGAGAAATCAGATTTCATACAGCTTTGCCAAGAATTTCCAGATGTCTTCACTTGGAGCTATGAAGACTTGAGAGGATTCAATCCGAAGTTGGCACAACATACCATAGAATTGGATCCAGATGCTAAGCCCATCAGGCAGAAGCAGAGACCAGTCAACCCTCACATTGAGCCTCTAATGAAGAAAGAGTTAAACAAGCTAATAGAGGCAAGCATTATATTCCCGATCAAGCACTCAAGCTGGGTTGCAAACTTGGTTCCGGTCAGGAAGAAGAGCGGAGAAATCAGGTTGTGTGTGGACTTCCGAGACCTCAACAGGGCATCTCTCAAAGACCATTACCCACTTCCTTCAATGGAACAAATATTGCAAGTGGTATCCGGTTCGGAGAGATTCTCTCTCCTAGATGGCTACTCAGGGTATAATCAGGTAATGGTGAAAGAAGATGACCAGTTCAAGACGGCTTTCACCACCAAATGGGGCACCTATGCCTACAAGAAGATGCCATTTGGGCTATCAAATGCTGGAGCCACTTTCCAAAGGGCAATGGATATGGCATTCAAGGGGTTGATCAATAAAATAGTTCTGATATATCTTGATGACATCACTATATTCTCCAAAAATGCAGCGGATCACCTCTTTCATCTGAGGCAGGTATTTCAGAGGTGTAGAAGATTTGGGGTATCATTGAATCCCAAAAAATGCATATTCTTGGCTCACGAAGGAAAACTTCTAGGCCATATTGTTCCAAAGGAGGGATTAACGATTGACCCAGAAAGAGTTGAAGCAATTCGAGCGTTGCCATTGCCAAGTCACAAGAAGGCTCTTCAAAGCTTCTTGGGAAGGATCAATTTTGTCCGCAGGTTTGTTCCAAACTTTGCAGCTCTCGTAAAGCCAATAACGCTGATGTTGAAGAAGAGCATGGCATTTAAGTGGACATCTGAAGGCAAGGAAAGTTTTGAGGCAATAAAAGAGGCTATATCTCAAGCTCCGACTCTCGTCAATCCAGACTTCTCCAAGGACTTCATGCTATATGCCTTCGGTGGTGGAGACACAATTTCTGCAATCTTGGTACAACAAAACAAAGAAGGATTAGAACAACCAGTTGCTTTCTTCAGTCAAGGCTTGGAGGAATACGAAACAAGGTACTCTTTCATTGAAAAGCATGTCCTTGCAGTGATCAGGAGCTTAAAGAAATTCAAGCACCTAGTCTCAAACAACAAGATCCAATTGTTGGTCTCTCATGCGGGAGTCAAGGACTTCCTTCTAAATAAGGATTTGAATGAGAAGCGTACAGGATGGATAACCCGTGTCATGGAATATGACATCGAGATCAAGGTCACTAAACTAGTACGTGGAAAAGGACTATGTGAACAACTAGCTTTGAGTCGGCAAGTTGAAGCAGGTGATGAAAAAGAGATTTTCTTGGTACTACAGGATGGTCAAGAACAATAAAATGATGATGTTCCCACTCCTTGTTAGACTCATAATATGATACACTTCCTACAGGACAGGCCTATGCCCTCCAGAAATGAGCAAAGCAAAAAAGGAGATACTTCAGATTACAAGCCATTCCATATGTGCTTGTTGATGGTGTTTTGTTTAAAAAAGACATCAATGGAGTTCTATTGAGGTGCATTGGGACAGGTCAAATTGAGAGGGTGTTACGAGATTTTCATGATGGAGATTCTGGAGGACATTTCACCCCACGAGTAACAGCTCTCAAGATAATGAAGGCAGGGTATTATTGGCCCACAGTGTTCAGTGACTGCTATACATGGATAAGAAAGTGCAAGAAATGTGCACTCTTCACAGGAAAAGAAAGACTAGCAGCGCTTCCATTACACCCAATTTTGGTTGACCAACCATTTATGCAATGGGGATTGGACTTCATCGGGGTCATCAACCCAAACTCAAGCCAAGGCCACAAGTGGATTCTCACAGCAACAGACTATTTCACCAAGTGGACCGAAGCAGTAGCGCTCAAAGAAGCAAATGAGTCTAACATACTAGACTTTTATGAAGGAATAGTGACCAGGTTCGGTGTGCCGGCCACTATCATATCAGACAATGCATTGGCATTCATAGGTTCCAAGATTACAGAATGGGCTGTCAAGAATGGAATCTATTTGAGCACCTCTTCAAATTATTACCCGCAGGGTAATGGACAGGCAGAGTCCACGAACAAGAATTTGCTAAGAATCATCAGAAGGACTCTGGATGAAAACCAAAGGACATGGCATACCAAGCTAAAATCAGCATTATGGGCTGACAGGATAACACCAAAGAGGTCTACAGGTAATTCTCCCTACAAGTTGGTCTATGGGAAAGAGGCAGTATTGCCTATATCATTAGAATTGCCAGCATTGGAGCTCATGAAGCAGTTGGAGTTGTCTGAGTTCGAACCAATGGAGGCCAGGTATGCAGAGTTGATGGAATTGGAAGAAATAAGAGAACATGCAGTTCAGATGATTGAAAAGGATCAGGCCTTAGTAAAAAGATGGTTTGATAAGAAGGCAAGAGCAAGGACCTTCCAGGAAGGGGACCTAGTTCTGAAATGGGATGCAGATCGGGAAAAACCAGGAAGGCATTCCAAGTTTGATGCCATTTGGAGTGGCCCCTACATGGTCACGGGATGTAAAAGTAGTAATGCCTTCCAATTGTCTACATTGGATGGAGAAGAACTCCCGATTCCGGTTAACGGAATCTATCTTAAACATTGCTACTAAAAGGAAAAGGTTTACCCTTGTAAATATTAGCCTAGATTTCAATTCCTCTAAGTGCGTATGCACATTGTCTTGTTGTAGTTAGGTTTCAATTTCCCTAAGTGCTTCGGCACAGGTTTTGTTGCTCTCAGGTTGAATTTCTACAGTTCAGCATGCTGTCAGAGAAGGAGTTGCAGGTATCAGGCTCGGGATCAGATATCAGGTTGGTTTCAGGTTATTGCTTATGACTCCATGCCCAATGGATCGCTAAAACGCCACTGATCTTCTACCTAGCAGGCAGGTGATCCTGTTGAGTCACCAAATTGTTGTATATATCTTCCCCCGGGTAGATATAGACAAACAAAAGAATGAGGAAATCAAAGAAATTCAAAGCCCGATATTTATTGCGTCACCAAGGCGCAGTAGGTAAGAGGCACACATAATATGGTGTCAACATGGTAAGAAATGTCGATGGATGCACCAAAAGTGGTGTTGACATGCATAGAAAAGGTAGACAACAAAAAATGCGACACAAATATGGATGCGCCTATGGCACGGTAAGAGGACGACACAAATATGGATGCACCTAAGGCGCAGGTAAAAGAGTGTCGACATGAAAAATTCGCACCCAAGGCGCAGGTTGGAGGTGCACAATAGAGGTCGACATGAAATATGGATGCACCTAGGCACAGGTAAGAGGTGTCGACATGAAAAAATTCACGCCAAGGCGCAGGTAAAGGGTGCACAGACAAAGGAGTGTCGACATGAAAAATGGATGCACCAAGGTGGCGCAGGTAAAGGTGTCGACATGGCGCACCAAGGCAGGTTAAAGGCGCAAGAAAAAGATGTCGACATGAAAAATTTGGATGCCCATGGCACAGGTAAAAGAGTAAAGGTGTTGACATGAAATGGATGCGCCCTAGGGCACATAAGAGTGCGCATGCACAGGATTTTGACATGAAAAAGTTGCAATGTCAACATGTAATTTTCATGGATGCGCCAAGGCGCACCTTCAGGAGGTGCAACATTTTGAGCGCTGACAGGAAGCAAACCCTGACCCAGATATTCAGATGGCCATAACTTTTCACAGGGAGCTCGGATTCACACAAGGTTGGACTTTTTGGAAAGCTTACGAGGTCCTCTATCCAACTACGACTGGATATATTTAATTGGGTGAGAACAAATTCTTAAAAATGCAAAATACAGTTCGCCACTTTTTGGGTTTGCTAGGGTTCTCACCTACCACCATAATGAGATGAATTAAATGCAACCTGGAGGTGGTTGGGGTAGATTTGGAATTCCTCTCTCTTTTCTCTCTCATTCTTCCTATAAATTGTAAGGAGGGGCTTCTTTCTAAAGGTTGGACATTCTTGTTTTTCCCCCTCCCTTCTTATCTTTGGCAGGTGAATTTGTGGAGTTCAAACCTCCCATCTAAAACTGTAATGCAACTTTGCCTCTTGGCATTTTGTAGTGTATTGTATCAATCTTTGGAGCAAATAATGCATGTCTGTGGATGATTCTCAACCCTCTCTGTGTTCATTTGCATCCTCCTGATCTTTCACTGCAAATCTGGTTATCTGTGCATGATCTTGCATTGCATTTTAATGGTTTGTGTTTATTGGCAAGACAGGTGTTCTTCATTCCTCGGTGCATCACCTTTGTTAGTTTAGGTTTATTTTTATGCATCTTCTTACCCTGTCTCCTTGGCAAGTTAGATTAGGTTTTTGAGTAAACCCTCTGCATTTTTATGTGTGCATCTGAACAGAGGAATAGGAACCGGCCTTCATCCGGAGAGCTTTCCCATTTCACAAGGTCCCACACTTGGGAAAAGCTCCATGTTATGCAATCACACTGAGAGTCTCAACCCATCGAGTTGCATCTCCATACCTCTTCACATGCAAATAGTATAAATGTAAACAAATATCATCCAAGTTGATGATGGATTTGTAAATAGGATACTATAGATACCTAAATCTCGACCAAATGAAATTGGTAATTAGTCCTTGGAATTTATTTTAGTCCATTAATTTGTGTGTGTGTTTAAATGATTAATTCCTACACACGTCTTTCTTAATTATCACTTTTATCCATTAGGTCCACTTGTTATCCATCATTGGCCATTCAAAATCCCACTTTCAAAATATATAGCACAACTTCAAACATTTGACCACCATCTCCAACTAACATATTGCATTATGCACTTCACCAAGGCAAATTTATCCATAAGACAAAGACACTCAAACAACTTTGTCTTAAGTCAATGAATTTATAAGTTACCCCAATCAACCTAGTGTTGTTTGAGTGGGAAATCTTATTTCAACGGTCACATATATGTAGACACTCAAATTTAGAAATATATTCTTTGAAAAATTTGATCTTGACATTGAACACTTGCATGCATAAATACACTCTCCTCACTCTTGTTTGACATACCATGATATCTCTTCGATTATTTCCTTATCTTTGTACACCTCTATGTCATTAGTTTGGAATTTTATTTGCATAAAAAATATCTAAAAACATTCATCCTCAAACCTATAAGGTAAAATTATTTTTTTCCCTCTTGTTCAGAACCATAGGTTTCGGTCGATATTGACATGTCAATTCTAACCCTATTGTACGGTTTTGGACAGACATGTCTTGGGCTCAAACTCTCAATTCCATCATCTTCATATGAACTAATATCCCCTCTTGGTCGACCTTTCATGACATAATAAGCATCAGAATCCTATATAAGAAAGTCAATCATACCTCATTTAGGATCCTATGCACTTTAGGTTCTCCTCATGTTAAAAAAACACTAAAGGCACTTATTACTCCCTAAACATCAAAGTAACTAATGCACATCCATTAGGGAAACACCCTGTATAGATCTAAAGTCTCCTAAAGTGACCCTTCCCAAATATTTGAGAAAGTGTGAAACTCAAGCAAGGCATTGTCAAAGCATGATTGTCAAGTTCTGATTGCACTATGGTAGATATCACATGTTAGGAGAACGACATGCGGTTTGAGCCATCTTTGGAGTAGTGGCGACGTCGACGGTACACAAGGGGTGCCCACAACCCACCTAACTTTGTTTTGCAAGAACTCTTTCTTTCACTACAAGAGTTTTAATGTTTGAGTAAAGTTTAGAGAGCAATTCTAAAGGTGAGTGAAGAAGACCAAAACACAAATACAATCATTTCTAGGAAGTGAAACACTCAAGAAGTTACAGACCCAAATTCCAAGTAAGTCTAAGACCATATAAAAGGGTCAGGACCGTACAACGGTTTGACCTATTTGTACAGTTTTTACTAGGTCCAGTTTCAAGTGCCAGTTCTAGTAACAAAGCATTTTCAGCCTTAATCACTATTCCTACATTCAGATCACTCAGAATCTTACAGATCCACATAGAATCAACTAAGTACAATCATGTTTTGATAGTTTCTAGATCAATAATCACTTTGAAAAGCATTATTTTGATTTGTGCAATTAATGTTGGAAGTTAATTAAATCAAAATATCCACCTGTAACATTATTTCATCCTTTTTATGTATGTTAATTAGAAACACACTAAAATCTTAAAAAGGAATGAGATTAATTCACTTAAAAATTGAAATCATTTGGTGAACCCTCTCTAACAAATTGAATCCTTCACCTAATCTAATTTATCTTTCAATTTATATAGGTTAGGTATGTTGATTTTAAAACCCTAGTGTTATCTTAGGGTTCATGAGTGTTTAGTTTTTGTGTACTTTTTGCTTGTGAGCGATCATGTCTTGTTTTTAGATTTTGCGAAGGCATAATGGTTACTATCCCTTTAACTAGGTCCATACCACTTATGAGGATGCAAAACATGTTACTCCATTTTCACACTCCCTTAGGGATGATGTAGTCTTTGATGTTGATTTAGATCTTAATTTTCAACCATTCACTAATCATCCTCCCTGTTTCATCACATCACCTCCTATAGATACTCCTCAAGACATCTTTTTAGATGACCTCACTCAATTCCCACCTCTTTCCACTCATGAAGACCTTAGGGATAGTCTTGTAGGTTGGAGTAGTGACCATGAGAAAATACAATCTCCTCCACATGTAGATCATGACACTAATGTTATAGATGACCTAGATTCTGGTGATGATGTTAGTGTTTCTAGTGCACATACAGATGATTTTCCTTCTATTTTCACATTGATTGATGGTGTCCCTTATGTTTTTAATAATGAATAGGAAGTAATGCATCATAGTTACAACCATGATGATGATATGCATGATGTTTATTATTCTAATGAGTTAGATGACAATGATTACGTTTCTACTCCTTATCTTGAATACAAAAATAATGAGCTTGATTGTAGCATCTCTAGTTTTCTTGCACATAATAACCATTACACTTCTATTGTTCCATTTGAATGCAAAAATAATGATATTACTTGTATTGATATTTCCATTTCTCATGAATGCAAAACTTCTGATATGGATCATGTTGTGGTTGATACACATGGTGTTTCTATTTCTCCTCTTACAAGCAAGTGTGATGTTTCTATTAGTACTTCTTCTCTTCCACTTATAGATACTAATGTGCATAGTGATATTGTTAGAAAAAATGAACATGTTGATCTTTCTTTAGTTGCACATAGTCCACATGTTGATACATCTCCTAGTGTGATTGCATTTCCTATTATTGATGTTGATATCCATTTAGATCCTAATCATGAGGTAAATCCCATTTAACCCATGCAAACTTCATATGACTCAGCTCTCAATTAATGGTATATTCCTAGTGACATGCTAGTGTTCTTGTGGGTACTACTAATCGTAGACTAAAACCTTTGAATGAATCCTTAGGTGCTTATGTATGTCCTCCTCAAGAATTGATTTCTCTTATGCATGCGGTAGGTGAGTTACAAAGAAATTTCCACACATTAACCTTAGAAAGAAAGGCCTATTATGCTAGTGTTGATTCTAATATTATTCCTTGAAATCCTATTTCACATAGAACATTTCAAATACCATTCCCTAGAAATTTTTTAATGCCTTCATTTAAATTGTTTGATGGTACTTCAGATCCATACCTACATCTTAATCATTATACAACAATTATGTCTCCTTATGACATTGATATGATATTTATTATGGTTTTCTCTATGAGTCTTATTGGTGATGCTCTCTCTTGGTTTACTCATCTCCCTAGTGGCTCTTTAAGTACTTTTTTAGAACTTGAGGATGCATTCTTAGCTCACTTTAGTTGCAATAGAGGCCCTAGGGCTACATATGAGTGTTTTCCTTCTTTACATAAAGATGAAGTTGAATCTATTTCTAGTTATATCTTACACTTTAAGGAAAACATGCACTTGCTTGTATATCAACCTAGTGATTTAGAATTGTAATTCATATTTTTTTAGGGACTTGCATAGTCCTTCAAAGAACAGTTACATTATGACACTTGTGATTCATTCTATGATATTTGCTCATGTGTTATTGATTTAGAACAAGATATTATGTTAGCACATAAGCCTAAGCCTTTAGATGTGAATGTTACAACCCCTTTTATTGCATGTGATTATGATACACACAATGATAGTCAAGTCAAGGTTTTACATTGTGGTGATACTTTTTATCATCCTCATCGTAATTCATGAGTATGAAAACCATCTTCTCCTAAGCATAATCCCATCTATTTTGATAAGGCTTGTGATATGCCCCATGACATCTTACTTGCATTTCTTAACAAGCAGATGATTTGGTTACCATATAATGATCACATCCCTCCTCATAGGCTTGAACGTGAGAAGGGTCATACATTTTCCAACTTTAATTGTATTAATGGACATCGTGAAAATGATTGTTATAATCTTGTAAGGATGGGTGAATTGTCAAGTTTGACTGGGTGAGAGTAGTTAAATAGGTGTGTATGAGTTGTCTTATCTCCATATATTCATAGGAGAAGGATTGAAAGATTTTAAGTATGTTGTATTAACAGCACTTAGTTGTCTAAGGTCATAGTTGACCAACCAATTCCTTTAATTAGGCTTGTATAGTTGAGAATATCTCTCTCCTTTACAAATCTTAGGCCTGGATAAAGGAAAATACAATTTATTCAAGATATCTAAGAGGAAGAAGGTTTGAATTCCCATAAGGAGGGGAAGAAGAATCAAATATGATGGATGGAGAGATTTGGTATATAGAATTCTGAGCAAGAAATATATGAAAGACAAGGCAATGAACTATTTTTAGCCATGAAAGGGTTGATTTGTATTATTTGATCTAAATGAATGTCAATATTCTCCTTCAAGGTGTGTTCTTCTAATAATATACACTAAGGTGATGCATGAATACTATATTAGAAGCTCTGTATTTATGAATTTGGAGTTCCATGATTGTTTTTAGTGGATTGTGTTGAAGAAATATGACTGGGCAGTGAGCCCAAAACCCTTGATCAATGAAATTTGCATCAAATTACATGAATTCTAATATAGGATGCATCTACAGGACCTAAGGAGTGGCAACATAATTTTTGTGAGACTTGAAAATGCCTGGTTTGACTTTTATTGTAATTTTCTCCTTCTCGGGCCCGATTTAGGGCTTCAAATAACTTTTTATTGCATTGATGGAAATAGCTCATATTTTCAAAATAACTCTATCTCATGCCTAATTAGAGACCCTGCAAGTTTTAGGGTTATTGTAAAATTGTAGTGGGGGATACCAATATCAATAATCTTCAACCAGTGAGAAGAGGAAACAATGCACAATTATGATGGAAACGGAGAGACTTTTCGTTATATTTTGATAGGTCAAGACCCTAGCTTGGGAAGAATCTTGTAAAGATGATACAGAAGGTGATCAAGAGAACACACCCAAATACAACAGTAAAATACCAGGATAATTTTTTTTTTTACTTACTTACAATACACTACACACAACACAACAAGGGCTCCAAGTACAGAACTCGACTCATATGCGACAATCACATAAGTCATCGACTCACATAGACACATGCAGACGACATCGGCATGTCGATGCCACACTTTTCCCAATGAACGAATACTAGCAATAACCCAACCACAAGAAAAAGGACTTAAGGAATGACGAACCCACAACACATCATTACTTTAATGGTTACATCTAGTTTAGTACGTTAAACATCCAATAACATTATTATGTAAGCAAAATTTTCTCCCTTTTTCCACCTACATGTTCTGAAAATTCGTTTCACAGTTCACTTATTGTTCAACCATTTAATTTTCTCTTTACCCTTATGACAAATCTTCATAACTTACATAAGTATTTTCCATATTTCAAATTTTATACAAAATTCTAACTCTCTCATTCTTATGTTAAGATTAGGCTTCTCAAAACGCTTATTCAAAGTTTAGAATTTAACCTTGTTACACAAGTGAACCTAACGTGATGTCAGGATGAAATCTTGGGATTAAGGAAGACATAGATTGAAATAGCTTTTTCCCCAAGAACATCCATCGATCACGGAATAGTTATTTCGCTACCATTATTATTATAGTTCAATAATTTGTTGAATTCCAAATTTGATTTTTATATGTATATCTTTTGTTTTCTCGAAGTTTGGTCACACCAAGGTAATTTATATTCTTTGTAACACATGAAGAAGTTTAATTAAGTTATAAGGACTCCAAAATTGACCTTATTCCTAATCTCCAATCTCATGTGCAGCATTATATGATATGCTCTTATATCGCACTAAGGTCTCGTTCTTAGCATCATCTCAAACAAAAGAGTTACGAAAGCACTTGTCTGACATCTTAAAGAAGTACAAGGCTAGGAGCATAATAAACTACACATGAACACAAGTGATCTATGTACACGAAGATCCCATGTCATCTACATTTCACGATTCCGCATAAGGAATATTCTTTATTCCTTAATTGCCATAAATGACATAACAAGGGATTAAGGGACAAGATTACAATTTCTAAGGTTCTCTAGAATCAACATCTTTCAACTCAATTTCGCATACAAGGAGTTAAAATATAACAACTACCCACAAGTTAACATTTAGAAAAAATCACTAGGGTTTAGTTTAATTCCAATATGCACCTAATTTCTACGCCTCTACTATCATGTGATTTTAAGGCAAGCGGACATAATTATACTAAACCACATTCAAGAGAAATACCAAGATGTTATTTTGATAGAAACCAAGGTAAGCACCGCTTAGTCGATCCTTCTGAACAAGGACTCATAAGGTGACTTCCAAGGCAGTCTTCACCACTCAGCCTGGTGTCGGACCTGAAGAGAGGACATTCTTCTCGCGATTACCAAAACTAGAAGGAAACCGCATACTCTGGATAAAGTTGGACCATGTCATTCCTAAAATATGGGTTCACGACAATGTCGCTAAACATAATGACTATGACGGTAAACTCCAACTAGGGGTTTTATTTACCTAACCTAGGAGGTCTCATCGAGTGCAAAGTTTAAGGTCGTTCTACGGTTTAAATTTCTTATATGGTAAAAAGGGGGTCACACATGCAGGCAAGTTATGCACGAATATTTTATTAAGGTTGAGTGTTCCCATTAAAACTCTTTATTATGTTTGCAAGGTAAGAAGATAACCCAGTAATTAATTTAATCATTTATTGAATACTGAGAAAGGACTACAATGTATTAACTTCAATTTCAATTTACTATGCATAATTCGAACCCCCTTTTTTTTGCCATACACAACCAAGAATCAAACTGAACCGGAGATTAGATGCACATTTCCTAAGTTATCCCTAAAACTAGCATCTCATGCATATTAACAAATTTCAATTATAACTTTTCTGTAACAAGAGACTACATTAGACAGTTATTCATTTTACAATGACCTATAAAAATTACAATAATAATAATTAAATTACACATCGCCTTTTTTTGTCGTCATTCTTCCATCCTGCAAAACCCACGTGAGCATGATATCAGCGATAAATCGCTGGCATGGCATCCACCCTAATCAATCATAATTATCATTTTTCAGTTTCCCATTTACATCTGACAATATTACAATTTACAATCGAAATAAAAAAAGTCTAGAAACATGTATTCATTGCATTTCATTTTTCTTCATTTTATAAACCTAGGAGAGAGAAAGAGTAAGGAATAGAGAAAACATCATTTTGTCAAACGTTCTAATACACACAACAAGTTTCATTATAGTGTTTTTAAACAGTTATTTACGTGTGTAAAAATTTTCCAGGGTGATTTGGCAACCCTACGAGGGTCCGCAACTTTCTACTTTTACATTTTCTCACTAGCTACAAAACGTACAAAACGGGCTCGGAGGCTAAGAAACTACTTCCAAAGGTTATCTTCCAATGAGAACACACACCACAATTAACTTTCTACGTGTCCCCAGATATACCAGGAGTTCAAAGCAACTGACAGAATTAAAAAAGAGTGAACGGTTTGCGTTTGGCGGCTAATTTTTCGGGGCCACTGGTCGTAGTTCACCCAGTTGTAAAATGACAAAAGTTAGCTCAAGGGCCCAGAAAACCACATCCATAACTGACGTTCGATGGAGAAGCATGCAACGAGACATCTCCTACTAGTTCCCCTATATAAAGAGAATTCATCAGAGTCAACGGGACTGAGAACTAGAAAACCATTTTCAAACGGCGACAAGTTTTCTGGAGCGACAAGATGAAATTGGACCAGTTTGACCTCGTCAAACTGCGACCGGAGGCCTACAAAATGGCTTCGCCAAACTATCCTGAAAAGTGCTCTTTCCTATACTGAATGTTCCATGCATTTGTCTAGTATAAACGCTAGAGGTTTGCGAAGACAGGAACGTGATTTCTCTTTCTGGGTTTCAAATGGTGGTCCAAAACGAAAGCCAACTTTCTAGTTTTAACAACTCTTTACTGTTGTAAACCGATGTAACAGGGCTCCTATAAGAGCGTCAAAAGGATGTCATATGATCGTTTCGGGTCAAACCAAAAATCAAGGTGACTCCTCGTATACCAAGGTACACGAATGAAAATTCACATCTCGTTTCCAGAGTTGTGAAGGGTACTTAGTGAGTCTCCGAAAATTGCAAAATTTAACTATTTTAAGCAGGAAGAAGGTCAACTTAATCAATGGAGAGTCAAATTTGTCTGGTCGATAAAACGATATTAGAGTGATCAAAAGGGTAAGAGTTTTCTAGATCATCTCGAAGTGAGGGTGATAGTTCATGGTTTAAAGTAGGCAAGTTATAATGGCTTTGAGAGGTGCGACACAACACTTTATTATTTTACAATGAGTTGAAGGAGACATTTAACTGTATTAAAATTCCTAATGATTTAAAATTCTATTTAGTTGCAAAAGAGAACTAAAACACGAGAATTATGAGAGGTAAGGGAAGAAGGACCATGCCTGGAGAACGAAGTCGGTCGAAGCCGCAGGCTTGGGTTCAGTCTCTTGCTTGGGCACTTCGTCAACCAGTCCACGAGCGTCCTCAGCTCCACCATTTTGCATACACGTCATCAAGCTTATCTTTTCCTGAAAGAGCCTCATCCATAACTGGTAATGAAACAAACAAATTGGTTGAAAGATTTCTGAGGATTGTTGCAAAAAGGAGTGCCTATTCCACTGCTCCGACCAGCACACCAGTCATTCCAACTTCCCATCACCGTTGATGACCATATCCTTGGCAGCTCTTAGAGCAACATGGAGCATAACAAGGTTCTCTGTACTGATTAAATGCTCTCCATTGTACATTCTGTAAATCATGGCACTCCAAGAGACCACATTTCTTTGAGGCATTCAATCAAACAGTTCACATGCCTTGAATACACTTCCACATTTTCACGCATATCCACTATGCCGCTTGCAAGAACAAAATCCTACAAATGAAAACCAAATTCTATTGCTCATACCCTGCTCCCAAGCTTCCATCTTGGCACACGCTGGAAGCATGCTGGCATACGCAACTGATTTGGTTGGTGCCCTGCTGCAAATGAAGAAACATCGTGACTGCCTCACGAGGAGGTCCATGTCTTCTGTACGCTGCAATAATACTATTCCATTAGAAGTTGTCTCGTTCTTTCATTGGACAAATACAAAAACCAGCGCCCAAGGCACATTGAAACTACCACATCTGACAAAAAATTTCTCTTTTCTGCCTGATGGAAGTCCATGCGCTGTTCTAAAGCTCCCATTTTGACACAGGCTGGGAAGATATCAGCAAAGGTTGTGGATTCTGGCTTTACACATACCAAATGCATTTGCTTGAAAGTTTCCAAGGCCTTTTCAACAACCTCTTTTTTTTTGCACATCCTACCATCATTACAGTCCATAAAACACATTTCTTTCAAGCATTGTCAAACAGTTCGCATGCTTCCATGTTTTGCATATGTATCTACTAAGGCACTTGCAACTGCGACAGTTTCTCTGCCTTTTTGCTTTGATGGAAGTCCACGGGGTCTGGGGCTCATTTTTTTGACACATGCAGGGAGGATGTTGGCATAGGTTGCAGCCATAACACTCCCTGAGAAATTTGTTTATTTCTTTCCTCTGGTCAACATTGTAACCCACGTCCCAAGGCATTTGCACTACAACAGTAGCCAAAACGTCTGTCCCCCCCTTTTTTTTGGCGCTGAGGATGCCACGCAGGTCTGGCTCTCCCCTCACACATTCTCCAACAACTGTTGGTGCGCAGAGTTAGACTGGAGCTTCCCCCCATGGCGGCGGCGGCGGCAGCACTTCCTCTCTCCACACAAAACCAAAGCGATGGAAAATAGATCCAATCTTGCCCTAAATCCGCCCCAAGAAGAATATCACGGCTTTTTAAAATTTTTATTCTTTTATTTCATTTATTTTATTATTATTCAATATTTCATATATAATCCTAGAACATGATATTCATGTAAAGGTGGATTTTCTGAGTTAAGATGTGCATCATTTGTGGTATCAGAGCAGGTCTCTGACCTGATTTAATGAAAATATAGATGTTCGTATAGATGTTTAAATTTGGTTGATTAAACTAATGATTGGATGAATGAGTGATGCAAGGTTGTAGGTAGGTGAAGGAAGAGAGGGACTGCAAGTAGTCAAGGAAGAATAAAAATAGTGTGGAGAGAAAATTCAAGAGAACTACAACTAGCAAAGAGAAGAGTAAGCCAAGAAGGTTGGCATGGGGCCACTATAGTTTACACAGTGAAAGGTTGTGAGAGAAAGAGAGAGAGAGAGAGAGAGAGAGAAAGAAGGCTACAATCCAAGGTGATAGAGAATTGGATGAGAGAGAGATAAATTATGTATTTGAGACAGGTTATGGTGTTGGTGCAAGAAATGAGAAAGGTAAGAGTGGCAGGAGAAAAGAAGAGAAGAAACGAAGAAGAAAGAAAGATAGTTGAAATAAGGAGACAGGTTGAACTCCTTGAGAAAGAAATAGCAGCAGTAGGGGAAAAGCTAGTTGGTAGAGCATATGAAGAGATTGAAAGCATACATGATGAGATGATGGATGCACATGGAGAGCCAAGCTTCATGAGTGAAGCATGTGAAGATTCTTGCAGAGATGAGATAGAGCATGAGTATGAAGACTTCCTGAATGAAGAGAATGAGTGGTTGAGTGAATATGAGGAAGAACCACAAAGAGAAATGAAGGAGAATGACGAAAGGTTCATGTAAAGGACATTTTTGAATGTTAATGCTATATTGCAATATGATTTTGCAGGTATAGAGGGCAGCCTAGGCAAAGAATCCATTATGGATAAGAGATCAAACAGAGATTCCATGACAGAAAGGAAATAAAGAATGCATTTAAAAGCATTCAAGCATGAAGATATGCAACAAGCAACAGTGAAGAAAGAGAAAGGAAGGAGCATAGAAGACCTTACAAAAGAGTATGGATACATAATGCCCAAGTGGCTCAAGAAGAAAACACCCAAACAAGCATGTGAAGGTAAGAAGACTAAGGAACCAGTTAGTGTTCCAAGGGGTTGTTGGAAGAAGAAGGTTGAGGTCATTCCAAGAGAGGTAAATGAGACAAGAGATAAAGGTAAACAAACTAAGTTTGATTCATCAGTTGATGATATTTCAAGCATGGCTAGTGATAGTGATGAAGGCATGAATGAAGTTTGCAAAGAAAGTATAGAATGTGCTAATATGGAAGCAGGTGAATGTTCTCATGAAGGTCAAAGGGAGACAATGAAGGAAAATGTAGACTTCTTGGAAGAAGTACAACAAAGTCTAAGTGTTGGACCTAAGTTTGATGAATGTCAAGGAGATATGGATGATTTCTTGTTGCAGGAAGAATTGAAGGTAATAGAAGCCTTGTACGCAAGCCAACCCATGGATGAAGGATTGATGAAACCATGGAAGAATGATGAAGAAAAGCCACAAGTTGGTGAGGATGAAGAGGTAAAATGTGAAAATTTGAAATTAGATTTTGTTTATTTTGATGATAGTATGGATGATATTATCCTTCCTCAAGAAATGTTACATTTTGAACAAGAATAAAATGATTTTGTTTATGCAAGTATAGAGAAATTACAAGCTGAATTGAGTGCATTGGAGTGTGCTATACTCCACGACAACTTTTCCTAAACTAGTTGAGATGGAGAAATTTGATGAATGGAAGAAGGAAAATGAGTTACAAGGAGGAAGAATAGTGAAAGAAGAAGCAAATGCAGCAGTTGTAAGGGAAAATTGGAATGACAGGCTCATTGAAAATCCTAGGGATGAAGCAATGCAAGGACAAAACAGGGATAAGAAGACGAAATTGGGATTGGTCAATGAAAAAACAAAAAAAAAAGAGGAGCAACAGCATGAAGAAGCTTCATGGCTTCCAAGTTTTGTGTCTAAGGTTGTTTCAAGTGTTGTGCATGCATGTATGACAACTGATAAGGTGGATGGAGTTGATGATTTCATGAGAGAGATTTTGAAAGTAAGAGAACAAGAAAACTTTCAAGACCTAAATGAAGATGAAGCAATAATGTGGGACCTAAAAAATGAGAAGCAGACAAGAAGAAACAAGTACATGAAGAGACAAAGGAGTAAGAAGATGAGATATCGAGAATATATCAAGAAGACACAAAAACAAGCATGGACAAGAAGAATATGGGACCCAGGTACAAGTTAAGGAGCAAGAAAAGGATGAAGACTTATGAGTTAGAGCTCATGAAAGCTTTCAAGGTGGACAGCCTGTTGCAGGAGCATCATCCTCATGGCTTGGAGAGTATAATAAAGTTTGAATAATCCTATGAAAGGTATGGAAAATGTATTATGAGTTGTCTTAAGGTTTGACATTTGGATTTGTGATGTAGACTTCATGTGTACAAGTGTAAAAGTAAGTGTTAAGCTAAAATGAGGTTATTGTTGGATGTCTAGGTGTGTAGGAGTTGTCTTATCCTCAATATCTCGTAGTAGGAGGATTGAAAGAGTCTAAAATATGTTATATTAGTAGCATTAGTTGTAAAAGGTCATGGTTGACCAACCAATTCCTTCAATTGGGCTTGTATAGTTGAGAATATCTCTCTCCTTTGCAAATCTTAGGCCTAGATAAAGGAAAATACTACTTATTCAAGATATGTAAGAGCAAGAAGGGTTGAATTCCCATAAGGAGGGGAAGAAGAATTAAATATGATGGATGGAGAGATTTGGTATGTAGAGTTATGAGCAAGAAATGTATGAAAGACAAGGCAATGGAATGTTTTTAGCCATGAAAGGGTTTATTTGTATTCTTTGATCTATATTAATGTTAAGATTCTCCTCTAATGTGTGTTCTTCCGATAATATACACTAAGGTGATGCATGAATACTATATTATAAGCTCTTTATATATGAATTTGTTGTGAATTTAGATTTGCGTGCTTGTTTTAGTGGACTGTGTTGAAGGAATATGACTGGGCAGTGAGCCCCAAACCCTTGATTGATGCAATTTGCATCAAATTTATTGACTGCTAATATAGGAAGCATCTACAGGTACTAAGGAGTGGCAACATAATTTTTGTGAGACTTGAAAATGCCTGGTTTTAATTTTATTGCAATTTTCTCCTTCTCAGGCCCGATTTAAGGCTTCAAATAAATTTTTCTTACACTGATGGAAATAGCTCATATTTTAAAAATAAATTTTTCTCATGCCTAATTAGAGATCTTGTAAGTTTTAGGGTTATTGGAAAAATGTATTGGGGGATACCGATATCAGTAATCTCAAGCCAGTGAGAAGAGGAAATAGTACACAGTTATGATGGAAACAGAGAGAATTTTCATTATATTTTGATAGGTCAAGACCCTAGCTTAGGAAGAATCTTGCAAAGAAGATACAGAAGGTGATGAAGAGAATGAGTAGTCTAGTGAACATGAGGAAGAACTATAAAGAGAAATGAATGAAGATGAATTGAACACCAAACAAATACATTCATTAGGCTGGTATCAGGTATATTCTACCTTATTGGCTTGGAGATACTAGTAGTGACAGTCTAGATATGCTCTTCATATAATTAAGCATCCAAATGATGAGCCAGGTTATAGGGGTAGAGGAGGCCTTTACATGGGCTTAAAAAGAGTGGTATTTGAATTATTTTTCATTCTTGGTGGTGTATCAGATCAGGCATGAAGAGTTTTATAGGTGGAGATAGTTAGACCATCTTTTATAATTCTAAAGGAATGAGATATAGGTCCATAGAAGGTACAAGTTGGCTTGGGATAGTTGTATACTAGTTGAGACTGAATATGTTTGGAATTCAATCTTGAATGCTAATTGTAACAGAGTTATGTGTATACATATAGTAAAGGATTAGAGGCAAGATTGCATATAGAAGCATAGAACATGATATGCATGTAAAGGTGGATTTGTTGAGCTAAGATGTGCATTAGGTATCACCTTTTATGTGACATGACATGTAGATAGATCTACTTCACCTCCTCCATGACATAGACCTACAGGAAGTATTACACTTGATGAGAATGCTTCCACATCTAGTAATGTTTCTTGTACTGACACTTTTCCTACATAGGAAAAATCTAGATCACTCTATAAGTGGATCAACAAGGAATGAGGGTTTGTTCAAAAAAATTCGCATGTGACTTCGACAGACCCTTCGGTTTTATCCACCATTCATCCTATCAAATTGAATCTTCAATACTCCGCTTCCTAACCATAATGATGACACATTCAAGGTTTGACCCTCCATCATCGTTGGTATTTTATTTACCTCCACATAATGTTCTATTGGGTTAGGTATCATATTATCCCCATGTTTCCAGATGATGCACTATGTTTATAGCTTCAACTTAACTATTGAGGGAGAGGTTCTACTCCTGAACCTCACTTTGCACACATACATTGGGGGAAATCTTGCTCCACATCCTTTAGTTGAATGTTTTCTATCTATTCCCCTCCATGAGGGAATTCTTGGATCACTCTTCCTTCTCTTCAGAGATTTGGTTTTCATATATGCCCTCATGGAGGGCCTAAAACACAAAAAAAATCAAATATTGGCAAAAATACAAAAACATGATTTGTTTTTATAATATATATTGTTTACACTCTACATTATACATGATGATTATTCCTTTGGTTGGATAGATAACATTTCTTCTTTATACATATGTGTTCAAGTGGTACATTGAGCATGATGTAGGACATACACAGAGTAATACATGATTACATTATCCTTTACCCCAAACTGCTAACCTATGGGGGAAACTACTTTTGCATACTACATCTAGGTGTTATATTTCCATCATAGTTGTTTTTTCCCCCTCATTATGCTTAGTTACATATATATATATATATATATATATATATATATATATATATATATATATATTGTGTATTTTCTATCTTTTGAACTAATAGGACTAACACGTCTTTTTTGTAATGCTTATCATTATTGCTAGCTCTTTTCATATCATTTGTCGAGTGTGAAATTTGGTAGGAATGTTGTACTTGTTCTAGTTCTCTTTGTAATCCATTTTGGATAATAACATAAAAAAGATGCGCAACTGACACTTCAAATTCATTTTTCCCTACCTTAGGGTTTTATGGGATAAATTTATTATGTTTATATTTTTTCATGCTTATGTTTGTTGTAAATATGTGTTTACTTTCATATTTAGTACTGTGTGTTTCCAACAACAAAAAACATTTATTTTGAGCACCATCAGCAACATATTCACAATTAGAGGGTCCAATGAAATGGAGTTACACCACGAAGATATCATGACTCACACAAACCATAGAATGGTTTATAGTCTCACACATAGAAATAGAATGAAACCATGATGTTTTTATTCATTTTAAATGAGGAAATTACATCTTGCACACAATATAGGCTAAAATACATAAATTGCATTAAAATGTAATACTAGAACATCTAAATAACATTCTCAAATGAGATGTGTTTTAATCTTCAAATTTTCTATCTCTTTCTCTTCAACTCTTAAGCTACCCAAAGACTCATGTTATTATAAAAATGAACTAAATATATGAAACCTTCTCTTAAGTATGTGAGTGTGTTTGTAAAGATACATGATCCACCTACTTAAATTAATGATCACAACTACCTCCTACCCAATACTAATATTAAATTGACACAATTATTAAATGAAATTTGCTACCCAATTCCCATTCATGAACACAACACGTCTTGATGTGACATTAATCAATTCAACAACCATGAAAACATTATCTGGTTAGGTAGTTGATAATGAAATTGGTTACAATCCTTAGGAACTCATATGACATGCTCATATAGTTCCAAAAACATATGCACCCTAAGATCATGTATAGAGATTTCACATGAAACTGCACAAAAGAGCTCATGTGCAAGACCTTCCTAAACATACTACTATGTGTCAAAGCTTATTGGCAAGACATCATAATCTAAATTTACACACAATAATTTTGGATTTTCAAGGCTTTAACTCCAACAATAAACTCTCAAAATTATGCAAAACTCCAAACCTCCAAATTAACTATAACAAAAACTTCACAAACTACTTTAGATTCCTAGCTATGAACGCCAAAAGCAGACAAGATCCAAGTCAATTAAGTCCTAGATGTAATGGCGGAGACTTGAACAATGATCCCTAGAGTGGCCTTTGATGCAGTGGTATTCACAATATTCCAATTCTTTATACCACTTAGGCTTGGATTCCCCTTTAAAGAAGGGTATTGTGATTGGATATTTTATCATCTTAACCTTTACTAATTGACGAAAGACACTAGAGATACTTTCTCTGAGGTGTGTAAACTGACGTTTAAATTTATGTGGAGTGGTGTCTTAGAAAAAGGATATGATGGAATTGAAATCAACAGTGTTCTAAGATTGACCTTGTTTAAGAGATTTTCCATTTGTACCAATCTTGGGGAATGAATTTGAAAATACCTTTAGATTGTCATTGGGTGTTTTCTTTAGTGGTGGATCTTTGACCACTATGTCATCATTATCAATGAGTTTTATTTCGATCCTACTGCTATCAACCTTCACATTGTATCAACTCATACAACTCAACAAGCCACTATATACATCACTTAGCAAAACTCATAAAAATTCATGACATAAGACCTTGTCTAGATACCCTAAATTTTCTTAAATCCACTAAAATGCACCCACAACCATTTTATAGGCTACCAAAGTTTTGAACATGCTTAAAATCACCTGATGAACATGATCCAACTCTTACCAAAACTCCACACCATCAATTTCACTCTTTCTCCCTTTAGACCTCAAATTTGGCTATTATCCCTACATACAAATAAAATATGATGAAAAACACACATTCCAAGGAGTTATATCTTATTGGTAAATTATTTGAATATCCATTAAGCTCATTTAAAATTTCCTACACATCTTTCATAACATAACTCTTTTCCCATAAAAAATTATTCTCTTTTTAGCATCTTGGATTAGCCCTATTCTACTAGTCATCCTAACATGCAAACCAATGTGACTCGAAGAATCCTAAAACATCCAAGACAAAAAAAAATATAGTTTTAGATACCCATTTAGCTCATATTTCTTAATGGTTATATTTATGCCCTAAGTCCTTATGGAATATTCCCAACATAGTTTGTTCCTTCTGAGGCTTGTTCAATTAGGTCTTGCCTAGGGTTAGACCACATTCAATGGGGTTTTATGGTTTCCACTTCTCTTAATCCTTACGAACACATTTCTCCTTCTCAAAACCACTTGTTCAAGCTATCTTCACCAATATTTTACTCTCTTGGCACCAGCTCCTCAATCTTTCATGTTTTGGCCACATTTAGGCTTCTTACTCTTCTTAACAATCCTAAGCCCTATTTTCTCACTTCTTATTATTCCAAATTTATTATCATCATCATATCTACCTTACCTTATTAATTCCATTCTCTCTACTTACTTATCCAAATCATATATCCTTATCAAAACACCTTCAACCTTCTCAAGTCTCACATTTACTCAAGCTCTCGGTCTAGGGCAGTCATGTAGTGATTAAAATGATCGTTTCCTCTTGCTCTTTTACACCTTATAATGGTATTATCATTCCTTAATGAATTTATAAACTAATCTATAATAACCTCTTGACCAAATTTTTTCTTAATATCACTCTCATACCCATCTAGACTGTCACTTTCTTATTTCCTATAGTAGTAGTGTGTCTTTAAACTCTCTGACCTGAGTATTTGTTCTCACTTACCATGAACTTCCACATGTGTTTAATAGCTTAATAAATTATTCATGCCCTAAATTAATAAATTTTGTTTCACTAATCACTTTGTTCTTTTGATATTGTCTCTCTCAATGCTAAGGTTCTTCAATATTCATTGTCATAGACTTGATAAGTAAATTGTACTTTCTTGGTCCTTTTCACTTACCTCTAAGCACTTAGCTTGTATGAAGAGATTTCTGAGCCTTGTTATCATTAGGTATATTCCTCTTACCAATTTGTCTCAAATCTTCCTAAGTTTTCTAGGAACATTTAAGTCCATTTGATTCAAATCACTTCTTCTAACTGTCCAAATCTAGATATTATCCTCTACTCGGACTGTACCATGACTTCGTTTCTCTCTGTGTTGGTTTATACAATGTATTTCAAACTCTTAACTTATGAATTCCTTCCCTTAGGATTAGTAAGTATCTAATATGCTTTCAAATAATTTTTTTTACTAAAATATTCCTTCAAGATCCTAATTGTCATGTGTTAGTTTTTTATCACTCATCTTTGCAAATACACTTTTCTAGATGTGACTCTTCCTTCAAGCTATCTTCACAATTTTTTTAAAACTTCATTTTCACTACAAGATTCTTGATCAAATTACTTATTTTGGTATATAAGGATCCCATCCAAGTTTAGATCCAACACTTCACTCCTAATACTTAAACAAAGTACTCTGTCTGAGAGGGCTTCGTTTGCTTTTTTAAATAATTAAGGAACTTTTAAGGATTTACATATATATTAACACTCTATGTTATGACTTCAACTTATATTTCATGGTAATTAGAATCAAGAACATACATTTACTTATCTTAATGTTCAACAGACCAACTCAGGGTGTTATAAACTAGCATATTTCAATGAACCTTCTTGAGACTATTTTCTTAGCTTTTTTAGTGTCTTAACTCAATTTCTTATCTTATTCAGAGTTGCACCTCTTTCCATAACAATTAGTTACAATATTTATGATTAGAATCAAACATGAACTGAGATTCAATAATAAATTCAACTCAAATATCAAAATAAACATAAAATTACAGTCTCGTTTTCAAACAAGAAGCTCTTGAATTAATTGAATCCCTACATTGTAAAAGCTTCTTGAGCCCTTCCTTGGCTCATCCAATACATACCACCTCTTTTAGTGATCCTCTCAAAAACCTAACTGCCACATTCATTCAAATTCCTTCTTTCTTATCTAATGAATGAAATGGTAGTTACATGAACTCAAATTGATCAACATTAGTACATGATGACGCATGGTCAAAATAACATAAGGATAAGGTTAGAACACATCTTTAGACCCCCTTGAGGTCTCAAATGACCTTTATAACATTACATGACCTTTCTATTTACTTCATGACACCTCTTTTAGACTAAGATTCACATTTCAAATATTTAAATTCCTACTTTTGGAGGGAAAATACAAAGTTTCAATTTTACATTGTATTAGAGGTATTTAAGGAATCAAGACTCACTAAGACACCTAAATGACTCTCTGGAAATTTTATCAATCCAAAAAACTTGATTTATTCAACCATGTAATTGATGTTCCTACATCATACTTCCAAGGTCGAAGAAATTCAGTCCTAATAAAAAGATTTTATCTTTTTATTCTTCCAATTGTAGTCTCTTCTTCATTTATTATTTCTCTCAATTGTGTTTTCTTCATCTTCTAGATTTATTTTATTTACCTATATCTCTCTTTTGTCTTCTTTTTCTTGCTTTTCTCTCTAGAATGTTCTTATTATTTTCCATCTTCATCATTTGAGCTCTCTTAACAGACTTATTATTAAATTGATATCAGTTCTTCATTAAGTATACCTGCACATACACAGTCAAACCAAACATTAGATGAAACATTTCAAGACTTTTGAGTCTCCCCCTCTTCCTTTTACTCATCCTCTACCTACTCCATATTTAAATCAGCCTCAAATAATGTTTTTCCTTTACTTTTTTCCTCATTTTCTTCTTCAAATAACTAATCCTCATCTTCGAACTATGTAAAAGCATAAAAATATTCCTCTTCACCTTGATTCCTTTCTTCATTTTTAAAAAAAATCATTTTCATCTTCTTTTAGGCAAGCCAAGAAGCTTTGTATGAATTCTTTCTCATATATTTTCTTAATATCTTCATAGATAACCTCTTTGACTACCTCTTCCACTTTCTTACTTGTATTCTTCTTCTTTTGTGTTATCTTCTTTTCCTCTTCTCTAATCATCTCTCTCACCCGTGCCCTCTATTTTCTTCTCACAAGAAGCTCTATACTCCACTTTACTTTCCTTTTCTTCACAAATCCCACTTCATTGTAATCTTCCATCGTGTTCTCATCTCTCACAAACTCTTATAGATTTCTCCTATAGCCTTCCTCAACTCCCTCGACTCTTATTTTATCCATTCTTCTCATATGTTTTCTTCATTTTTCCTCTTTTCCTATCTTTTCTTTCTTTCTCTCTCATCTATCCTTTTCTTTTGACTTAATAAAAAATAAACTCTTTCATCAAATCTTTCGTATCCATTTCTCTCTTATTTCTTCTCTTCTCAGCAACTTACCACTCTCTTTTTATTAACTCTTCTCTAGTCAACATGTCAAAGCTCATTCACATACACAACTTTTTAAGAGAAAAAAAACTTATCCAATTTGGAATAAAATCCTACTCTGATACCACATGATGAACATATAAATGCTATCATTCTTCACAAATCATCAACTCACACAACTTAATAAGTAATTATATACATTACTTAGCAAACCTCATCAAACAAAATGTATTAAGACCTTGTCAAGATACCTTGAGCTTGTTCAAATCCACTAAAATGCATCTAGAACTGATTTAAAGGATACAAATATTTGAACATTCTTAAATGGACCTGATTAACATGACCAAATACATACCAAAAATCCATGCCATGAATTCCATTCCTTCTTCCTTTAGACCACCACTTTAGATACTCACCCTCCATACAGACAAAATCTAATGATAAACAAACATTTGAATGAGTTAGCTCTTAGTGGTAAATCATTTGAGTCCCCATGAATCTCATTAAAGGTTCTACCAAGTTTCATATCATAACTCTTTTCCCATAAATATGTATTCTCTTTGTAGCTTCTTAGATTAGCCATATTGTACTAGCCCTACTAACATGGAAACCAATGTGACTAGAACCATCCAAAAACATCCAATATAAATTTTTTATATTTTTAGATACCCATTTATCTCATGCAAGCAATATCCACCACTCAACCTAATTTTTCTATCTTCTCACAACTACTTCAATCTAACAATACTATTCCTTTACCCATTTGGCATCAATTTCGTCATTTTTCATATTTTTCCCTACCTAGGCTTCTTGTCCTACTCAAGTTCTATCAATCCTCTAAACTTTGTTTCAACATCCTCTTTATCTTTCTAGGTGTTTTTTCACCTCCTAATTCACTATCTTTTATTCATTTCACTCCCCCTTCATTCATTCAAATCACTTAACCTGTCCAATCTTCTTCAAACTATCTTAAGACACTTAAGTACTCAAAGATGCTTCAATACACAGTTTTGGCATAGTCATGATTGATTGGTCTAATGGAATCAAGAGTATTGTTTAAATTCTTAATGCCTTAATCCTACTTATTAATGTCATTAACATTTCTATCAGGCTTTTTCTTTATAACTTAGTCTTCACTTCAAATCTCCTTCTTCTCATTTGCTCTTACTTACTCTTCTAAGCTCTCAAGGTATTGTAACAACATAATAGGATTATGGTTCTTTATTCTTTGGTTACAATGTCATTACAAACTTATTCAAGACCTCTAATTTATCTGAAAACCTTGCTAATACTTTTCACTGTTCTCCAATGTATTTCTCCTTTTCAAGACAACTAAGTTTCTCCCTAGAGTATGATTGTCATAGGTTTCCCTAAATAATTGTATTTTCAATTTTCCTTCAAAGTTTCCTCAATATCCTATTAATTCTTCATGTTTTATTGACTCCCATTAGGCTCCCAGCCTTTCTTTGTTTCACATAACTCCAAATTTGTGTTTAAATGACATGCAAGGTATGTTTCTTCTTTAAATCTATAAATTGTGTACATACTACAATCAAGTCTAAGTTTGCACATCCTTTAGTATCTCTCAAGATTTCTTGTCATATAAATACCTTCTACATATATCTTACACTATATTATTCCTACTCACACCTTGAAACATGTTTCTATGAATCCATATGATCAAAACATTGGTTGCTCATACCTCTTGAGTTCCTAGGCAAAGTAAAGACAGTACACATAAGGGTTTATGGCCATCTATTTGATTAGTTTCCTTCAACAAATTATTTATGTCTCCAACTCTTTCTAGGGATTCAATTCCTCGACAAACCTCTTGATCCTATTTAGAACCATCTTTTCACAATATAATTGTCATGAAACCCTAAAATGGGGTATATAAGACTGGTAACACGTGATTCTTAAGTAGTTAGCTCTTTATCTTAGATTTTTCAAAACTCTCTTGTTATCTATAAGATTAATTTCATCATTGATAGATAAAATGTTCACTTCATGACAAGGTATATCTCATCAACATTACCATTTATTAGCATAAAATGTAGATTATAATTCTTATTACCTCCTTTACATAGTTTTACCATGCATTGTCCTTTGATAATCCTCATTGTTACATCCTCATTTCTCAATGCCTGTCATATCCTTATAAACCTGCACATGCTTATAGCTTTAGACACTTTATTAAACTTAAGAATCATTCATAAATAACTAAGCAATATCTGAAATGATTCGACAAAATCTTGTAAGAAAATGAGAGTGAGGGAAGACAGACAGCGATGGCAGTGAAGAACTTTGTCCTTGCGAGATCTGGAGAGAACAGTCTCGGATTAGGTGGGGGGAATGGATCCACTCTGCTTGGAGGTGCCTCCTTGGGTCTCACGAGTTTGGGACATAGTTTTGGGTTGCAAGGAAGTTGTGTCAGGGAGCTTGAACAGAGCCCCTCTAACCCTAATCCAAACCCTTCCAAATCAGACAGGGATGCATGCAAGACAGAGGCGGGAGGGAAAGGATACGAGATGAACAGTAAAAACAAAACTTATGTCGCTTGCTTATAAGTCAACCTCTTTCAAAGATATCCTTGGAACTTGTGGTGGTTATACTCCTGGTAACCAAGCATATCTGGTCGATATGGCAGAAGAAAATCCCTGCCCTAGAGATCAAAAATTCTAAGGTGGAGGAATACTTTCAGTCTCTGGTTCGAGATGTTGTGATCAGGCGCTTCAATGGCCTTTGGCCTTCCTCTACCAAAATATATAAATGGATATTTGAAAACTGGACCAATAAGTGTGAAATTTCACTCTGTTCCAGGGGTTTCTTTATTGTGCATTTCAAAGAAACTGAGGATTATCAGCGTTGCCTATCTAGAGGACCGTGGTTCTGGGGTAATGATGGTCTGTATTTGACTCCTTGGTTTCCAAAATTTGATCTGACTTCTCATTCAGTTACCAAAACACCTATTTGGGTAAGGCTTCCAAATCTCCCTCTGCATCTATGGTATGCCCTAGATAATATTGGTAATTGTCTGGGAAAGTTTATTAAAGAAGATTTGGATAGAACTCACTCAGGGTTGTGCACGTATGCTCGCATATGTGTTGAAATTGATCTGAGTAAAGGATTACCAGATCATATTTTATTAAAGTTTGGAAAAATTCAGTATTCACAGGTTTTGGATTATGAGAACACCACCTTTAGATGCATAATTTGCAAAAACCCAGGGCATTTGCAAGCTTGTTTTCTTTTAAATAAATATGGACCTAAAAAGTGAAGCTCGTCAACTCCTAGCAGATGGGGAAGTGTAAATCCGGATCTGGTGTCTGCTTCGAATTTCAAGGGGGGTTCAGAGCATCAGACAACAGAAACATCAAAAAATAAGTAGAATCAGAAGTTGGAAATCAGGAGAACATGGAGTTAATTGGAGGAATGAAAAGAGGACACGTATCTGACAAATCAAATTCAGATCAGGAGTCCTTACCCGATTTAAGGGATGTACTAGGAAATCACAATGATATTATGATTATTGTTCCATCTGATAAGGGAATTTGGCATTAAGTAAAGAACAGGAAAAGTAAAAAAGGTCGAATGGGTAATATTAAAGACTTATTCCCATCCCAGGGTGGTAAATAGTAGACTATTGGCTTTTTTGCCTAGTGTAGTTTCGTAGGCTTGTTTTTCGAGATTTTAGCCCGACGGTTCTTATTTATCTTCTCGGGTTTTAGACATTGCTTTTTTAGGGAATGGGTCCCTTCAACCCGCATTAACAATCAAAAATAATAATAATAACTAAGCAATACCATTACTGGCCTGATAAACCAGAATACACAGTTTTTATTACAAATAAGAATCTTTTTCATTGATTTTCAATAGTTTTGACATTGTTTCTTGATCCCTTAGCTCTGATACAAGCTTTTCATATCTCTACTCTTCCTCTCCTCCAAACCTAACTACCTCCTCCATTATAATTCTCTTTTTCTTATCAAGAATGAAATTTAGTTACATCTAACTCAAATTGATCAACCTTAGTCAAGATGACCATAGGTCATGAAAACATAAACCAAGGTTTTTAAACACCTCTTTACCCCTTATGAGATCTAGAGTGACCTTTACAAATAATGATAACCTTTCCATTTTGACATCTAACTCCATCACATGAACTCAAGAGTTTAAATTTTTAAAAACCTGATTTTGGAGGGAAAACACATAGTTTAAATTTACATTTCATAAGAGGTATTCAAGAACTCCAAACACACTATGACACCTAAAGGACTCCCTAACACACATATCAACCCAAAAACCTCGTTTTATTCACCCATGTAATTGATGCTCCTACATCAGATGTCTTGGATGTAATGGCAAAGTTACATGCATTTGTCTATTTGATGGCCATCAATGCGATGAAAATCACAATATGTATTGGGTTTGTACCAAGATGGCTTAGGTTCCCCTTTTACAAAGGGTTTTGTGATAGGGTAAGTGACCATATTATCACTTACCAATTGTTGTAAGACACTCAAAAGGGTTTCTCCCAATGTTATAAGTTGTCATAGTTTATTATCATGAGGGGGAGGAGTTTCCTTGCTTGGAATAGTGATGGATTTATTTGACTTAGTTTGTTTTGGTTGATTGTTTTTTATGTTGTGCACATTACGGTTGTCTATTACACCATCATTAAATACATTGTGATTGCAATTGATGTAATTGGATTTATCGTGATGAGTGTTATTTTATCCATGATGCATACTTATACGGTGCATATTGGGTTTTTTCTCATGTTTTACTTTGGACCAATTACAAGTAGTATGTTAACATCTTGGTTCATTTATAACCATGGTAGCTACACCTACTATGTATATTGGGTTTTTTTCCTTTTTCCCTTTTGATTATTGTGTGTGTTTGTTTTATGCACATAACAGGTTAAACATCATGATTCTTTCGTAATCACGGTGATAACTCTATTGTGCAACAAAAAAATAAGGTTTCTCTAACTTTCACTCTCTGAATGAAAGTTCATGCTACGAGAACAATCCCTTCCATGTCCTTATAGTCCCTAGTTCATTCACCTTTTCCCTTCTTCCTATGAAGCATTTATCCATCATTTTTCTGCATCGCCCATCCGCTTGAGGGGGTGTCCCATTCGCATTCACAATCACTGGGGCATATCAATGTTCCATTGCATCCACACTCCCTAGGGCATCTCAATGTTCCACTGGCCTCCCTGTCTTTTTCTCATTGATCTACATGTGTATACTATCTTTAAAATGATATTACTTTGCAATAACACTTTAAAGAGGGAAAATGTAGACACCCTAAAATGACATGCCTATTTCTATCCTTTTCTTGGTTGTTCATATCCTATTTATATCCCTTCAAAGTTAACTAGGTTAATTCCATCTCATTAGAATTAATTAAATTAATTCTATTATACTTTTGGAATTAATTAAATTAATTCCTACACCTTTTAGTTTAATTAAACATTTATTTAATTAAATGGTTAGTTATCCTCTCACACATCATAGTTAATTAAATTTGTTATTAAAATTGGAAAATAAATCTATTTTCCTATTCATCCTCCACTTGGACTCCACTTCACTATCCTAGTCACTCCACTCTCACTCCACTTCTAGAATCTTACAAAGGTGGGAGCAACAAAATTGCTTGTACAACCACCTTCCTAGATGTAAACTTCTGCCAACTAAAAATTTATTGTCCCGTCAATGGATATTTAATCCATTCGAACTGTTTCAAACTTCCTCTAGTGTTGTGTTTAGCATATGCATTGATAACTTCATTAACCACATTTCAATCACTCCATATAGCCTCTATAAAAAGATAGGCCTGTATCCTTTGCACAGATCCTCTTGGATTTTTCAATCTCTCTTGGAATATCTCTTGAAATCCCTGGAATCTTTTGCATCCAACTTTTGCTAATTTGTCATTCAATGTCTACATATTGGAAGTTTTCCCTTATGTCCAAGATCTTTCTCATAACATTGCTCATTTCTGCATTTGGAGAATCAATGCAAGAGCACCTACAATCTAACCATTCAAATATTCTACAATTTTGAATACTTCCACAATCTTATATAAGGTTTGCAAGAGAAACTTGGAGGAAAGGTTTTCTTAGTTATTTTCTTATCTTCCACTTCTGCTGAGTTTTTCATGCTCACAGGGACTTTGTGAAAGAACATACACACATATACACAATATTTGTAAAATATTATGCACCTTAATTTAGATACTTTCATAAAAATTAAAAAAAATATGCACAAAAATGTAAACTACTTATTTCTAAACAATTCTTTTTTTATTGATGTAAGATTGCTTATGAACCTAAAAAATCTTACATCATATACATCAGGTAGCTAAAAAGAACCATGAGGTCTTTCTTATGTATACTTTAAGATCTTTACTAATGGTGTTTCATCCTTAGTTTCTTCCAATATGCTTATCCATGTCACATATTCAATTTCTCAGACTTTCCATTTCACCAAATATTTTTTATATTCATTGTTGTGCATCATATTACTAACTATGGCATAAATTGTTAGGTTGTAGAGCTGAATTGCTTCAAAGATTGCATGTTTTACATGTTAATGGTTCTAACAGTAACCGGCATCGGTCAGGGCTAACCGGCGTCGGTCAGTCCAGGTCAAGAAAAGTAATTTGCGCCAGGTCAAGGCTAACCGGTGTCGGTCAAGGCTAACCGGCGTCGGTCAGTCCAGGTCAGGAAAAGTAATCCACGTCGGGTCAGGGTTAACCGGCATCGGTTACCTATGCGAGAAATTTTTAATTAACTCTAAGGGAATTAAATCTATTTTTAGCATTAAAGTAGATTTATTGGATGTAATTGCATGGTTATTGTGCCCTAATTTTGTATATGCCTATATAAGCATGAAAGTTAGGGTTTAGAAAGAGAATTAAGAGAAGGATTGAATTAGATCTTTGATTCTCCTAGATTTAGAGGATGAAGACAAAGAAGAAGAAGAAGAGAAAGAAATAACAGTTTATATGAAGATAAAGTCTCCTTGGAGAGGAGTTGAATAGAAGGAAATAATAGGTACAATCTGAATGGTGAGAAGAGGGCAACATCTTCTACTGTATTTCCTTTGTATAATTATTGTGTCATTGTAATAGCTTGCATAGTATGCAAAGCACATAGAGTTTCTTCTTGTAGATCCACATGTTGGTGAGATCTTGTATTATAGATCTATGTAGATCTAGTCTTGTATTGTAGATACATGAGATCATGATGTATTATTGATTCATGTAGATCTTGTCTTATGTTGTTAGATCCACAAGTTGTTGTGAGATCTTGAATTATAGATCCATGTAGATCTAGATATTGTAGAGGAGGTTGTCTTCATGTTTGCATAGGTTATGCAGTGATGGAGAGACAAATTTACTTCTTGGTGCACAGTCATGGTTGCACATTGGTAGACCCATGCAAGAGGTTTTGTCGCATATCCACATAGAACTTGGTAGCAATTCAGAGATGCAGTAGTTCCGGGTTATGTGAGATATGTCGGTGGTGTTTGGAGGCACAGTATGTAGTGCACTCATGGAGATTCGTTTAGAGATCTGGAGGAGAGGAAATACTCTTGGGGAGATGCATTGTACTCTTTTATTGAAGAGTAGATTTGTACTCTTGTTATATTATATATATGAGATTTCTATCTTTGGTGGACGTAGCCCACATTGGGTGAACCACAATACATGTTGTGTTATGTGTGTGTACTTTGTTTTAATTTAGATTATTCTAGTTTATACTTCCACTACTGTAGATTTTGGGGAATTGTTTAGATCCTATGTGCATGATTTTGTTTATTATTAAATCATAGCACTATTCCGCAGTCTCGAATTCCCAACATAAATCACCTTATTTTCATTCTCACACAAGTTATCTGCTAATTATTGCCTCCAATCATTCTTTTGGAATATGCACTTGCACTTCTTGTTGACTGAATTCCCTCTCAGGTCCTTTTGTTAACCTTGTGCTCTAAACGTCTGAAACTCTTCAACACTTGTCCTATTTTTGTAAATTATTAATTTTACAAACCTTTTTTTCTTTCTACATTTCGTGAGATATTTTTAATATCCACACCTCATTTGAGTATCTTAACTTATTTTGATGTGCTTAAACCAATTCATTTGACTTTTTCTTATGACGCACTACTTTAATATACGTTATGAAAGATAAATGATGATGCCCTATCATGTTTATATGTCTTCCACCTTTCTTTTCTCCCACTTTCCATGTTGCCCCCTATTCCTAAATCCATGTCGCACTACCATACCATGTGTGCCTGGAATTATTAGTCCAACCTATAGAGGTCCTCTTTCAGACTACCTTGAAGCTCAATATGTGCCACATAGTGCATGGAATATATTTCTTTTACTTTAGGTATTTGTAGGGTCTAATTACCAATCTGATAAAATACAAGTGGGATGTTAGTGTAGGCATTTATAACATCAAGTATTTTTATATACCATCTAGATTTAGGAAGTCATTTATCCCCTCTAGATATTATATTCTCTACCAAGATCTTTGACCGCCTTGTAATAATAGATTGTATGTCACTGCCAAATTTGGATTCTTTGTAAAAAGGCATGGTTGCACCCTCTCATTCATTATATATGTGACTTTTTTAACTATTCTTCCCCACATTTTTCCTATAAAGGGAATATCTTGCTCTATATTATGAGTTCTTCTTCTATCAAATTCATTTTAATTTTCATTTTCTAGTATGGTGTTTTAGTATCTATATTGATTAATGTAATGCATATAAGGCCTCAATTTACAATATAATAAAAATGTGTATCTTTGAGCAATAGTAAGGTTGTTGTGGTTTATATTTTTTATTCTCTTTCTCTTGTCTATTTAGATTTCTTGTAGATCATTCTTACATCTTGTTACATTTTGATTTTGTGTGTGTAGTCTATACTTAAAATCATTTAGTATATAGTGATATCCTCAAACAAAGAGAGAAATATCCATGTTTATTATTGTATCACCACCTTTCTTTATTTCCCTTACCCATTCCCCCATCAAGAATTTAGTTTAGGATCCACAAGTTAGTAAGAACACAAGAATATATTAGATAAGAACTAATTTTATCTGGATATTTTCTTCAAGTCACAAATCCCACACTTGAAAAACATTCCCATTTTGTGTGAAGAGTGAAATAAGATAAAACCTTTTGTTCTCTCTTTTATTTGTCCCATCAAGTTGAATCTTCATGTATAGTCTCTCTCTTACATATTCCATACCATACATGCCTAATTCATCCTAAACACTTACTCGTTATATTACCTAATGAATTCAACCTTTTTTCATTCTTACGACCTTTGTAGTTGATCTCTTATAGGAATATACGATGATCACCCTTCCTTAGTTCTTACGAATATGTTTCCTTACTTCATATGCACACAGTGATTAGTGTACAGTCACGAGGGACTTTTGGTATCACATGTTCCCATCATTTATATGCCATTCACAACATATTGTCATCACATAGATTCATTTCATATATATGTTATATCACATTAACAATACACTACAATTAATCACAACACATCACATATCATAAATAAATAAAAAGCAATATACATAATATTATATCTCACCATATCAATTACAAATCACATATACATCGAAAACATAATCAAATATCTATCCAACGATGCAACACAACCAATATAAAACAAGTCATACACAAATACACTAGAATCCAATATATAAACACACACATGCACATATCACACCAAATTTTATAAAAAAATGGTGTAGAGAACATATTTGTTCATACACATAATGTTAATCCTCATCACTATCAGTCTCTATATCTAGTGGATCTCATGTGCTCGAGCCTCCTTTGGATCTTGGCATCCTTTAGATCGTGACCTATCCCTATAATGTTTTCTCTCATAATGTCACATTATCTACTAGCACTTAGGCATATTGTGTTTGTGACTCCACAAGTGTCAACAATAGACTCTTTGATAACTCACCCCTAGGATGGCCTACATGTTGTCTCACTAACTTAACATGAATCTCAACTCTATGGAACTGTAGCACCACACTGGTGGTTATTGCAACTTCTACTAAGTCAAAAAAATAGGTGTTCTCACTTGCAATATCATCCACTCTATTGATTAGTACAACAATAACAAAATTACCCTCGAAAACATTCCAGAGAAGAATTATGCAAACTGACGCACCCACAGTAGATAGTCTAATTAGCATTACCAATAATAATCACACAAACATACATTGGATGAATTCACAATTCAACCAATCACTAACATTTCATACACTCAAATCACTCAATCATAATACTATACGTTGTTTCATTGTTGAGCTAATCACCGTTTTCCCTACATCTCTACTCGGGGTAGATATATCCCTCTCCTTCTATGCCTTCAGCATAGAATACCCTGATGCTCTCTATTTGCACCATCCAATGGTATACCTCCATATGGGCCTCCTACTAGTGTAGGAAACAAGAATACCCATCGATGTTCAGCCCACCATGATGTATAGGTTGTTGTGCAAACCCATGTCATCTCTATCATCCACCATTATATATGGGTCAACCTCCCCCTGTTGGGGTGGTAGTAGGTTAGCCGCTATGGGCCCAAGATGGGCCCCATCTCTATGTGTTTCATGTGTTGACCACCTCCATGGGTATGGTGGTGGGGGCACCTCCTGCATGATCCCAAACTGAAAGATCACTCTCTCATATTGATACAATTCCCCATGCATGGGAAATTGATCCTCTAACCACATGGTATGTCAAATCCATTAGAGCTCTAGAACATCCTCTAACCACCTTAGATAATCTCTATATGGTCTCCAAATAATATCCATTTCATTATTCAACCTATCGCAAAATAGATCTATTTGTCATCAGTATCAAAACCTCACCTCTTGGGTAGGACCCACTATGCTTACCACTATCTCTGGATGTGCCCAATCGATCAATGGCCCCCACCTATGGGTTGCACACAGGCAATATGTTCATTACGCCCAAATGTGAAATAATGTAATATTCGTCATGCCACCACCATGACTCTCCAAAGTAAATCTATACAAATCTCTATACAAGTGTGCTAACATGACACCGACCCCATGCATATCTAGGTCCGACATGTTCCTCAATATCTTGAAAATATGCCATGATCCTTTATGACATCTAACACACCCACCACCATCCAATGTCTACACATGAGGCCAATAACACTGCAATATATTTCTACAACTGCAGAACCCGTGAGGTAACAATAGTGCTCAATCTAATCGAGGGATCTCCTCTGGCCCACCCATGTCCTAAGAAAGTATCTATGTGTACAACTCTCATATGATATGTTGTATCTGTGGGCACCACTTGTACCTTCTCTCCAACAAATGACAAATCTCAAAATGTGAGTATACATCCTCTAAGTGTGATTGATCATCTCCCATTGTTGGAAACCATAAATTAGACATGTGTCAGACATTCCACTACTCACAAAAAGCTGTAATCAAGTGACATATTTGGGGGAACCATCCCCAACTGTGCTACATGACGTAGCCCATGCCCTATCTAGTAAATGACCAATCAACATCATCCATACCCAAGGAAAATAGGGTGTCCATGTGTCGACCACTGCAAAAATATCTTGCAGGTATACATCTCTGTGCAAACACAAAGCAACACAAAAATATTTATTAGTAGTTTTTCAATGCTAAATATCTCTCATATAATTATAAAAACATATACCCAATATGCACCACATTAAATGCAAAATTTTGAGTTGGACTCCATCACCGTATGGTTTTGCGTCAAAAGATTGTACCTGGTTTCAAGTTGGAACCATACAGTTCTAATCTAGGACCCCTATGGTTTCGCTTGAGGTAGATCCAAAACTAGACCATTTGGTCTAATTTTCATCTTTTCTACAAAAACATCAAAAAATGTAAAATTTACAAAATTAGACAAAAATCAGGGATTATTTCCTACTAAATGTGCATGCATTAAATGTACTCACCATAGGTCATCTGTCATATGATTTATATAACCTCGATATCACTCTCTCAAACCATGAGATAGAATCACATCTTTGGCCTTCTACATCCTTATACTCGGTTAGAACTCCAATTCCTCAATTACTCAATTACAAATTAGCAAGTAACTTTCACCTTTTCTACTTTTAGTGTATATACTAAATATTTCTGGTAACAAACTATGTCTCTCACTTTGACTAAATTTTAGCTCTCCAATAATACCCTTTTCATGATATGGCCCATATATTGGGGTCTATTAATCAATTTCACATGGTGTTTCCTTCACAGTTTTTGGCACTCCTGCATCACAACATCATTATGTTATATCAAACACACTATGTGAATGTGCATACATGTTCTCGCATCTATATGTACAAATATATTCTCCTTCTTATCGACTCTCTCAAATTTTGCAAACTATCATATAATCAACTCAACCAGTTATATCTCCCAATGCACATTATATCTACACGAAGGATGTTTTACATTCTTTCGACTCAAGTGACATGGTTCCTCCATCTCCCTTTTGATAAAAGGGGGGAAAATATAGGATCGACTACACAGGGTTGTCCACATCTTATATCTTTGAATTTGAAAAATAAAGCACTAGTTGTTTGGTCACACAAGACCATCCCGCATTATCTATTATTCTTAAATCAAAGCTATATGCAAAACAACCATGCAAGGCCAAGTTTACTCTCTCAATCATACAATTTTGACCTAATCGCATGATCTAACAAATCATAATGTGGTTGTATAAAGTATGTTATATATGAACCGGTTATAAACACCACAATGTCACTGTACTTTATAAGCATATGAGACAAAAGAAACGCATTTGGATATAATTACAAATAGAAATTTCATTTTTTTTTAATTTTACACCCATGAGTTATACAGTGGGGGAAATGAGATGTCATTCCTTGATGCCTTTGCACAAGTTTTTGTAATAGCAATGTGACCTAGATTCGTCTATAGTAGTGTGGTCTCATTTTAAGAAGCGTTATAGTGATACTCTTCCCTTATGTGGGCATGAGGCATCAAAGTGGATTCAAATGTATAAACACAGCCCTAAGTTTTATGGCATATATCAAGGGCTAAGGGCTGGAAAAGATGTTTCAAACTATCATTTATATTTTGGAATTCTATGCCACATGGGACACCTAAGTGTTCTTGTAGGGGAGCATCACATATTTATTTGGGAGGATCACTACAATCTTAGAGTAGAGAAAATAGTGGCAGTCTTGTAGAAGTATTTATATTGTCCAAAGCTTCATCATAATGCTACTATATACATCAAGTATTACACATCTTGTGTAAATGCCAATCCAACTTACTGAAAGTAGGGCCTTTATACCCCTCTATAAATTCCAAGAACATTGTGGGAGTCTGTCTCGATGGACTTCATGTTAGATCTCCCTTCCACTAGGCATGACCACAACTGTATTTTGTGGTGGTTGACAGGTTCTCAAAAATGGAAAGTGTGGCATCTTGCAAGAAGATAATCTCAACAAAGGAGACTGCAAAGTTGTTCTTAATTTTGGCATTCCAAAAATTATCATGTCAAGGATTTCATGTTTTTGGGATCTTCTAGTCTACATTATGTTCCATGATGGACACAAAATTGAACAAGTCCACTACATTCCACCCTCACACCAATGGGAAAATAAAGGTAATCAACTATATGATTGTGCATGTTCTTTGTATGTATCACTACAAACATCCACAAACATGGGATGAAAGTATTATGTATGTCCAACATAGCTACAATGAAGCTCTTCATGGCTCCATGGGACATAACTCATTTGTAGATACTAAATCATGCACTTGGGTACATTTCTAGGTCCTAATCACATACTACTGTTCATATAATTCCTAAGTGAGAAAACTAGTAGTTGACATCTATCTTTGGCATCTTTTCTATCTTTCTGGTTTCCTCTTTGGTCTTGCACACCCCATAGCCTAGTATGATCTTAATTGATTTATCTTTCTTGACTCTAGACACCATCACCTAGCCAAGACACCAGTGCCCAGGCACCCTCGTCCCCTTAGAGCACTTCCAACCTCTATGTATCTTACCCACCTCTTTTGGGCCTCTTTTATCTTTTAGGAATCTTGTTTTTTATGGGTCGGCCTTTTAGTTGTCAATTACAAAATTCAAACAAGGGAATCATATAAATACAAAGCTATGTGACTAAGATAAGGGACCAAACTTTAAGCATCTACTATCATCACCTAAGGTTGCATACAAAGGCATTCTAAGAGCATCAAGGGCATTCATCTAGTTTCGTTCTAGGGATAAGGGATGCATTTTCTCCATACAAGCATAGGAGGGGAAGTTCATTTTGACATCCACACATCTATATATTGCTCGATATTCAAGTGCATATTGCACAAGAGCCACCTAGGGCACAATTTCTACACACACACACAAAAACTACATAGGAGTCTGAGATGTAGTGCAACACTCGGTCATAAGTTCACTCTATCGAGTGACCATCAGGGTCATTCTAACTCCCCATTTTCATATTTTTCTTTATAGGATTTGATGTGTTTTGAGGGTTTTTGCCAGGTTATCTTTCTCTTTGCATGTTACAGGTCGAATTTTGTGGGATCAACCAGTCGACACAGGAACCCAACTAGTCGATTTGTGTTAGCGACCATCTTGCGATGTAACAAAAATTAGCATTTGATGGAATTTCATGAGTGAGGGGTGCCCAAAAGTGAGGATATGTAAGGCCCCTGACATAATCCAGGCGCCCTGATCCAGGATCGTGCGAAAGTTAACAGTGGGTGTATTAAGCTCGGTTGCGATAGTCTCCTCCTCATGGTCATCATTTTCTAGTTCAACACACTTCAGGATTTATTGCAAAATCAGCTAAGTCTTATATTCCCTATGGATATGTATTTAGCGTTTCAACTAGTAACATGAGTTCTATAAGCTTAGCATGGGGGTTTGTACTTAGCATTTATTTATCATATGAGACTCAGGGATATCTTAGGGCTTCAAGTCATACTTTCTGGATAGTCTTAGGTGTAACTGGCTCATTTCAGATATGCCTAGGATTCCATCCATTGAGCACTAATGAGGTGTAAGAGTTCCCTTGTACGGTATGTCAAGAATAAATCTAAACATACGCAAAAATAAGTGGATATGAAAACCAAATTTTATGGAGTGCATGTATGACACATCCAACAACAAGGTTTAATTCAGACTTCTGGAAGGCAAACCATTCAAAAGTTCACCAAAAATTGCACCTTGAGGACTAACAGTGGTATGCTGAGGTAAATGAGATATGTTTGAGTTTTACATCTAAATATATGGCTATATAAATATCAATTAAATTTGTCCATAGGGGTGTCGTTATAGTGCTTCATGCCAATATGGGCCATGCACATTTTTGAAGAGGTGTGTGAGAATGCATTTGATCTCAAGTTCTTCCTAAAACTAGTTCGGGTTAAGGAATACAGTTTTCAGCACCTTGAGCTTCTTAGCATCCAAAAAAAATTGTCCTGAACCTTCTTTGGATAAATAATAGATTGGATGATAGTTAAAAAGTACATATTTGAACCCAAAATATACAACACTAGTGAACTCTGATCAGATCATTGATAGGGTGGTCAAGGATATGTAGATTCAACAAATCACACTCTACCAAGTAGTGAAGGCATGATAATTGGCACACAAAGGGAAGTGGTTCACCAAGATTCAACTTGAGAAGTCATTTCCAAACTTGGTCAAAATATAGGAGCAACCCATTTCTTCTTATGGGGGAACAAATGATCGAGAGCATGATTCCTGAAAATCTATTTTTAGTGGTTTTTGGCAATTTTTAGTATTTTACATTTTTGGGGGCCTTTGGAGCATTTTTGAGAAAAACAAACTGTAATATTAGATTGTATGGCAGCTCCAAGTTTGGATCTCCAATTTAAAAGGCATGGAGCAGCCTTTCATTCATTATATTTGTGACTTGTTTCTCAAGTCTTCCCAACATTTTTCCTATGAATGGAATATATTGCTCTAGATTAGAGGTTCTTCTTTTATTGATTTCATTGGAATTATCATTTTCTATGTATGTGTTTTAGCATCTATATTGATGAATTTTGTGCATCAAGGGCCTCACTTTACAATATAATGCAATTATGTATCTTGCAGCAATAGTAAAGTTGTTTTGACTTAAATTTTCCCTTCTCTTTTCTCTCGTCTCTTTAGATCTCTTGTAGACCATTCTTACATCTTGTTGTGTTGTGATTTTTTTTGTGTTAACTATACTTGCAATCATTTAGTAAATGGTGTTATCCTCAAACAAAGAGAGAAATATCCCTATTTCTTGGTGTGTCACATGCCCTTTTCTTTAGTTTCCCTTACTCTTTCCCCCATCAAGAATTCAATGTAGGATCTACAGATTAGTAGGAACACGAGAACATATTAGATAAGAATTGATTTTCTTTGAAAATTTACTTCAAGTTATAAATACCACACTTGAAACACATTCCCATGTTATGTGAAGAGTGAAACAAATTCATGGTCGGTCACTTTTAACCACTAACATTTCTTGCATGCCTAGTAGAACCGATTTTGATTCTTGTTTGTAAAGAAGTTCAAACTGCCTTAGGTACAAGAATATATCTTTTTGGAAACTAGAGCTAATATTATGGTGTGTTTCTTATTTTTTCTCATTTTATGAAACATATGTAAGCACGCCTGGAGAGTCTATTCCACTCTATTTGTAAAGATTTGATGGCCTTAACATATGAGAAGGATAGAGACACAAATAAGTGTTGGACTGAAGTGACATTTTGAGTTCTTACAACTTTCCCCAAGTAGGAGAAGAAATCCTTTTTAAAGGGTGGTCTCTCCTAGCCCTAGAACTCAATCCACTCCACAAAATAAACCCTTCCCCATATTTCATAGAAGGCTCCATCCCACAGACTTCATTATCGAACAAAGAAACCATCCCTTTGTTACTTTTAATGGTGGTGGCCCTCTAGCCTTGATCTCATGGAGTGATATTCCCATATCAGCCCTCAAAATCCTTCCATATTTTATTAGTGAAATCATCAATACCCCCATTGATCACATCCAAGATATTTCCAATTCATGCTCCGTTCATCATGTCATTCAATACGACATAGATGTAAGATTGTCAACTACCTTCCTCAAAGCCAAGGCTTGGGATTGGTAGAGAAGCATCCACCCAAACTCATAGCATGATTGAGATGAACTAGGAGAGAATTTATTCAAGCAGTTTCAATAGAAATGTGAAAACTTCTCTCTTATCGATTTAGAACAAGATTTCTGAAAATCTACTTTTTGGAAAGTCCTGAAAATCTATTTTTAGGAGTTTTGGAAACTTTTAGTATTTTGCATTTTTGGGGGTCTTCAAATCATTTCTTGGCTTTGTAGTGTATGATGATAGACAAAGTGTTATGGTCATAGCAATGTTTTCAATTTCGTATCATCATATTTACAAGGGAACCCGCGGTTAGCAAATCGAGTTAACATACTAGGAGATGTGACCCCAACAAGGAACACTAAATAAAATTATAGTAGTAATAGGATATATTTTAGATTTTTTTTCCACTTTTGTTTTTTAAAATCCATCTCTAAGGTGGATACAATTGGTCTCCATGTAGGATGACCTTTTGGTTGCCATACAGAAACCTTCATATTCTATTTTTAGTAGTTTTTCATATTCTCCATTGTATAGCTATAAAGTAGCTTGTTTTGAATAAAGAGATAGATCTCCAAGCATACTTCTTTTTTATGAAGTTTTCTAGTTTTTATAGATTTGGAATTGCAATAAAATTAGTTTTTTTTTACAACTCTTTCATTATGAATTGATATTTATAAACCATTAAGCACCATCATTAATGTTTTGTCCATCGGGTTGCACCTCAATCCAGATCACTTACGCAACAGTTAACTATCATCAAAATAGATCCTACTGAAGCACTTCTTGATACTAACTATAACTTTCAAAAAACTTGGGACACAATCCCACCTCATGTATGTTCTTCTCCTCATACAACCTTCATGTATTTCCTCAGGGATCTAAATTCAGATACTATATTCATGATCTCATCTGTGTGTGGCAATGTATTACTTGATGTTTAAGATATATCAATCCAAGCTTAAAATGTCCTAATTTAAGAAAGAAAACTAGCCCCATGACCTCCTATGCCTTTATCCCTTTATATTCCTAGTATTATCCTTATTATAACACAATCTTTATCCCAAATACTCATACTTGAAAATGTTCAAGTTATTCTTGGTACCTCCTTCAATGAGTTAGATGAACTCCAAGCCATGTATAGAAATATTTTTAATGAGTTGACCGCCATAAAAAGGCAACAAGCCCAACCAACACCTAGACCATATTGACCTTATAACCCGACCTACCGGCCAAATAGAATGAAAAACCAAGGTCAAATAGTCCTCTTTAATCCTTTCCAATAATAATATACTACTATTTCCAATACAAATAGAGATTTACTCCCCATCTAGAACAATATAGTTGAAGAAGTGAATTAGTGTTACCCATGCAGGTTATCACATTACTCTAATAGTTGTGACTACGGAAATATAAGCCAAACGTTGGTGTTACAACTCTCGATGGCACAATACATCTAACAAATTGAACCAACTCAGCCATCAAGTCCACCTCTTGAAAGGAATCTAACTTGTTGGTTAGAAACTAACTTTGTAGTCAATAATGGTGGAGTAAGTACTTTGTAGCGTCACGTTCACTCAAATTACAATACACATACAAAGAAGAGGATGTGGGAAACCAATGAGAAACCCATTCAAAGTGTAATATCCTCTACCAATTATTTTCAAATGTTGGGGTCTACCACGAAAAAAGAGGTTCCAAGTAAAGTGATGTCATCGCTAATAGAGCCACTAGCAGAGCAAGAATCTATAAAATATTAGCTACCAAAAGCTTCTTATCCCATGATTAAGAATCCGAAGAAGGAATTGATTGTGTACAACCTCTAAATTTATTATCCTTCCCCTTAAAATTTGCTGATCTAATGAAGAAGACAAACATGAATGCCACAATGTGGGATGCTCTTATTATGCCTTGTCGAATGGACCTCCTATAAGAATTCCTAAAGCAAGTGGGTTATCCCTCCAAACCCCAAAGCAAGGAAATTATATAACCTTCAAATTTATACCAATCAAGAACAAATAAATAAGGTAATCAACTAAATTCCCATCCATTCTATCTCTCTTTGATCATTAGAAAACACCTTTTCTATAACTACATGATTGATTATGGTGCAAGTAGCTTTATAATGCCCAAACAAATAGCCAAGTCTCTGGATATTAGCTATATCCAAGTTGGCAAATGATTTGTTCAACATGATGGAACTGCCATCAAAATAGTTGGCATCATCAAGGACTTGAGCCTAACATTGCATGCTTTCCAAAGTATAATATTGCTACAAGAAATTGAAGTCATTGACCTCCCTCCCATGTTTTACATATGTTTGTATCAAGATTTTACTGCCAAGCTATGAGGATAATTATATTTGGATTGGTCTCATATGCTCTTAAGAATAAAATATGACACAAAGGTGACTACCAGAATTGATCTTATCGCTAAGTTTCATGTAGAAGTCTTCAATCCTAAGGTTGTAGAAGAAAACTACACCATTCAATATGGAGGGAGGGAGGGATGTTTCACCACTAATGAGCCCCATGAAGGAATATTCGATGAACGATTGGACTAATGGGCTCAAGAAAAATGGAATTTTTATCCATATGACACCTTTGAAGAGTACAACATGGGCACTTATTGTATCCAGGAAGAAAGTACTAGAATTCCATAGGTGCTAAAGGAAAAGGAAAAATTATATTTCAGTTTATGAAAAAAAATCTTTGATGATACCAAATGTAAAATTGGTGATAAAAAAAAGAAATTTGTATCAATTAGGCTAATAATGTCTTTTTTTCCTCTCAATAGGAATGTATGATTAAGTAGGTCTAAGAAATCATGAGTTTTCTTTTCCTTCCCTGGTTGAAGGGTGATTATAGATTTCATTTTTATCAATGTATTTCAAAAAAAATTGACATGTTTTTATGATCACCCGCTAAGGGGACGCTATATAGGGAAATGCCATATAATACTCCTTAAGGAAGGATTAACTCCACAATATCCCAATATTGGAACACCACTTTGAAGGGGATACCTCCAATATCCTTCTACCAAGTGGAAGACTCGAATCATACATAACATCTCATAATGATACCCGACTCCTTTATAGAGGCAGACACTACTCTTAATGGATGGGTAACCCCTAATCCCAAAGTAGGCCAACTTATTACCTAGTAGAACTAATTCCTATGTGATCCCATATATTATAAATAAATAACTAAGTAATGGGGATGCATGACACATGTCATCATATCCATCAACCATATATATTATAATATCATATGCTAATGTACATAACATGTTCTCCCTCCTTGACATGTTTTATCCCCGAAACATGAGAAGGAACAATGTAATGAGTGTGCTTCAAATCGTTACACACTTGTCGTCATGCCCAGTCATCCAACCACCAATTTTTCATATTAGTGGGTGATAAATTGTTAAACTTGGTTCCATAATTTGTTACACTATTGTGATTCCATTCATGTCAATATTTTTTCCTCCTCAAAATCCATGCAGGGCCATAGTAATTATTCCCTTGATTCTATGTCATGTAATTGTTGCTCCATTGATTTCATGTATAGCCATAGTGATTGTTCCTCCAAATCCTTGTATATCCATATAGATTGTTTCCCTAATGTTCCCTAACATGCCTCTATGATTGTTGCCTCTTATAATGATGTAGGTGTCTATATGTTGCAACCTTAGTATCCTCAGCCTTATCAACTTTTTCCTCAATTTTTTTTCCTCTTCTACCGTGTTTTAGATGAATAATTCTTTTCTTCTTTTTCATCATGCTCTTCATATTCTCCTTCTGAATAATCATTGTTTCCTTCTTCACCATCTTCAAATTCATCCTCGTGCTTCATCTTGACATTTCTCTGGTCCTTGTTAAGTGTGATATCCTGCAAGGTAAACTTATTTCTCGTGTACCATATCTTCATGAATTTCTTTTACACATTAATATTAATTATTCCCAAATTCTCTAACTAAGGATATCTGATACAAGGGCATCGTGTGCTATGTACCTTGGGGTATGATAATATAATATATATGGGTTGATGGAGATGTCGACATGTGAACCCATACATATAACTAATGGGATGTGTGCCACATGTCGGCATCTCCATCAACCCATATATATTATATTATCATACCCCAAGGTACATAGCATGGACACCTCCAATATACCTCTACCAAGTAGAAGATTCAACGCATACATACATCACCTTCTCATAATGATACTCACATCCTTTAAATAGGATGGATAACACCTAATCCCAATGTAGGCCGACCCATTTCCCAATATAACTAATTCCTATGTGAGCCCATATAACTAAGGGAATGTGTGCCACATGTCAGCATCTCCATCAACCCATATACATTATATTATCATATCCCATGTGAACCCATACATATAATTAAGGGGATGTGTGCCACATGTCGACATCTCCATCAACCCATATATATTATATTATCATACCCCAAGGTACATAGCATTGCCTCCCTCTTTGACATGTTTCATCCCCGAAACATAAGAAGAATCCATATAATGAGTGCGCTTTAAATTATTGCACACTTGTTGCCATGCTCGATCATCCAACAACCGATATGAAATCCTAGTGGGTGATGCTGCTCCAAAAATGATTCCATATTCCATTTTTCTCATCTGGTTCCATACTGGTCCATATGTGTTCCTTTTCGGCATCCATGCATATCCATAATTATTATTCTTGTGATTCCATGTCATATAATTATTGTTCCATTGATTCCATGTATAGCCAAAAGTATTCCTGTGATTCCCTATATATCCATATGGATTTCTATCCTCATGTGTCCTAACATGTCTCCATGATTTTTTCCTGTCATGATGGTGTGGCTGTTGATATGGTGCCACCTTTGTATACTCAACCTTATCAACCTTTTCCTCAAATTTATTGTCCTCTTCCACCTTGTTTGTTACTTCTTTTTTCTCTTGAGTAGAGAAATTATTTCTGACTTTATGTTCTTCATCCTCTCCTTTTGATTCATCCTTATTCCCTTCTTCACCATCTTCAAATTCATCTTCATGATTCAATTTTACATTACTTTTTTCTTTGTTAAGCGTGATATCTTGCAATGTAATTTTCTTTCTCTTGTACCATAATTTCATGAATTTATTTTGCACATTAAGATTAATTGTTCCCAAGCTCTCTAACCAAGGATATCCAAGAACAATATCCATACCATCCATATCTAAAGCATAAAAATCTGAATGTAAAACATATTTATCCATAGAGAGCTTTAAATCTTCAAAAAATTGATTATGCTTACCATCCACGTGAGCTTCCTTAATATGTTTTGCTTGTACATGTAGATTTTGAGCTACATCCATATTGATGAAGTTATATTTGCTACTAGGGTTTATGGAAACAATTACCTTTTTTCTTTGAATGCACCCTTCAAACTGAAATATTGAAGCTTCCTTCCTTGGAGATGCACTATCCTGTGTAGCAGCTTCATCATCAACATCTTCTTCTTCTTCTTCTTCTTCTTTTGATGCTGCTTTTGCTTCTTATTCTTCTTCTTCTTCTTCTTCTTCTTCTTATTTTTCTTTTTCTTCTTCTTCATCTGCTTCGTCTTCTTCTTCTTTTGTTGCCCATCTGTCCATGAAAACTTGTTCCAGTTCCTCTAAAGACCAATTAGACTTTTCCTTTTCTAACTCAGAAAACCAAATCTATGCGGGGCCATTAATCCACAACTTGAATAACCAAATATCTGATGGTTTAGAAAATTTATTCCTAAATTTGTTCCACCATTCTCTAGCATCAATCCTGTCATCTCCAAAAAAAAGCTACCATCCCCATGATCTACAAAACTAGGGTTTTAGGAATAGACCCTTTTGATCAAACCTTGTTCTAATCCTTTCGGATAAAGTTCAGCCAAAAATCAGAAATCACAGAACACAAACCCTAATTTAATTTTTGAGAGGTTTCCGAAAATGTAAGAAATTCAGGAAAATTCTTCAAATTACGGTCTGTGGAGCAAAATAGTGAAAAAACAATAAAAATAAAATAACTCTGACAAAATAGATTCAAAAATTATGAAATTTCAGTGGTATCACCTTTGAATATATTACCATCAACCCAAAAAAATTATTTCCTAATTCATCATTATTCAGACGATATAGACGAAACCGTAGAATTAGGGTTTCAACCCTAAAACGAACACAACATTTGCAAAAAAACTCCAAAAAATCTGAAATTTGGAGGGAAGATCACTTAAACTATGTATCCACTCCCCACAAAAAATATCTAAAAAATTCCAATTCGATCTCCAGATATAGACAAATCACCAACATTAGGGTTTCATCCCACAAATTGCCTGGATCATTGCTCTGATACCACTTGATAAGAACCTTGCATATAATAAATCAGTAAATGGTAGAAGATAATAAAAAACAAGAGATATGTGGGGCCAAGATGCCCAAATAATCAATATATGTAGAATAATACCCTTAAGGTAGGGCAACACCATACAATGCTCCTTAAGGAAGGAGTAACTCCACAATCTCCTAATATGAGAATCCACTTCAAGGGGGACACCTCCAATAAACCTCTACCAAATAGAAGAATCAACTCATACATACCTGACCTGCTCATAATGATACTCACATCCTTTAAATAGGATGGGTAACACCTAATCCCAATATAGGCCGACCCATTACCCAATTCCTATGTGAGCCCATATAACTAACTAAGGGGATGTGTGCCACATGTCGGCATCTCCATCCACCCATATACATTATAATATTATATCCCATGTGAACCCATACATATAACTAAGGGGATGTGTGCCACATGTCGACATCTCCATCAACCCATATATATTATATTATCATACCCCAAGGTACATAGCATCATGGGAGAATAAGAAATCTGCACAAATTTTGGAATTTTGGTAAGTATCAAAGTGCACACAAGGATTGTAGGGAGTGTGGAGAATAGCACACAAGGATTGCACAAAATATGCTCAAGATGCTCAACAAATGTTGGCACTCAAATGAGTGATATAGCCAAATCATGGGCGCATAGATATTTTATAACCAACACATGTGAAAGAGAAGGCAGGAGTAGAAAATGACAAGTGACATGTGAGAATAGGATCCACTAGCTCAGCAAGGATGTGGACTACCATCTATAAAAACCTCTAAATTATTTTGTAAAAAATGTATATTTTTTCTCATTATGCCCTTATTACAAAAATAGTAATTTTGAATTTCCAAAAATTTTCCTAAAACTTATGTCAAACAAAAAGAGGACTTAATTTAATGTATAAAAATAAAGAAAAACATCAAAGGAATTTGAGAATGGAGTCGTTATGGTCTATATATGTCTTAGAAGAACAGGAGGCCCAAGAGTGATGTGTGGCAAAAAAATATTGTTAAATCAATAAAACGACTATTTCTAAAAATAGACAGTGATATTTATCAAACCAAGAGAGGCATTCTAGTATCTAAATATAAGAAACAAGAACCTCTAGGGGATTTGCAAAAAAAGGTATATTTTTCTGATTATGCTCGTATTATTAAAAATAGAAAAATTAAAATATTGAATATTGTATAAGGAATTAGGGCAAATAAAAATAGGTTTTCATTTAATATATTAAAAGTAAAGAAAAACTTGAAGTAATTAGAAAATAAAGGAAGTATTGTTGAAATATGCAACGAAAGGTGATTTTATAATAAGGAAGCCCTAGAGAGAAACCCAAAGAGGACTTACCATGAGTACCCTAGTGAAAATTGTGAAAACAAGATTTAGGGTAGCTAATAGATAAGAATTTGAATACAAACCCTAGAAAATTGATGAATCTAAAACCAAAGATGAAGGAGAGCCCTTAGGGAAACTAGGAGTTGAGAAAAGCAATAAATTCGATTCAAGAGTCGGGTTCAACAAATGTTTATACCCTAATTAAATTGTGTTATGGAAAGGACACAATAATAAAGAAGATGTAAATGTTTGTGACATGAGATTATTATGATCTAATTAATTCATCATTAACCATAGATAATCAAAAATAGTGCATTAATAATTACAATGATTGATAAATGATAGCTCAAATATATAAGAGGAGAGGAAGACTTAGATGTAAAATTTGGAATAAAGAAGATCCATATGTACATACAAGTGAAAAAGATAGATCATAAACTAGAGATGTTTTAATATCAATTATGGAACTAGAAACTAAGCATGGGAATGATCATAGGAAATTTATATGCTCTAGACCTAGAGTTGCATGGTCCTAACTGGAAGCATATGGTCTTGGACCATTTGACAGTTGGGATTTACAACTTATGTTCTTTGCTTTCCTAGAAATGTCCTTTATTATATGTTACTCTTTCTCACATAAATTTTGTGTTATGATTGTGGAGTTGAATTGTTTCAAAGTTAGCATGATTTACACCTTGTTGGTTTACTCAATAACTAGCACCGGTCATAGGGTAACCGGCGCCAGTCAGCATCAGGGTAACCGTCATCGGTCAAGGTAACTGGCATCGGTCAGCATCAGGGTAACCATCACCAATCAAGGTAGCCGCCGTCAGTCAGGTTAACCGTCACCAGTTACGTGTGCGTGAAATTTTATATTTAACTCAAGAGAATTTAATCTAACTTTTGTTTTAAAGTTAATTTAAAGGTTGTAAATTCATAGCTAAGGTGCCCTGTGTTTTTCTAAGCTTATATAAGCTAGAAAACTAGGGTTAGAAAAAGGAATGAGGAAAGAGAAGAATTGCGCTATCCTTGGTTGAAAGGATGAAGAAAAAAAAAAGCAGATTGCATGAAGACATGAGCTTTCATAGAAAGATGTTGAACAGAAGGAAAGTGCAGGTACACTGTTGGTGAGAAGATGGTATTATCTTCTAATGTATTTCCTTTGTATTGTTTAGTCTCATGTAATGGCTTGCATAGTATGCAAAACACTTAGTGTTTCTTCTTGTTAAATCCACAGGTTGTTGTGAGATCTTGGTATTGCTCATTCTTGCAGATCCACATGTTGTGAGATCGTCTTACAGATTCATGAGATCATGATGTATTGTTGATCCATAGGAATCTAGTATTGTAGAGGAAGTTGTCTTCATGTTTGCACAGATTGATGCAGTGATGATGGAGAGACTTATTTCTTGGTGCACGGTTACGGTTGCACATTGGTAGACTCTTCTAGAGGTCTTGTTTGCAGATTCACAGTACAGTGGGAGCTTGGTTGCACAGGGGCAGATGCAGGGTAGCTTCACATATGTGAGATCTAGTGGTGTTTCAGAGGCACAGTTGCAGTGCACTTAGGTGGATCCAGTTAGAGATTTGGAGGAGACACAGATGGTGGTATAGAGGCACGGTTTAGTGTACTCAGGCATATCCGGTTGGAGATTTGAGAGGAGGAGATACTCTTGTAGAGATACATGTACTATTGTGCAGAGGAGTTGGATTGTAATCTCTTGTTATATTAAATATGAGATCTCTATCTTTGGTGGATGTAGCCCACATTGGGTGAACCACAGTACATGTGTTATGTGTGTGTACTTTGTTTTCATTTGGATTATTCTTGTTTACGCTTTCACTGCTATAGATTTTGTGGGGATTGTTAGATCCGTATTTGCATGTTTTGGATTTGATATTCTATAGTTGCAAATGTTTCCGTATAGATCTCATCCCCAACATTTTCGATGACATGTAATAACCTGCAACAAAGTGGGAACCCTAGAAACCCGCAATACCATTCATCAAATCATTAGCAAACCAAAAGGAGAAATCATGTGTGTCACTATGTTGGACCACCCTTGATGATCAACCCAGCTAAAATAATCTAAGTTTTTCACTACATAACCTCATGTGAGATCAAACCTCATGCATTTCTCTTAAGTGATTTTGCAAGTGTGAGTGTGATCAAAGCCAACCCCTTATGGGTGTGCCCTCGAGTGTTAGAATATGTTGTATATTTTGCATAGTGTATACCCAGGATTATTGTATACCTCTGCCACGAACATATAAATATGTGATAGATATGTGATTTTTTATCTATATGTGTATATGAGTGGTGTCATGACCCATGACTTATGGGGAATCATTATGGGTTATTTTGTTAACCCATGGTTTTGGTACCCATTGTATTTTAAAACCGCCTTAACAGTTTCCTATTGATGTGCTTACATACAGTTAGACATGTAGTAGGGTAGAGAAGAACTTGGAAGTACATTATTGTATTGTAAACGGTTAAGTTAATGCAATAAGAGAGAGAAGTTATTGCACTGGGTTTTTTCCCGAAAGGGTTTCCCAGGATAAGTCTTGTGTGTGTCATTTTGGTTTCTCAATTTATCTTGAATATTTTGTTAAGTACAGCGTCTCGTTTATTTATTTATTGGATCATTTCTCTTCATTTGGTATCAGATCTAGGTTTTAGCTTTTATGTGAAGAGTTAGGGTTTCTAAAACCTGTGATAAAAAAAATCAAGTGGGAGCTCTGCAAGTGAATTTTTCAAATAGAATAGAATGACAGGAAGTGCAAGGATCGAGATTGAAAAAATTAATGGCCAGCATTTTGAGTTATGGAAGCTCAAGATGGAAGGTATTCTTTTGGATAGAGATCAGTGGATTGTTGTGTTTGGAGTCATGCATGCGGGTATGAAGGTAGAGAATTGGAAAAAGATCAATAAGAAGGTAAGGAGTTCAATCAGATTGTATCTATCAAATTCAGTTTTGTTGAATGTGTCAAATGAGAAATCCGCTCAAGCGCTATGGTAGAAGTTTGGGACTCCCTATCAAACAAAGTTTATGGTGAACAAATTGTTTCTCCGAAAGAAGCTATATTGATTGAAAATGAATGACGAAGACTCTATTACAAAACATTTGAACGTCTTTAATATTGTGGTAAGTCAGTTGATTTTTGTTGATATTAATATGAAAGAAGAAGACAAATGTATTACTCTGTCAAGTTTTTTACCTGAATCTTGGGATAATCTAGTTATGGCTATTACTACTACTACGAAAAAAATATTAGTTAACGATGTAGTTGCGACCTTACTATCAAAAGAAATGAGGTGGAAATACATTAAGGATTATCAATCCAAGGATGCCTTGTATGTGAGAGGTCGTACCCAAGAGAAAAGCAAGAAGAGGTAAGAATAGTCATAGTCCATAAGTAAATAAAAGACTACAGAAAAAGGTAAGAGGAAATGTTGGAACTATGGTAAAATGGGGCATTTCAAGAAAGATTGTAGATCTAATAAGGCATAAAAGGGTAAGTTATCTGACGATGTTGGATCTTTAGATACAAAACCCTCTAATGAAGACTCCGGAGATTTGTTCTTGGCAACTTATAGCTCACATGCTTGTGATGGTGCATAGTTGATTGAGTCGGGTGCCTATTTTCATATGACTCCACACAAGGAGTGGTTCTATGAATATGAAAATTACAATGGAGGTGATGTATTTCTGAGAGACAAATCAACCTGTAAGATCATCTGTCGCAGGAGAGTCAAGCTGAGATTTAATGATGGAAGGATTAAAACCCTCTCATGTGTTATGCACATTCCAGGTTTGACCAAAAACCTAATATTTGTAAGTAAGATGAATGATGCAGATGTGCAAGTAGCATTTAGTAAAGACATATACAATATGGTTTGGGGTGCAATGGTATTGGCAAGAGGCATCTGTACGGGAACACCATTCAAGCTTGAGGCAAGCAGTGTTACTGATGAGTGCAATAGCTATGTGGTTCCAAAGGATAAGAAAGCTTTAGATCCAACTCCTCGAAGAATGGGACACAAAGAATGGGACACATCGAAGAGAAAGGACTTCATACTTTAAAAGTAAAAGGTATGGTTGAAGGAATTTCTGAGTGTCCTTTAGATTTTGATTTTTGTGAGCATTGTGTGTTTGGAAAGAAAACTAGAGTAAAGTTTCCTAGTAATGCTACAAGATCAAAAAAAAATCTACATTTGATACATAGTTATGTGTTTGGACCTCTAAAAGGTCCATCACCAGGAAAAGCCATGGTTTATGTTAGTTTTATAGATGATTTCTCAAGAAAGACCTGGGTGTATCTTATCTAGAATAAGTCTGAGGTTTTCATTAAATTCAAAGAGTTTAAGGCTCTTGTAGAAAATCAGACAAGGAGGAAAACAAGGTTTTGAGAAGTGACAATGGCGGGGAATATTGCTCTAATGCCTTTGAGCAATTTTGTAAAGAGTGTGGAATAAAAAAAGGCAAAAGACAACTCCATATACACCAACAAAATGGAGTTTCATAAAGGATAAACATAACGTTCATGGATAAGTGTAGGAGTATGCTCAAGTGGCGCCGGTTTGGACAAAAAATCTGGGGAGAAGCAATGACAACTACGTGTTAATTGATTAATAAATCACCGACATCCACAATTGAAGACAAAACTCCATAGGAAGCATGGACTGGTAAGAGACCCTTAGTTTGACATTTACGTGTATTTGGTTGTATTGCTTATATGTATATTCCAAAAGAGAACATAACCAAGTTAGCTCATAAATCTGCTACGTGCATATTTATTGGATAATCTAATGGTGTAAACGAATATAAGCTATGGAATCTAGAAACACATAAGGTTGTTTTTAGCCGTAATGTAATCTTTAGAGAGCTTAAGGAGATTCCAGAGTAGGAAGCAAAACCAAAGGAAGATCGTGTTAAAATTGAGGAAGGTGAATCTGTGTCTGAATTTGATGTGACTGCAGAAGATGAACCATAAAGAGAGTTGTGAAGGGATAATTCAAACAAAGCAAATGAGGAACCAAAAGATGTTGAACCAGAAAATCCTATCTTAAGAAAGATCATATCAGTTGAGAAGGGTACCTGAGAGGTATAGTCCCCCTGATTTCCGTTTTGCTTCTGTTTTTGCAGTTTTGTTTGTTACTGATGATGAACCCAAGACTGTGAAGGAGGCTTTTGGATCAAAAGAAATTAAGTCTTGGAAAGCTCAAAAATCCTTCCCAAGACCTTTAAGATTTTTTGTTACTTGATTGATGACGACATTTATACATCCACATCCAAAATCAAATTTCAAAACACATTTACAAACGAGTCATGTGATCACATAATCTTTTAATCAAGTCTGAAAACAATACTCGTAACTTGACACCAATACTTAATTGAATATCCCCATACAACCCTTGTGATTTCTGTAAAGCGCTCTAAAACACTTTGTTATTTACCGCTAGAAAGAAAAAAATCCTAACATGCTTGATTACCAGCGAAATCATCTAATAAATTCTCCAACCACAACAATGATGATAGAACAAATATTGTCGAGTGGATGGTGGAGATGAGATAGATGGCAGTTGAAAGTTTTAAAACAGAAATAAATGGACCCAAGAAAAGCAACCGTGAACTGTTTAAAGTAGCTACACTAGCACCCAAGTTACTTCCATTGTGAGAATGTACACCCATCTGCATAATTTTAAAAAAAGAACACATTTTATAAGCACATTTTTTAAAGATGTGGGAGGTCAAACACCTAGTCAAATGAGTGAGTAACGCATGCACCGCGACCTGATGCAAAATATTGATATGCTACCTCCATCAGCAAAAGTTCTACCTACAAATTTTTGAAGTGTTTTAATCACTATATTTTGTGCAATTTTAGCGTTAAAAAAATATTGTTAACACTAGCCTGCATCACAAATTTGAAAAAATGAAAAATGACTTTTGGTGTCACTATTTCCTCAAAATCTATTAGCGGCTGACCCCTGTAAGATATCTCGTTGATGAACACATGTATACACTTACCACAATCAAAGGCTAGTTTTGGGGCTTGCCTTGCCACTCTTATATCCATCCTTTGAAACGCCAATGGACCTCTGCAATTGTATCTTGGTGTACAATTGTTATCACAAGCAAACCTTTGCATATCGACATTTTCACAATAATCAAATCCCGCCAACCTTTTTGCTCAATCAAAGTCTGCCCATTATTCTTCACTAAATATAAGACAGAATTATATAAATGACAATGTGAAGTCATGTCCCGTGCATGTGGGATATATCAAACCTACTATGATAATGCATGCCCACTGCAAAGCAGTCTTGAATTCTTCTGATAAAACCTTTTTAAGTTTTTCTGATTTTCCTTGTGTCTTGTTATCATCTTGGAACGACTGGGTTTTGTTTAGCTATCCTTGTGTGAGCTAGGCAAATCTTATTCATCATGATCAGTCCTTTTATTTCCAGCCATTGTCATTTATCACTGCACCTTCCTTTCATTGTGAACCCCGATATGACATTGTATCAAATCAATGAACAAGATAAGCCCTGAATAAAACACATGGCTATTGTTGATTTGTCATCACTTTTCACACCAGCTAGTGGGAATACTAAAATGGCAACAACCAAGCTATTGGCTTTCACCAATATAATGTGGGCAAGAAAAAGTTTTACATACAAATTTGTATTGCAAAAAAGTCATCAATCATCAAAATTCAAAGTACCGTTCACCAAAACATCATATAACATTATGAAATGATTCTTTGACTGAGGTTATCAAGAGGTAAAATTGGGTCCCAACAAGGTCATTATCAAAAATGATATACAGAAAATGGTGAGGGGATCTTAAATTGAAGGTTTGTGGTTCCATAAATCTTGGTTTGTTTTCTCTTATATATAAGAGACACAGGTCCGTTTATGAAGTTTGATAAATTTTTTGAGGAATTCGGACTACAGCTAAACAGGAATAGTTTAGCAACTAACCAATGCAATGCACTTGTGGGCATGGGTTCAAGGATTTAACGATGAACCACGCTGTGGTCTATACTGAAAAGGTGTCAACTATAGAGTGTGCATTATGATGACCCTGTATGTAACTAATGCTTAATCTAGCAATCCTTGGTAAAAACCTAGTGTGTTTGAAATTGTGAAAAAAAACCTCATTGAGATAGAAATATCCAAAACTTACAATATGAGGTGCTGAAGCTTCCAAGGAGAATTATTTGAACTCTTGGTCCACAACACTGCAGTCAAACTGTGCAAAAGTTGCAGAGCTAACACACATTTCACATTCTACAATGGAGGTGATTGTAATAATTGTAAGGGTGCATTACTCCAAACACCATGCTTTCATTTAGAAATTCTGAAAACTAATTTCAAAATGCCCATTTTTGGTACCAGACATTTGATTTAAAATAAGGTGAAACCCACCAGAAATAGAAAAATGAGAACATTTCTCGAGTCAAAAAGGATACAACATGGTTTTTTGTGTTTTTAGCATTAATAATCTTTACATGTAAGCATGTCATGTTGAACTACTTAATAAATCCCGTTGCTTTTGCAAGGGTTTTTAGTACATTATAAATTTGAATCAAAGTCGTTATGAAAGCAGCAATCTACTCACATAAGCATATGATGAAAACCAGCTAATAGTATTTTTAATGAAAGCCGCATGCAGCCATCATAAATATTTAAATATCAGGAAAACAGGAAAAATGTACGGATTCTGCCAAAAGCAATATCTAGTTTGTGTATGCATTTCATAATCTACTGCAACTGCAACATATAATGCTCTCCTGTTGTTAGTAGAATTTTAATCTTAAACTTACTATTTTTCAGATTTGTTGGAAACAGACTCTATTTTAATGGGACCCAGATTTAAGTGCGCATTTCCAGAGCCATTAGGACCAGATTCAGAAGTAGCTGAATCCTGCAAAACAACGTCTGGAGAACCATCGGAAACAGACACATGCTCAACCAACTCATCATCTTTTTCGGAGATATCTGAACCAGATTCAGTATTAATTGACTCCAAATTCAATTCAATCTCTGCCGAGTTGTTTGAACCAGGTAGGGGAACAGATGAACTCCAATACAAGGAAGTCTTCTTATCATCTTCTTTCATACGTTGCCCATACTCATCTTTATTGAATTCTACAGGGTTTCGCCCACCAAATGCACTTTCTACTTTGTCCATATCAAATAATTCCTCCATAATCTTCATACTCTCCAAATCTTTTGAATAAACAAATTTTACTTTCCGGTACGTTTTTGGCTCCAAAAATGGTTTTACCACCTGCAAGTAGTTGATGTAAGATATCTGCTGGAAATCCGGCCTGCTCTTTTCTAATATAGTAATATTGAATCAATAGATTCCTCGAAAAGAAACAATTTCACAAAAACAAGAGAAGAGTTGCACTATAAAAAAGAAATGCGTAAAAGCAATGGCACGTTTTTTGTGATGAAGAAAACACCCACAATGAGAGATGATATTAGATCTTTCATATGAGATGATGAAGGAAAGCACCCACTATGAGAAGATAAATCTTCAATGAGATGATAAATCTTACCGTCCAAAATGACTCGAAGATTTTTGGTGGATTGTATAGAATGGCCACACCTAACCTTTCTGGATAACAATTCTGTAAAACATTAGCTGTTTCACGTGTTACCTTCACCGATATACTAGCTGGAGTCCAACCTTTGAAATCAATCAACCAAACCATTTGTTCTTGTTCTGGTGGTAAGTTTATGATGGCATTTTCCATACAGTATACAAGATACCTTATCTGCCCCTTCCATGATGTTGTGTTCTAGCATACAACATTGCAAAATAAAATATTTCATATTAACTACCTCTAATAAACAAATAAATCCTCATAAGTATAGAAAGTTCATCAATTATTAACTATAAGTCTCTAACATATCCCTGGTTGCAAATCGGTTTCATATGATCACCTGAAACCCTGGTCTCATAACAAGAACAGTCCTTCCAGATTTGTCAACATAGTTTGCCCTGTAGATTTTACCTGTCTCAGCTTCATGTGCTATATCCTCCTGCAATTAAAAAAATGTAAAAATGAAAACATCAACAATGACATCACAAAAGTGAATACATCTGTTAATCAGACAACATAATTCAAAAGACTTATTCTCTAATTTATAATACTCGTTACAGGTGATAGCATGCAAACAAAGTCTTGATGATTTGCTTTCTTAGATAAGTATATACACCCACAAATACTCTCTCAGATCATAGGATTGAGTAGGAGAGTCTTATTGCAAACAAAACTCTTCAATAGTTTGAGGAGCTTTGTTTTATGGTAGTTGGACATGATAGGCAGACTTCCCACTGGTCCGAGCTTCATTGGTTTGAACTTAATGCTTTCTTTGAAATAATATATCATTTATAAGTCATAGCAAACATTGAAAATTGTGTAGAAATATCACCTTCTCGGCAACCCACTCCTAACTAACGCTAAACATGTTCCACCCATCCTGTCCTAAAGGAGTCAAAAGTAGTATCATGTGTGAATAGCAAAGAAAGAGGAGATCTTCAATCTAAGCCTATAGCCTAAATTAAAAAAAGAAGATAACAATAAAAGTGATCTCCAATCCAAGTGGCAGAGATTTATTACTGACTAGACAGGGATGTCTGATCTTAAACATGTTAGCAGTTGATACCACTCAAAGTTGCATTGATACTAGGAAAATATCAAAGAATTTCCCTACCATGAGGACTCCAACTTCTCGGCATTAATTTTGAACATGATTTTGTTCCAACTATGGAGCTCACTCAAGGTTTGGTTTAAACTTACAATTCTCCATTCGATCATTTTTTCTCAAGACTAGAGAGCAGCAGTTAGCAAAGAAAAATGTAAATCATCAACACGAGTAAAGACACAGCACTAGATGCATTGGAAGATTAACAAGCTAGGAGTGATTATTAATTTAAAATATATTTGGAAATCCCCTTTAAATTTGACATTCTTCCTATGGATCAATGAAAACGGATTTTAGACACAGCTAGAGCTGTAACGAGTCAAGACCTTTCTCTGGAAAGGACATTTATTGAAAAAAAATCCTTGCAACGAGCTTTTCCCTTTGAAATCAGAGTTAAACAAGGTAGAAATCATGCTTCAAACTTACAGAGAAAACGAGGAAGTGCCTTGACATCTTGAATCTCTATGCCTTGTTTAATAAACAAAATAGGCCTCTGCATTGCCTGGCAATAGGGCACAGGGATCAGTCTTTGCTGGACCACTTATGGTTCAACCTCAAGATGGCAAGGTTTGTAAGCCAATTATAATCAGATATGTGATCACAGCAGTTGCACAAGTACATAGCAGAGGGCCTTTCAACATGTGTGAAACGTTTAATGAAACCATTTAATTTATGATATGTGGTTCCATGATCCTCAAGAGAGTGGTATTCTTGGAAAAATAGTTTCTAAACACTGGGAGCCAGCGGTAGATCTATATAGAACTCGAGATAGATATCTACTATATGTCTGAACCTAAGCCGGATGGGATTCATTCTTCGTGGAAGAATGCTCTATCTATCGCCCCCCCGGGAATATGAGGACTTGCATAACAATTGGAATCTTGCAGCTGGCTGCAAGGCCTGGTTTCACCTTTCCATCACCAAGGAACCAATTGTAGGGAATCACAAGCTTATCCAGGATAGCGTTGTCCAGAAAGAGTTCCTTTTGCAGGATGGATCTATGAGACAGAAAAACAGCTTAAAGAAAGTTTCTTGAGCCATATTGGACAGTTTTATAATAGAGTAATGGGAAGCCTTCTAACTGTTATGAAGAACAGACTAAGCCATAGGTTATTAAGTCGCTCAGTTTAACAAATGGTGGAGGAAACATAATTCCTAGGAGAGACAAGCGCATCAGGGACAGAATGTCCAGAAGGATTGAATTTTCTTCATATGAAAATTAATTGGATAATTATTTTTCCTCAATGGAGTGTGGTGGTCAAGGAAAGACTGAATGAATATCCCTCTCTATTGCTGTTTGTGTTGCCTGTCAGAAAGAAAAAACTGTGCTTCATAAATTCTAGTGATGCAAAAGACCTGAGACCTTCAAGAATTGGATCCAAAAAGAGTATGACATGTTTTATGTGGCTTTGTTAAGATGGAAATGAGAGCTTTACTAGAAGGCACCGGGATAGTCAGAGATCACAGGAAAGAGATCTGAAAAGCTATCCTCCTTGCAGAAATATTGCTTTCTTGGAAACAAAAACATATCCTCCATGGAGATTACTCTTGTGTCGAGAAAATTGTTTTGAGTCGTTGAATACTACATCCATAATTTCTGTTGTGTGTAGCTTATATTAGCCATTTTAAGGGAAAGAGGAAAAACTAAAAAGGTTAGAATTTAAATGAAATTATAATTTGAGTTTATTTTATATAAATATTTCCGTGCTATTTGGAAGCATACAAATGCCTTAAGGCTTAAACACGTGATCAATCATCACCATAATATTTTTCTTGTAACACTAACGCATGCCATATAAAAATTATGCATATTCTCTATAATAGTATGATTATGAACACTGCTTAATGCACTCATATCATGTGCAAAACTCACGCACACAATGTGAACATGGTATGGGTATTTCCATCACTTAGTAGTATCCTTCTGTTGTGGACATTTGACATTAGCTTGACAGCCAACACAGACGACTGCAATGTTGCTTACATGTCATCCTCTAGCATTATTATGAAACTGGGCTAAATACGAATGGCAGGTTTTCTATTTCCTACACATACGCTCCATAATGCTTCCACAAGCATAACGTCTCTAGCCACTTTCCATCAGCTAAATTGGAATTGGGTTTTATTTATTTATTTACAGTGATGTCAGAGACACATTTACAATTATACTTTAAAAGTCCATGAAGCCTGAGGTAAATATGCAACTAAGACTTAAACGGTTCGTAGCGAAAATGACAACTGTCCAATTCAACTACAATCTTAATCTGGATTATTAAACTTAATCTCTGAATAACTATTGTTCAAACAAAGGAAGCTTCAACAACCCAGAAGATTAACCTCTTAAAAAATCCCCCACAAATTGCATGAGCACATATGAAAAATAACATTAAGGAATCATCAGTAAACATTGGAAATATTTCAAATTCTAAACCAAAAGAGCATAGAATGGCACAAGCTCAAATCTATATTCTAGCCGAGAAGAAAAGAAATCATAAATATCAATAAAATGTTTGCCCAAGATATTTGCGGAGATAATATGGGTTTCTTGACTCCGAAATAATGTATCTTCAGTGTCTTCTTAGAATTCCGAATGATCTTTCCTCTCTTGGGATATCTATAAATATAGATGTCTATAAAATTCCCAAAAACGTGACCATGGATGATGAAGATAATAGTCGCAACTAAAATTCTTCCACGTCCTCAATGTAAAAGAAACACAATTTTAATTACAGTGGCTTTCAGAGGTAAGCTGTCTGCAAACATTTTTACAACATGATATACACTATCAGTATGACTAAAATCAACAACACAGGAATCAGCATTTGGGGCTAGCTCACCCAGCTGCACCATTTGTAAATTTCCTCTTCATTTTCTCATTGAATAGTCGAGCGTTTTCTACCTTTGGCAAAGGCTCAAGGACCAAATCTCAGAATGAATACTGATCTGCAGATTGTAGATCCATGATTTTCTTCATTTTTGATGCCATTATTCTGCCAACCCAATGATTGGATTGTAGCTCGGAGATCCGAGCCCCATCTAATGTTTGTGCACTATGAACACTATACATTTGGAGCAACTGATGTTTGTAAGATTCAGAGAGAATGAAGAGAATGGAAGGCATACGGCACACTAACATATTCGTGTGTGTCCGTCTTTTACTAAGCACAAACAAGTTACATATTCAAGTGAGAAATTTATACATAAATAACCAATATACATTAACTACTAAGCAACTAGTTAATGTTATATTAATAACTTTAATACCCCCTCTTAATGGCTAAACTGGAGACTACTTCAAGTTTGTCCTGAAATTTTACAATCAAAATGGGACCAAGAGGTTTAGTCATCAAATCTGCGGGCTGCTCTTTAGAGGTACATAAGTGAAGAGAAACATTACTTGAATCAACCAACTATGCTTCACAACTGGCACTCTGCTGCTCTGTACTTCACTTCCCTGGATGATATAGCCACAGTCTGCTAAAGCTTGCTCTGCCACAAAATAACTCCTGAAGGCTGAACCAAAGGAAAAGATGTACCCAGTGGGTAGACCTTCGAGTATCAACTGATCCTCCCCAATTAGAGTTTGTGTAATCTGCCAAATTGAAATCTGCAGTCCTTTGATATAAAATATAAGTCAAGAGCTTCTTTGACATATCGTAAAACATAAATATTCGGAACAGTAAGACTCCTAAATCCTTGTAGACGCTGATTAATTTTAATATACTAGGCTCGTGGATCCTGCTTAAGTTTGTACAGTGACAATCAACATGCAACCTAGTTGATTATGACCAGGTTCCTGAAAACCTTCAGGCTGTACTAGTAAGACCTCCTCATCCAAAATTCCATTCAAGAAGTCGCTCTTTACATCCATCTAAAACACCTTCCAACCAAACTAAGCTGCCATGGAGAGAAGCAACCAAAATGTGACCATCCATCGTAGTAGGAACAAAAGTCTTTTTTGTAGTTTATTCCCTCGTATTGTTCTAAAAAACGTTTCACAACAAGATGAGTCGTTGCACTTGTCCAAAGTACCATCGGCTTTGCATTTGATTGTGTGCATACCTATTTGTATCCAATGGGTCATGTCCATCATTTGACCTAACATTATTTTCACCAACTCCAAAGTATGGTTCTTCTACAAGGCATCATATTTTGCTTATATGGCAATCTCCCACTTAAGTTTTGCCTTTCTGCTTCATAATATTGTTACAATTCAGGTACCATAAAAAGGTGAGAATGCGAGAGCAAAATGATACATGCTCTCCTAGATTAATGATTGCCTCATTTCCAATCCTTCGAACCAATGCCTTTGATTGAGACATTTCATCCTCATGCACATCTTGTATAACAGAGTCTCCCTCCACAACTAATTGTGTATTTGATTGAGGCGTCTCAACCTCCCGCACAACCTATATAGTGGATTGAGGCATTTCAGGCTCTCGCACATCTTGTATAGTGGAATCTCCCTCCACAATTAGTGCATGTAAGTTGACTGTAATAAGGTCAACAATTCCAATACAAGTCACCTTACCCAATGCGTAGGGACAACTAACCTATCATGTTTCACATCAAAAATAATGTACACTTCTACCCCAAGAAATTTGCAGTAATGTTAGTGAATTTTTGTTAACTGACTAGTAGTCTAGAGATTTTAATTCATGCTTGGAACATACCTAACATTACTATGATTTTTTCAGCATTATTCAACACAAAGCAGGTATCTCCTATTCCCTCTACTGCAAGCGACTCCCCATCAGCTAATAAAACTGAACTAGAACTATTTTATTTGCATTAAATTTTACATAAACTGCCAGTAGAAACATTCTCCTGCTGGCAAAAGAAACAGTGTACATATAGGAACTCCAGATTAATAGGAAAATAAACATTATTCATTTTCAAATAAAAATTATTATTCTATTGGAAATGTTTTCAGGATGTATATCAGATGCCTCATTAAAATAGGATTATGACTAGATATTAGCGAGGGGCATAAGACCAAAAGATACAGTAATTATACCCATCGAATTTCATCTGGTTTGTACTCTCGTCTCCATTTAAGAGTTTCTTTCAACATTTTAACTGCTTTTTTGATATTCCAATTGCGTGCCCTCAAGTATTGAGAGAGTGAAGCATCTGAACAGTACAGCAACAATTTGCCTGACAAGGGCCCTAATAATGCCCGCAGCTCTGTTATCTGCAGTGTCAACAGAGATTTCAGATATTTAAGTTAGTCAAACTCGAACTACTAGCCTCTAAGGTCAGTTAATGTAAATAAATATGCAGTGTCAACACAGATTTCAGATAAGTTGGATGAGGTACTAACTGTCTCTAAGGTAGCATAAGGCACAAAAAGAGAAATCCGAGATCAACCTCACAAACTAGTTAATCATGTTAGCCAAAATTAGTTGAAATAACAATAGCAACAAGGTGGCTGCAATCAACCACATGCAATGTATACTACAATAAACATTTTAGATTGTCTGAAGAAGTACCTTGGCTTGCTCCTCTGAAGGAGATATAATTGTTTCTTGGCCTTTGGCTCCATTTTTCTTCGACATCATGATTTCTATCTGTCCTAGTCCCAACAAAATGCTGGTAGAACATAGTGCCAGAATTAATTTGAATGAAAATAAACATAATACTTGAACAATCAAATTCACTGATAACTACAAACGGGAACATTCTAGAATAGCAATAGAACTCATATAGGTTATTGAATTACAAAGTCGCAATATACAAGCTAAAATTGATTTGAATGATATTACATTGCTACTTCTTGGGTTAAACAAATTTCAAATAGATAAATTTAAAATTACAAAAAAGGATTGTCTTTGTTGGGTGAAGCAATGACCTCCGCTACCTTATTTTATGGGTCTACAGCTAAACAAATACATAAATAGAAAGGATGATCATCACATTGTACACTTCTTACTTCCTGTATGAAACTGTGAAATGAAAAGCCATCTGAGATTAACACAATGACAAGCAATCTAAGATTAAAATATAAAAAATTATATATTCATGCCCATTTGTTTGCTATTACACCTAATAAAGCAAGGAATTAATGCTTTGAGCTTGTCTTTATAAAATTGCTCACACTAAAGAAATCATCCATTGGCAAGAGTTTTCACTTTTCACTGTTCTCTTCTTTAACCAACTAATTCAGTGTCCAATCTTCCTGACTGTCCATGGATACATTGACTTCGAGGAGAATATTTCCTTTGAAGGCTGAGTTCCCTTGTAATTAAATTCTTCATGAAACCTTTGTTTGCAGCTGCTTCATGTGTGTTTTGATAGGTGCTTTAACCATCTGGTATGAGAGATATTTTGCAGAGAAAAGAGAACAGGTTCAATTCTCCAATTTGCGCCGCATCACAGTGCACGCTAATGCTTTAACCTTCTTTATGATGCAAACTCAGCTCCGCACTAGAGTTAATTAGTCAAGTGGTGATCCTACAAGGAAAATTATGCTTTCTTTTCATTTTTATGGAACATAATTTCCAAACATCTCAACAATTGAAAATATAAAATCCAACAGATACTAAATAAGCAGACACCAATCAAGCTGTCAGTAAGCCAAATATTATTGTTTTCATTCCCTGATTGCCTTTAACAGAAAAAACGAGCTTGGGGAAGGGTTTAGATTCTTAGAATGTTACTGGTCATATTTATGATAAGATCTGTCAGAGTACATAAACAACTCTGCAATTAGGACTATGGGGAAAAATTGGATAAGTGCTTAGAATGAAATAAGATAGTTTAAGTAAAGCTGAGTTGTGACATGTAGGGCTACTGTGATGTTCAGGGACTTAACCATCACACAATTCCCTATTGCCCCTTGACAACATATCATATTTATCATGGATTTCCTCTAGAGTTATGCAGTATGTTCATCCTACCAATCTGTCAGGAACCTGTGTTTATCTCTAATACAGTTTTAATAGTAGTTCCTCAAATCTTAAATTAATAAATAATGCCTCAGTCTCAATCTGCATAGTTCCTTGGCATAATCTCTTCTAAAACCTCAACTACTGCTACAAGGTTCTATATAGCTCCACTCTGAGTAATAGGATATGGAAGTACTTCTGCAAATTAAATATCTGTCATCTAAGAATGCATACAAGAACAAAAAGAGTCATAAACTGCAACAAGAAAAATTCAGAGTTTAAATTTTCAATTAGAAAATTGGAGGTAAGATCTATCAAACATTGAATTTGAATCACTCCTATAATAGTAAGGTCCCTGTTCTTCTAGTAACTCAATCGTGACTTCCATTCTACAAAAACAAGCCATTACATTTGAACAACAATGAGGTAAAACTGTTCCAATATTAAGGGGTAATTGCAAAAAACTGTACCCCTGGACCCCAACCCTAGGGGCACTCAAGTGCTCTCTTGTTGGTCTAGCCCTCCTCAAGGCCCTCTCACTCCTCCATCAAGGGAGTTCCTCGAGCTCCTTGATCTATCGATCGAGACCTTCCCCCTGGTCAGCCTATCAGCACAAGAGAAAACCTTGGCCTCCTTTCATCAAAATGAGAGCATAAATGCCTTACATTTGGGTAAACCCTAAAGTCCCTCGACTTAAAGGTTGAGCAGTTTGCTCTTGCTCACCCTTAATGGCCCTACTCGACTGCCTCATATATACATATATACACACATACACACACATATATATATGAGTAGACTAGAATGATCTTTGAAATGTTCCGCGAAATTTCTACTCCCATCACTCTACATGATAAAGAACTGGGGTAGGGGCTGCTTGAAGTTGTTCTATATCCATCATGTCGTATTTTGAACATGACGATTAGTGAGGTCCAAGAAACTTAGAAATAACCCTAAGGCCCTCCTTGACCACCTTGTGTGTGTGGATAAGCACACACACACGTATGTGTGCTCGTGTGTTCATGAATGGGCGGGCGAACATGTGTGTGTGTGCATGTGCACATGTGTGTGGATGTGTGTGTGTACAAGTGTGTGTGGGTGTGTGTGAGTGTGTGGATGAGAGTGTGGGCGCGTATGCAAGCACATGCATGTGTATGTGTGCATGTGTGTGGGCATGCGCACATGTACTGTGCATGTGCACGTGTAATTTTGAATTTCAAAAAAAAAACAAGGTTTAAGTCCAACTTTACCTCACATAAAACTGATCTCAAGAGTCTATCCTTTATCATGCCACAATGCCACATGCATACTAGATTAACCAGTCTAGGAACAAACAATTCCTAATTGGTTAGCAAACATCAACATCTCTAACAGCTGGAAGCAAAAAGGTCGCTAAATCAACCAAGCTCGACACACAGGCCATGAGTGCATATGATATCAAGTCATATGACAATAATAATACATCTAAGGGATCTGCCGGTCCTACCTAGGGACATCCAGCATTTAAATAGACTAAGGAAACCAAGGGTAGCGCAGTACCATCAGGTTGCTGTACCTTTGGTTCCAATTGTTGGGAAGTGTCACTCTATCCCTAGTACCCATGTGTGGCTACTACCCTACTTCCATCTAGCACACATAACGAAATCAATACCCCACTCACATGTTAATCTGCCAAGGCATCATAAGTATATCCAAATTATAAGCAAATTACCAAAAGCGTTTCTAGGTACTGCAACTGCAGTCCAAAAACTGAACATCATCTCAAATTCAATTAGTGGAAATAAGTAAGCCTACCTATGAGCATTTATGATGTCCTTATAATTCGTGTATGTTCTCATCTGGGTACACTTTGCGATCCACTGTGATATTCTACAACTAATTGACTATTATCTTGGTACCCATATACCCTGATTTTATCTTTACTTTTACTTTACTCGGTATGGGCCCATTACTAGGTCTCTTACTATTTCATTAAGTAATATAACACGGCCACCCTCTACTGGCATTTTTAACATCTTGTTGAGTTGTGACTTCTTAATAGAGTTTTCCAATACATCTCATCATATTTTCATACATGTACCTGCTAAAGTTTTATTGTTGCTTATGATACGAATATATACACTATATAATTCGCCACATAATAATAAGTGATAATTTAAAACCGGTGTTGGTTTCAGATGCCAACATGTCTACCTAGCAGAATCAGGGTTTTATGTTTCACTTTGATTAATGTTTTTAAGCAAGAGGCATAGCCTCTATGTATTAATTACCTTATCGTGATTGAAGGAGTGAGTCTCTTATAGCTCCCCATTATAAACTTTTTTTTATCAATATTCATTCCTACTTTTATTTTTTGGATTTGTACCTTGGTGGATGGCATGACTATGCATTACTACCATTATCCGCACCAATTGGACAACAACCCTTTCACTAGGACACTAATTGCCACAATTAGAATCCATATGCCCCTCTAATTGAAACACTAATTTCCCTATTTAGTTTTCTATTTTTTTATTTTGGATGATGCTTCATATATTAAGAAGCAGAAAAGATATTTACAACAAAGATTGTAGAAAAGAATGAACTGTACAGTGAAAGATAAAAATTTACGACTTGGTTGCTAAATCAACAAGAACGGCAATGAAATCAGAATAATCCCCAACAACAAACTTTCTGGCTTCCTTGAGAAAAATAAATCCTTTAGCAAACAATTGCAGCCAAACTTCCCTTCTCCACGAATGACCAAAATCATGGAAATTACATACCTCATCCCTGAAGACATGAATGCGTCTAAGTTTCCGAATAATGAAGAGGGTAGAAATCCATACACAATGCCAAATACTCTTCAAAGGGTTGTATAAGAGTATTGGAATCACCTGCCAATGAAGAGGTCCATGAAAAAAATCGGACAGCGTGGTCTTCACAAACTTCTAACAAGATCTGGCAAAAGGACAGTCCCACAACAGATGCTTAACAATTTCCAATTTAGAGCAATAAAGACAAAGCCCATCTATAAGTCCACTCTTGGATAAACAACTCTTTTTTAGAAAGCCCTAGATAGATCACAAGCCAGGTAAAAACTCTAACACCTGAACTCTCCACACACTATGAAGTTGTCAACCCACAAAGCTTTTGCATCAATGCAATCCATCTAGAATTGAAAATTCATGCAAGAAGGCATTTATGATGTTACAAATGGTAAACCGATGTGCGTCATATTGAGATATGGGGTGCCCAAAGGTCCATCACCAATCTCGCCTAATAGGGCCTTTCGTCACCAAATTGAATTGAAACAAGTTTTCCTGAGCAAGAATAGTCTTAATTTCTTTTATGGAAGGCTAATCTACAGGGGAAAGCGCAAACTCCCAGAATAATGACCTCCATTATTTCCAGTTATGTGCATTGGAATCCCACAAGTCACGCAATAAGAAGATGCCTTTCTTACTGAGTCAACGTGCTTGAAAGCATAGCACATTGGTCATAGATATACCCTATAATTTCCACACCCGGATGGATCTACTAGGCAAATCCTAATCTCTTTGACTACCAAAAACTTTCCAGGTGAGTAAACCTGCAACTTTTCTCTAGGAAGCCTATATACTTTTGAGGACAAAAGAGACGTCAAGTTGAAAACTATTTGGATCAGCAATAATATCGCAGAGACCAAATAATCCCCTGATCTTTGCCCAAATGATAGGCTGAAAATATTCTGTCTCATAAAAATCAGCTATGAAGATGAATCCTCTAACACCAGACCACCCATTTGGCTGCAAGAATACATTCTTGAGACACAATATCACGTAACCCAAAACCATCTTCCTCTTTGGGTAAGATACAAACAGCCCAAGGTACCATAGGAAGTCCACGAGTGCTGACATACTTGGACCAGAGATATCAATATTTTCTCAAGATAAAGAAATTGAGCTTTGGAAGGAAGCCAGCAAGAGACATAATAAATTTGGGATGCTTGCAATATTCAACTCAAACCGTATATTTACCTGCAAAATATAGGTATTTGTTATCCCAGAAAAGTAGTTTATTTTGCAGTCGTTGAAGAACCCAATCCCACATACTAACAGGGGAAAGATCCAAACCAAAAGGAATGCCAAGATATATGGCAATAGCTCTAAGTTGGACAAAAGTCCATTTGTGTAAAAAATCACTCCCAGCAAGCTAAAACTCATATTTATGATGGCTAACTATAGCGGCAAAAGCAATGCAGAAGGTGTCCAAAAAATCTTGGGCACTCCCAATAGAATGTTGGGTTGCTTAAATAGATAGTGTTGTGTTGCTTAAATAGAAAGACAAGAGTTGTCAACAAAATGGTTGCTAAGAATTTGTGAACAATTAGGTAAATAGATGCCCCTAGCACGATCCTGAATACATGCAACTTCAAGCAAATAACCTAACACATCAGCAATAAGTACATAAAGATAAGGCGCAAGCTGGAAGCCTTGCCTATTGGAACAATAAAGTCCAATGAGTGGGGATAGAACATTGTTGACTGAAATAAAAGAGGAAGCACAAGAGGATAGTGTGCTCACCATGTGAACAAACTTCGAACCAAAGCAAAGATATAATAGCATTTCAGTAATGAAAGCCTAATTGACTGTCACAAGCTTTATCAAAGTCTATCTTAGTGTCATGTCCCCTTTTCAAAGTATTTTAATTAGGGAAATAATTAATAATAATATTTTTAAAGTTGTCCTAGTCTATTCATAATCAAAAAGGACACTTAATTGTATTATTAATAAAGTAAGTCAAAATTAAAATAAAAGGATGGCGTTGCTTTTCTAAAAGCTTATTGGAAGCTTTCTTTGACAAAAGTGAAAATAAAACTACAAAGAGGGGTGTTGGGTTCATGGGAGATTATCTTTTTCCTATTATCAATTACACTTTTGCAAGATTGAGCATCTGCTTTAGCTTTCAGCCTCTGAGGATGAAAATCCTCGTGTTGATAAGGAGAGTTCAGGATGAAAACCCTTCGGTCTTGTGAGGTGGTTCCATTTAGGAACTACAATTGTGCTTTCAAGTTAAGATATCGTCAGAATTCAGCATTGGGAGAATCATCAAGCAGATTTATCAATTTTCCAACTCCTTCCAAGGTTCGTGCTAGGGTTTCTAACCAACTATACCAGCTAGGACAGCAGCGATACATCCCTCCATTGTTGATGTCATCATTTTCAGCCCTAAATCGGTTCACTACAGTAATATCAGACCTAAATAAGATTGTTACAGTGACACCACTGCCGTACTAGGGTCCAAACCTACCATTCCAAAATTTTGGACATTGCTGGCAGCCAAGGTATCATTCTTTAGCCAACTTGACATGCCATTTCCAGCCAAACAATTCATTTGTACGGTCAGCCATACAAGCACAGGTTCTACCCTTAGGGTTTGTTGTTTAAATGCCAAGTGGATAATAAAAATCTTAGGGTTACAATTCTGAAGTTTGCATGCATAAGTTTGGCTAGCTTTTCAGCCAATATATCATCTGTTGTACTTTGTATTGCAATCTAATTTCAATTAAAATTCTGCTCTCCGTGGGCGTTCAACCACTTTAATTATTTCTATAAAATTCCAAGTTAAAAGGGATTTATCCTCAAATTTCAGAATTCAAGGTTTATTTAGAATCTTAGATTTATTTTTGATAAAGGGTTTGCTGACAAATCCCATAATTCAATATTTCACCTAGAAGGGGACATTACAGTCGTATCAAAGCCATATTCTCACTAGCCAGTGAAATTAAATCTAAATTTAATGCAACATAATGGGAAATCAGAGAGAAAGATCTACAAATCCAATTGAGGATATCCTAGAGCTAATGAACAGGAGTTTAGAACGGAAAGATCACGAGGCACGAATGAAGAGCCAAGATTTTAAGAACCAGTTATTGGAGCAGTTTATTATTAGCTATGAAGATCTAACTTCATTTAGAAGATCACAAAAGAAAAATCATATTCACGAGGCATGGTTAAAAGAGTAGTGTGACAGAAATGAGGTCCAACTTCTTGCCTTTGACACATATGATAAAAAGTTTGACATCTACAAATCTTATAATACCTTTGAAGAATTCTTGGAGATATACAGAGAAAATAGAAGTAGAAGGTTGAAGAAGAAAGAAGGAAAGTCAAAACCTCAAGATTGCTAAGGAAGAAATCATGAAGCAAGAAGAACAGTCAAATTCAGAGCCACAAGACTTCATTGAGCAAGAACAAGAGGGATCCAACATGCAGGGTGAGGGTAAAGATCCTTTGATAGTAGAAGATGTTTTATTGACTTCTAATGATTGCATTTATATCAATGAAGTCAAGGGGGAAAAGGCATCACTAGTTGAATGCAAAGAGCCGAAGATGGAAATAGATGTGCCAATCCATGAGCTACTCAGCGATCTTCCAAAAGGTGATTCATTACCATATATGATTGATTTTCAGGATAGCCATGTTGATAAGCATGCAATTGAGAAGAATGTTGATCCTAACTCAAAAATTTTGAGTCACAAGGATGGAGGTGTTGAGAATATCTCAACAATTTCTAATTCGGCAAAGGAAGGTGAACACTTTGATTACAACCCAAGGTATGAAAAGGATGGTCATATTTCAGATTTGTTGTTTCATACTATGTCATTACAAGATTCTTGTCATCATGGAAAGCATTCTAAAAATGGTGATAGGGTGAAGAATACAACTTGCAGCATAGGGCACATAGATTCTTTGATTCAAGTTCAAAATTGTTTTTGCATATGGGATCCAGGTGATCTTTTGAGGTACAAGAAGGATAAAGGCTTTGATGAGATCAATATCACTATTTCTAGTGAATTCTTCATCCCATGCATTTGGATCAAAAAGAAGTTCATAGAGAATCGTATAGAGTATGTCGTGCATTCTAACAAAATTGTGGGGGATCAATGCTCATGATTCATAGATCACTCCTTAGAACCAAGTTCTACACTTGAAGACATGGTGATAGAGATATTCACAATTGTCATGGCAATGAGATGCTTGATGTTGAAAGGTGGTAAGCAAAATAGATGTCATTTTGATATTCGAAATTTTTTGACTAAGCATGGCATGGTGTTTTTGGAATCAAGCTACATACAGGTTGGCCACCCTTGGATGTGTGAAGGAAAATTCACAAAGGTTGGGATACTACAAGATGGTTTCGCCATTCTTTGCATCATGAAGGTACAACTTGTCAACACTTGGAGTGGACACAAGGTATGTGATGATTCCTACATCATGGGTCTAGGTGAGATATCTTCTTATGATGGTATTTGGTCTACTTTGGATCAGTTTTGCATGGTGGTTGATTTTGCACTTTCAAGATTGCCATTGAGTAAAGAGCACCATCATGAGTTAAGGAGTTGTGTTGGATATATCCTTCCCGTATTGAGGAAGTTATAAGCACCACAAGAAGATCTCAAGGGAAGTTCACATGAATACCAGAGTAGCACAGCATAAGCATGGTGGAGTAACTCCAAACTTGGATATTTGTGCAAAGGATCACCAACAAGACATGAAGGGAATGTGTGGTGATGGGATACTACCGTCAAGTGATAGAGGAAACATACCCAGGGCAGCTATGAACCAAATTGCCACCATTAATGTTGTTGTCATCACCATTATCAGCCACCACATTATTTCAGTTGCACTCATACAAGTGGATATGCAGTTTTGCAGCTGTTGTGTCCCTGTTGTCAGTTTTGATAATTTCATATCATGAGATGCTGTTATCAGTCATGAACAGCTGCAAGTTTGCACATTTTAAGGGGGTCTTATCACTGGATGATGTGGGCAGAAGGTCTCAGCTGAAGGGAACAAACATTTCAGCCACCATAGTTCTGATTCGGGTGAAATTCCAGGTGGTTTGTGGCTGTTGTAACTTGTTTCCAGCCTATACACAGTCTGATTTGCACCATATTTTAGGAGGTACAGCTTGTCATATCATTGAAGGATCCATTGGAACTCAAGGTTTGGGTATTCCAGTTTCTTCATTACATAGGAGGAAAGTGGTGCAAGCAATGGGTTTTCACAAAAGGCAGCATCTGGTTAGTTCATTGCCTGTCCACTGTGCCGTCATCTCTATACTAGATTTGGATTTGTCTCAATTGGATAAGGGAGACCGAGGTGTTGGATTACATCGAATTGCTCTAGTTGAACTTCTCCATGTTGTTTTTTGCATTGTTGGCCACTGATGCAAGAGGATATTATTTCAAGTTGTGTTTTGGCAAAAATGTTGAAGTTTTTTGGTGACTTTCCACGGAACAGTACATTGCATTGTAGTATTTTTTGTTGTTTGCTGAACCTGATTTAAAATATACAGAACAACAATGATTGTGTATCAACAAAAGAACTTACAGAATCTTTTGGTTGGCCCACATATGAATCTTATCAGCAGCATGATGCGCACGAGTTCAACACAATATTGCGTGATAAGCTAGAAGAGACAACAAAGGAGCCTTTTCAAAATTACATAGATTGCATTGATGAGAATTATAAATCTACTGGCAAAAAGTTGTTTTATGATCTTCAACTTGATGTCAAGGGCTGCAAGGAGGTTTATGCTTCTTTCAATAAATATATTCAAGTTGAGACACTTGATGGTGACAATCAATTTGACGCAGCAGAGGAAACATTAAAAGAAATGGCAAAGGCTTAGGGTCTCTAAAATCTATGGATACCAGTTGATAAAGCTACAAGGGTGCAAAATTTATTCAAGAATCTATGGATACAATTGATAACGCTACAAGGTGCTAGAATTTCTTCAATCTGAGCACAAGGGTTCATTGCTTGGTGCAGTTTCTCCAATCTTGAGTATTCATTATGCATCTTTTCCTGAAATGTGTGATCTCTTATGTGATATTTTTGCACATGTTGTCAATATGGAAGAGATCAGCAAACCTGTATTTCTTTTACATGAAGGGACACAAAGTCCAGGTAGGCATGTAAGTCTGATTGACAGTGATGATGACGAGGTTAATCAGTTGTTGCACCTTGCATCAGAGTCATATGTATTTAGTTACCTTGGACTTGAAAAGATTAAAGTCTCAACTACAATCATGGATGAGAGGTATTTCAATCCCGTCTATAAACTTGAATTGGCTGACACATCTGAAGGAAATTGTGGGAAGACAGGAGTTGGAATAGTATTGCAGATACCCAATAATTCTGTTACATACGAAGTAATGGTTGGTTTATGTACAACGGAAGGTGCTTGCAGAATTTCATGCTTTAATGTTAGGACTCAAAGCACCTTTGGATAGAGACATATATCATATTCAATATTCAGGGCAATTTACATTTATCAATGGATTGCAAGAGCGCTTATTTTATAAAGATGTCATGGATTTAGTAAAGGAAGCAAATGCACTTATCAATACATTCAAAGCAAATGTTTGTATTGTTGCTTCATCCTTGGCCAATAACGTTGTTGGTCTTCCAGATGGATGTATGGAGAAGGCTTCAAGGACAGCCAAAGTTATGCAGTGAAAGGAACATACTGCATCACATGAGGAATTTAGAACATGGAATTGCAAGTTCCCAAGGATGAATTGGGATCCAGGTATCACAGAGATGGCTAGTTGGGGAAAGTCAGAGCAGTTGAGCTTGCAATTGCTTGAGGACAAGCAATTTTGGGAAGGGCAGACTGTCATGCCCCCTTTTTGAAATATTTTTTTAGGGAAATAATTAATAATAATTTTTATAAAGTTGTCCTAGTCTCTTCATAATCAAAAGGGACACTTAATTGTATTATTGACAAAGTAATTCAAAATTAAAATAAAAGGGGGGGCATTGCTTTTCTAAAAGCTTATTGGATGCTTTCTTCGACAAAAGTGAAAACAAAACTATAAAGAGGGGTGTTGGGTTTGTTGGTTCCCAATTTTACACCCCAAAACGAGGCTTCAGTTGCAATTCATGAAAGGGGAACTACAAGAAGAATGATAGATTGTTTGGTGTATGTTGTTTGTAGCCAGGGATAAATCTAACATTCTTCCATGACTGAGTCTTGGAAATGATTGAGAGGCACGTACAAAGGGATGTGGCTAGTCTCCTGCTACTTTATGGCTCTACTAGAACCAAGGTGAGAGGACCTATATGGTAGCTTGAAAGGGAGGGAGGGATATTATGTTTCAAACCCTCAAACTTGTTGGAATTCAATCTAAGATCAAATGTAACCACAGGATGCAATGCTCATTCAAGAGAATGGTCACAAAGCACTGCAAACACTTGATTTCTCAGACACAAGCTACTAAAGATAGATTTAATGTGATTATGAACATCATTCAAAGGATGTGTGTAACAACTTGGAGCAAAATGACATTCAAAATCTTAGCTTTAAAATCAAGGGCAAGCTCACTGAAAATATGTGAAGGATATGTGATTTGCAGGGGTAGAACAGGATGGTACCATAGAAATTAAATGAAGAAAGGGGGTGTGGATCTAATGGGGAGAAACAACAATGTTCACCATATCAGCCTGATGTCCTTATGATGCATAAGAGCTAGAAATCAAAATAACATGAAATTTCAGGGGTTATTTGCATTCATGGATACCCAATTTGTGCAAACACTAACATGTAATCTCTGAAACTATAATACAAACAATTGTGATTGAAACTTCAAGTATCTATCTTTCCAAATCCATAAAACCCAGCATACCCTTGAAGACAGCAACTATTCACTCCCAGATTTGCCATAACACAAAGGAATTTTACAACTAAAACAAAGATTGCTAAGTAATACTACAAAACAACATTCATTCAATAACCAGTCTAATACAATGCTCTAAAATGTGCTTCTTTGTATTTCATTGATCTGATAGATACAAAATTACAACAAAAAAATGCATGTTCCTACTCTATCTGTGCATACATTTGAAAATACCAGACTTAGACATAGCTAATTTTGTGTATTCAATTTGACAAGGGAGACATGCAAATGCTCTCAATGCCTACTAGTGACTGTACAATGCACAATCACCCTAGCTAAAACCCAAAAATTAGAACCCCTAAAGTGTAGACAGGCCTTCACTTTTATACAAAAAATCCCTAGAAGGGAATATACTTAGATACCCCATGAACACAAAAGCGAGAAACACATGAGGTTGTGATCTGTGTTCTGCAAATTGGATGGGAGAGGTATCCCAACAGAAAGAGATCCCATTTTGATCTGCCTGGTTGGAACAATTTTGAGTTATGATGAAACCCAGAGGAGTGGGGAATATTCCTTCTTTTGCTAATAAACTCTTTTGTCTTCTTAAGCAACTGTCATCATTCCATGAATGCTCCAGGAAAGGATTTGTTACACATTACAATCAAATCATTTTGATTCTTCTTAAAAGAATAATGAATAAAAAAGGAATAAAGAATAAGGGGACAAAGAATAAGGAATTGCCTAGGGGGGAGGTCAAGGATCTATTTGCTTCCATTCTTTGCTTCTTCTTCTAGCTTATTTTGTATAATATCAAATCTTTCAAACATCCCCAAAATGGGATCTTCATCTGGCCTGTACATGGTAGAGGAAGATTATTTCTTGTTTATAAAGAATAATTTCAAACTCATTAGAAATAACCTTTCTTTTTTTTAATTCTTTTGGCCAATTTATTGATGTATCCTTCCAAATGAATGAAATCTTTTGCACAGAAAAATAGTCAAAATCCTTTTGGAGGCTCTAACTCCCTATAAATTCACTTGCTGAAAAATTTAATCAGCCTATTTGTATCTGTCAATCTTCAGTGTATGTATCTTTTAGGGGAAACATCCTTTCAATTTTTGAATCTATGTCATCCACATACTTTCCTGCTTTCTCCCTTGTTTTGTTGATATCTTGGTGAGCTTTCTTATGCATCCCTCCAAGGTTTCAATCATTAACTTGATAGCCCCCTATACTCATACTGTCCTCTGCAATCTAAGGAAACTATCCCCTCTTTCTCCGCCACCTCATCTCCAAATCTGTGATGGCTTCAAGCTTGGGCAGCAATCCATTCCAATAGCCAATCTTTATTTGGCACTTATCAATCAAGGCTTTGCTTGCCTCTATTTATTCAAACACTAAGTTGTATCACCCAATGATGTCTCTAATGACCTTGCTCCCCTTTGTTATCGACTCTTCTTCTCATTTCTTGGTTGCCTCTCCCCTACATCTCAAATCCTCGAAGTCATTTTCATTACTGTCTGAAGGAGTGAAGGATGTGGTTATTTTGATCAATAGGGGAGTCTGCACCCATTTTTGCACATAGGTTGATAATGGTATCAACCTTCTAGAGAAAGGGCCCACTTGACTGAGGATATTGGAGGACTGGTACTTCAGTTGCAAAATCTTCTTGGTCTCTTTATCCTTATCAATCTTTTGAAAGAGACCACCCACTACCATGGTAACATCATGCTTTAGGCCCTCAGTGGTTGGCTTTCCCAGTGGGATCTTGGTAATTTGGTAATCAGAAGGGGAAACTTCATCCCTTAAAGCATTAGTTTTGGGGGTAGCTACCTCCATAAACCTTTCTCCTTGAGACCCCATCATTGTCCTTGACGAGATTCTTGCTTTCTTAGGGGGTCTTGATGGATTCAAAGAGATGATGGTTTGAAGGTCAGCTTCCTTTTCCACTTGTACCTTCACTTTTGATTCCTTGGGAGGGCTGCTCCCAACTCAATCTTTTAGCTTGAGTAGTTGCCTTCACCTTGTTCTTGTTGGGGAACACTTGTGACTATCATTTGTCTTGGGTGCAAGGAGAGTAAACTAGAATGTCCTCAACTTGTGCCACTTGAATCAGAAGATTCAATGAAAGTGTACTTCATTCTTCCTTGTTTCCGGGGACCCCCTAAGTCATATACTTCTTCCTATGTCATAGTTGAAGATGTTTGAGTGCTTGTATCTGTCATTTTTGTGACCTCAAGCCTCTTCCTTAAAGATAAAAATTGATGCAAAGGCCAAGGAGGAAACCAAGTAAAGGAGGATTAAACGTGTTTTTGCAATCCCTACTAGTAAGATCATCTCGTGAATAACATTAATGCAGACCTTTGGTTAAAATATCAGGCCATGAATTTCAGTTTTAAATAAGTTATGACCAAATAACACCTATCGGATTTCTAGGAGGGTTTCTTCAGGGTTTAATCAAGGCAGGCAATTTGAAGTTTCAAAACAATGAATTATAGTCTAGAAATCGGTAGAGATGATGTAGACAAGGTCCCCAAATAGATTCTACATGAATTTTGGTAATTCATTGGAGGGTTTGCAAGTAATTCTTGACAAGAAGCTATCTCGGTTGGTATATATAGTCTATACCTAATCAAGAGGATACATTTACAAAGGAAGTGTGAGTTATGTTGAGATTTTGGTGGTAAAAGTTTACATGCTTCAAAAACCCTAAAATGGGTATCTGAAAAGCTATAGGTTGGGGTTTGAATCCTTATAGAAATGAAGTTATGGGTAAAGGAAGATTGTCTTAGGCTAGTAGGAGCATTTTGAGCCTAGAAGGTAAAAGAGAGATAAAGAGAGAGGTTTGATGAGTTATGTATTAAAAGTTTGCATGCACCATAGGGAGTCTCTAAAAGTCTAAATCAATGAATATTGAAAGAATGCTTTTGTCTTAAGGGCACTGAGAAGGCAGAGTTGACAAAGGAGTGAAGATTCGTATTTTTATTGTTTTGAATTTTTTTTATGATTGATCTAAGCATGATTGAGGTGATGTGACATGGTTTTAAGCATAAATAAGTCATTGGAGGGCTAAAACCCTAGATAAAATTGTTGGTCAAGCCAAGAAACTATTACAAGAAAGGGGAGGAGCAATTCAAGGAGAGCCTAATTACACCAGTTTCAAAGACTTGAAGGAATGAATGGACTAGTTGAAGGATTGAATGATATCAATTCAACTCAGGGTGTATGCAAGCTGTCTTGATAAAACAAGGCAAGGTGTTTAGGTGAGTCCCTAAAAGTGAGAATTACAGTAAATGTGTCCATTTTTTAAGCACATTTTGAAATTGTAAGGATCCTCTCATGTAGACCTTGTAGGTGGAGGTTGGTTATTGACCATTTCTTGAACTTGTGTGATTGTACAATGAGTGTATTTTCTCTGCATCACTTCAAAACTGGTCATGCATGGTAGAGGAAGATTTGAGCTTCTTGTGGTAGGGAGAAGAACACTGTCAAACTCAATTCCAAATTCTCATTTCTATTTGCTCCAATCTCTTCATGAGCCAATTTATTAGACATGTCAAGCTTTCCAAATGAATGAAGGTATCTCTTCATAGAAGAATAGTTAATAATATTTTGGAGGCTGCTAACTCCCCTTCAAACCCATTGTTTTTAGAATACATTCACACATGCAAAGGCTATTTGTCATCTATAGATCTACAGGGTGTCCTATATATTTCCAAGGGGAAGCATGCCTTGTCAAGTTTTGAATCTATGTCAGATCACATACTTCCCCACTTTCTCCCTTATGTTTTGGATGATTTCTTATGCACCCCTCCAAGGTTTCAATCTAGCTCATAAAAGTGGTAACAACCCCTATATACTCATATTAACTCCCTCTACAATCAGAGGATATTGTTCATTCATTCTCCACCACTTCATCTCCCAAGTTTCGTGATGCCTTCAATTTTGGGTAGCAATCCATCCCAATAGCCAGTTTATATCTGATATTTATCAAGTCAAGTGCTATACTTTATTCTATTTATTCATACACCCGGTTGATTGGTAGCATCCAATGATGTCTTTAATGACCTTATTCCCCTTTGGTTATCAACTCTTGACCTCACCTCTATCTTGGTTTCCTCTCCCCTACATCTCAAACCCTCATCACTTTGTCATCATGTTTGGGGTGAAGGATGTGGTTGTTTCTTGACTATCCAGGGGAAATTATACCCACTTCTAGCACTGATAGGTTGATAAGATATCAACCTTCTCCTTCAGTTGCTTCTTGGTCTCTTTATCCTTGTCAATTTTCATTAAGAGACCACCCACTACCATGGTAACATCATGCTTTAAGACCTCAGCAGTTGGCTTTCCCAGCGGGATCTTGGTAATTTGGTAATCATAAGGGGAAACTTCATATCTTAAAGCATCAATTTTGGGGTATCTACCTCCATAAACCTTTCTCCTTGAGACCTCGTCATTGTCTTTGACAAGATTCTTTCTTTCTTATGGGGTATTGAAGGATTCAAAGAGATGGTGCTTTGAGGGTCATATTCCTCCACTTGTACCTTCACTTTTTCCTTCCTTAGGAAGGATGCTCCAACCATTCTTTATATTGAGTGTTACCTTCTCCTTGTTTTTACAGTTGGGGAACACTAGGCACTATCATTTGTCCTTGTGTGCAAGAAGAGAAAGACTAGAATCTTCAGTTTTTTCACTTATTGATCAGAAGATTCATCGGGATGTACTTGAGCCTTTCCATCTTCTTCCCCTAAGTCCTTTACCCCTTCCTCTATCATAGTTGAAGATGGTCGAGTGCTTGTATTTGTCATTTTTTTGACCTCGAGCTTTTCTTCTCTAGATGGAGAATGCTCCTTAATTTTCTTAGCTTGTGGCTCCTCCATGGGTTGCATTTTCCTTTCCAACTGCCCCCGAGGTTGGCTGAGTGGGCTCCATGACACTTGATTTTTCAATATCCATTGATGGGATCTCTTCAACATGGGTTTGTTCCACTTCTCATGCAACAACTCCTTTAATAGTTTTCTCCACCTCACCATATTCAACCTTCTTTGTGGCAGGTTTTTCTTGTGATGTTTGGTCTCCCTTCTTTTCCCCGACCGATTTATCTTGTGTGATTTCATGGAGGAGATCGGATCCAACATCTTGGTCCAGTCCATGTAGTAATTTAGTAAATGTTTCTTCAATAGATGGGTCTGATACTTATGTTCTTTCTTCTCCTTGGGTTTCTTTTCCCTGAATTTCTTCAGTAGGCATACTAATATGGATCTCTTGTGTAGGCACACTAGAAAATGCCTTATGTTTCATAAGAGGTGGGTAATGATTACTACCTTTGGAGTTTGAGAGGCAATGGCAGATGTTTAAACCATTGGATTGTTTCCCTAAGATGTTGCACTTGTAGTTACTTCCGTTATAAGTATTGCCACCTTTGTTATTTTGGTCCTTACAAAATACAAGGTCACATGTTCCTCCTCTTATTCCTCTTCCTCATGGATATTTTCCAATGTTAGATCTATCCTTGGTTCGCCTGAGGCAATGCTTCCTCTCATACGTTTTCCCTTGCTAGAGGATCCTTTTGAAGAGGTGGTTGGCACATTAACTTGAGCAATTTCCTTTGTCACAGTTGCCTTTTGTCTTCAAGTTAGATGTGGGACTGCTTAGAGAGGTGTGACAACAATAACTGGGGCATCCTGAATAGTTTTCTCTAGTGATTCCTCTGTCATGTGTGTCAACCTTGACACAGGAGTGCCTATCCTGCTAGTTGTTGCACTAAGCTCCTCCACAACCCCTGAAGTCGGCCCTCTAATTGAAAGTTGTGGGGACTTTCCCTTCATGAGGTCCAAGCTTGTAGCTTTTTGTCAGAGACCAAAAAATGTTGAAAAATTCGAAATTTTTGAGTCATAGATATGTCCTTTGCATTTTCAATCAACCCTGCCTTGTGTTGACTCAATGCTAGAAGAAAAAATTTAAGGAGTTAGTCAATTTTTTGTTTCTGTGGACATATTGGTCATGTTAGGTCCTCAAATAACAATATTAAGTGTCTCTTTTTTCCTCATATTCCCTATTTTTCCACATTATCCACCTCTTTACATTTTGTGGGTTTTTTCAGGAACTGGTGGAACTCGTGCCCCTATTCTTCCATTCCCTTAGTTCCCCAATTCACTGCAACACCCACCTTGTTTGTTAGATTGGGTATGTTGGGCCACTTGCACTTTAGAAGCTTGCATTCTTGTGTCCCCTATTCCCCGATTTATCAACTGTTCCTTTCTACCTCCGTTCATCAACATTCCACCGCACATCAAGACACTGTTCCCTTAGGTCATTCGTTCCCCGCATTCACCGATTTTCACTCATTTGCTTTCCCCTAAGCGGTTAAAGTAGACATGTTGGGCCCAAGTGGAACCTCAGGCCTTATTCCCTTGGGCCTCTCATTATCTGATTAGATGATTTTAATTCTTTCAAACTTGAATTAGACTATTCAAAAACTACATGCCCTTGGGAAACTATTCCATTGGGCCTTCATAGGGGTAATTTACCACCCAAGTTTTAAATTTAAGAAAAAATGAGGGTCTTTAACTCTATTTAAATTACTTTGATTCCATTTCTTCCCTTGCATTTACAAATTTTTCATGTCCTATCATTTTTCCTTCTCATGCTTTTAAAACACTCTTTTACTCATATCTCCTCCATTTTTGGGCCATTTTCAAAAATTCAAGTTGCATTCAGAACGTTGAGAGGTCACCTTCCTTCCCATCCAATTAGTAAGTGGTTTCATCATTTTTTAGTCCACTTTTGAATATATTTTTGTGTTTTAGTGCCCTCCCTCTCTGTTTTATCAAATTTCTTTCTCTGAGAATCTATGCTTCCCTGTGAGTGCCCATTTTGGTCAAAATGAAGTATCAATACGTTGGGTATGAACCCATTTCCTCCCTAGAAACCTCAATCCCTAAAATTGGAGATAGTGACATTAAACATATGAACTTAGATGAATTTTGGGTAAGAATGTGAGATGATAATCCAACCCCACTAGCCCAGAGAATCCTAGGCAGTGGCCTAGCCCATGTAGGAGGATTTTGTGCCACTTTTGTGCAATGTGTTGATACTATCCTTTTCTGTGCCTCTAGCTTTGACCCACATACCAAACAATTAAAATATCCCCAAGGGAAAATAATTACACAACTTGATGCTCGCTATATTAACTTGGCCCTGGGTATTCCCACTTTTGATTAATCTAAGGTCTTAACTATGGTTGATGCACAAAAGGAATTTGACTTGACTCCAAAAAAATACCAGTCTATGATTTCCAAGTCTTGGTTGAAGGCCAAAAATAGGGGACCATCCAAGTTTCCCAAGATTCTCTACAGAAGTGATTTTATTGAAGAATTATTTGACATGATAACATTACTTTCCAGGGTAATGGGTCTTCCTTCCACCAAGGAATTCCAAGACTGGATGTGTATATTCATCAATTTGATTTGTGAGGGCAAACAGGTCTTAAACTAGGGACAAATTCTTTGTGAAAACTTAACCCAGCAATTCACTCATGTGCATCAAAGTTCAAACCATAACTTTTTATATGACTTCATATCTGATTTATACCATTGCTGGGTATAGAATTTGGATTGGTTTATCAAATCAAGGCAACAAATAGAGTCTTCCTATTTATGAGTTTTACACCCAACTAACCTATGAAAACAACAAAATTCATCACATGAGGGTTATGATGCCTTCACAACGTTCTTGGTAAAATTATTGCAAGGAAATGTGACAAACAGAATTTTCACAAGAAGCTAAACAACTGATAGTTGTTTATAGCAGTTTATTTATCCAGTTTCATAAGTTTTCATATATCAGAACAGGTTTTGAGGGAGCTCCTTACAAGCTTCCTATTTATTGTAGTGATAAAATCATTTTGGTTGAACTTTGTAGGCAGTTGGATCTCCTCCACAAGACTTATCGGGATAAGAAAATATCTGGCATCCACTTTCCCATATCTTTGGGAAATTACACATGTAAATTTGCTCTTGATGCTCAGAATGTTGAGAGAACTCTCTCCTTTCAACCTGCATCCTTATCAGAAGAGGGCATCCTTTGATAGTAAGAATTTCATCAGCGACAACCTCCGGCTATCTTATCTGCATGTGCCTACAGTTGAAGACTACTGGGAAGACTGTGAAGATGATTTTGAGGTAAGAAAAAGAGCAATGACAGGTTGTCATTGCAACAAATTCAAGATTTCAAATTGTATTAAGTGCTAAAGGATATGATTGATGATGGTTCAAATATGTTTACTCCTGATTTCCACGACTCTATTCAATTCAGTCCTCTTCCCACCATTGATTGGTCTCAAAAGGATAAGGATAATCTAGATGATCTCAATACTCATGTTATATTAAGAATGTGGCATTGGCTTAATATGAAAATGAAGGATCCTAAATCTTTTCAACAGGAAGCTTCTCCTCACAGAGATAACTTCTTCTCAACAAGCTAACTCCTTCTCACCAAACTCCTTCTCCCTCTCAGCAAGATCTGGAACTAAGGTGTATACAAAGAAAGATAAAATCTAAAGAAAGTGAGAAGAAGACCTGGACACCTAGAAATGAAGATGATTAAAAAAATGAAATACAAGAATAGGAGGAGAAGCAGCTGCAACAAACAAAAGAAGAGGAAGAAGGAAACTGAACAGGAGGAGGAGAAATTGAAGTGAAGGAAGGAAGTGAAAAGAAAAAGATGAAGAGGAATCAGAAGAAGAAAGTGAGGATGATGAAGAAGAAGAGGATGTGATGAAAGTAGCAGCCCTAGATCCAAGTAAAACAAGTGCTGCCAGACCTAAACTAGGATGTGAGAAGACCTCTTCTTCCATTACAACTAATTATGTGGTAGTGGTTGTCTCACAACCCCTTCCTCCATCACTTACACTCACTTTCCTCCTTTAAGAACATCATCAGGGGATTCATTTACTTGGGTTCAACCTATGGTTGACAGTAAGAAGAGGAAAGCGTAGTCCAAGGTTGAAGTTCCTAAATATGATGTTGTTGTTGCACCCCTAGGCACCACTCCTCCCCTCAAAGAAAGCCAAGACCTTTCTCATCTTGTTTCTGATTCCACAGGACAACAATTTCTTGAAATTGCTAAGCCTAAGGAGACAAAAGTGAACAGAGGTTTCTGCATCTGATTTGAGCTAACTAGAATCCTTGGGTGAATCAACCTTTGAAGGTGATTTTCACAACCTCAGAGAAGTGGTTGTTAAGGTGATTGAGAGAGTTAAAAGGGGAAAACAAACACAAGAATTATTAGAAGAGCAAGTGCAAGTTCTATCCTCCTTCATCAAGTCCATCTTTTCTCCTGATAATACTACCTTGGATCCAACTCCCTTGTCTTCACTTCCACCCTCAGCTGCAACTGTTGATATTGACTTAAAAGTAATTACAGAAATTCACAAGCATGCAGCTCACGGAAAAGCAGCAGAAGCATGGGTGGAGAAAATTATCCTCACTGGTTTGGAATTCATTGATAAAGAATGAAAAACCTATGATAGTATAATAGTTACACAAAAGAAAATCAGTTCAGGTATTGAGACCATTGAGAAAGAGGTAAAGATTTGGGAAGATGTTATCCAAGACCTCCATATTATGTCTCTCACAGATGAGAAAATCCTTCTCTCTGAGAAGATTTTTGATGAATCTAAAACAATTTATCTCACACTTGAACCTTTAGTGTAGAATGGAGGATGAAGGTCCTTGAGGAAGCATCTACTGAATTACAGAATTCGATCTAGAAGGGTGAATCTTTGAAGTCTGATATTTTTTCTTATTTAAGTTCCCTCTATTTGTGACCTTTTCAAGGATAATTCATCTCAACAGAATTCAACAATCAAATCAAGGAAGACTTCAAGAAGTTGATTAAAAAAGACTTGTTTAAGAAAGAAAATGTGAACAAGGATAAAATGGAGGAGTTGTCTGAACTAAACAATGTGATTGTGGAAGCTACAAAAGGCTTAGCCCAATATGGAGGAATTGCAGTGGAAATGGAGAAATATCTTGGAAGTTGGTTGGTGAATCTTGCTAACACAATTGTACCAAAGGACATGGATATATCTTCTACAGTCACCAAATTCCATATGCATGTGCTCAAGTTGAAATTTCTTGCCTCTGTCATCTCTTCTCTACCTTCTACTAGCTAGTTGTTATGTTTTCACATTGACTTTTCTTTTTGTAAAAATTCTATTAATGTAAAATTCATTTTAATAATGACTTAACTAATTGAGTGATTAGTTAACTTAATCAACAATTAGTTAGTATGTGGGTAGTTACAATATTTTTCCTCCCCTCTTGCCTATATAAGGCTTGATTTTCTATTGTAAAGGGGTTGGATGTTGGAGAATTTTGATGTAAAGGACATTAATTTGAAATACAGAAGAAGAACCCTTCTCTCTTCTCTCTCTTATTGAATCTTTCTTCATTTTGTTCCATTTTATGTATTGTTTGCATTATTTGGATATTGAAACTTTGTGTTCTTACTCATGTGCCAAGAATCATTGAACTTTGATTCAATTTGTATCTTGTTCACTACAATAAATTCCATTATATGCAGGCATGTATGTTCTTAAGTTCTATTGACATGCAGGAGTAGAATAAGGTCTGCATCCTTCTTATTTGAAAGTGTTGTTATCTCTCTCTCTACTTTCCAACTTTGTAAGTATGGTGATCTTGCACAACCAAGAAGGAACTTTGTGTCCTTGATCGATAAATTTACAGAACTGTGTGTCCCTAGTTTTTCAGTCTTGTTGAATGCTTACATTGTTGCATTCCTTCCTTTTCTCTTACCTAAGATTGTTCTTTTCTCAATATTTTCTCTGTATTTGAAATTATGGAATTACTCACTGCAACCAACATCCCCATTTTGAATAAGGGAACCTCCCTATGAAAGAAGAGGGATTGTTGTCCCCTGAACTGTTGACTGCATCTTCAATAACAAATATTTCAGCCAACACAGCTTCTTTCTTGAAAGGGGGAAGTATATCCTTTATGATCCCACTTGCCCTCGACTCCCTTCAAATTGTTGTATTTTGCAAGATCAAGTCAATCCCTTTCCTTCCTAGCCAGACCAGGGTCCTCTTAATGATGTGTTGTCCTACTATGCGATGAAGTACCCTCTTGTCTTGTCCAATCCACACTTGGGATGGACTATGAGGCTATCTTTCTGTCAACTTATGACTTGCTCACTAAATCGTTCCCATCTTCAAGTCCTTGATGGACAATTACAATCTTGTAGTCCACCACTTGGGTGAGGGTCATTTTGGAGTAGACCCTCAATCTAACTTCCTCCTCATTCCTGCAATCCTTCCAATAGTCCTCATAATGAGGCTCATGCTCATAAGAACTTCCCAAAGCTCCCTAGAGTATCCACCTAATATCCTAATTGGGCCTCAGAGAGAGTTTCTGCAAAGTGGTTCTGCCCATTAGCCTTGATTAGGGTGGGGCATGTGTAGCTTCCAATGTTAATTGAAAACTTGATGTTTGCTCTATGCTTCCCTGCAATCTTCTTGTGCATTACCACCAATTGCCTTGATACCTCCAAAAGTGCCCATTTACCATCTAAGTTTTTTGGCAACATGTAAGGGGCATCATGAAAGCCACTTATCTTGATATAGGTGAATGTTTGGAATTGGATGAAGTAGCATCCATACTCAGTGATTACCTTCTTTGCTTGTGTACGTATCCGATTATTTTCCCACTCAGGCTTGAATAGGCATAAGAGAGGAGCAAAGAAAGTGGCATGCACTAACCTGAAGTTACAGATGTAGTTATCCAAATTCAATTGTGAGTACACATCATAGACTCTATAGTTGCCAAAATCTCTTGTTCTATGTCGTACAGGGAATGTTCTATAGCGAGCAATGTTGTATACCAGATAAGAAGTCATATAGAACTCTGGAGTCTTCTTTAATTTGTATTGCCATCTTGAGCAACTGTTGGTGGATGCAGTCACTTATGAATTCTCCCCAATGAATGTGTATTTTTCCAATGAGGATAATTTGGATGAATTTGAACATCCAACCACTATAAGGGTATTCAAATTCCTTCCCCATGACCTTGTTCAACATTATAATAATATCTCCAATTTCCTCAACAAAGTCAGCTCTTCTTAGCTTCTTGGGAATCCTTGTGGCAGCAATCCCTGGCTTTTCAAGCCAATTGTTGTTCGGTATTTCGGAGCACTTGGCAATATTTGCATTCTAGTATTCCTCTACACTTTCAATAGAAATGTTTGTCACATGAGATGCATCAGGGAGACCTAATAGCTCCTCAAAAGTTTCAGTGGTTAGAGATAGGACCAAAGCATTACTTCCATCCCTAACCTCCCTGGTTGTTGGGTTATAGTTTCGTGCACATACCCAAACCAACTCTGGATAATGAGCAGACGGGGGAAAAAAGTTGCTAGGGCAAGTCCATTCCAGTCAATCGTCCCCATAGGTCTCATTCTTATCAACTGCGTGCAACCTTTGCTGTAATTCAGCCAAGTCTGCATTGCCTAGGCTGGTGTCTGTGATTTTATCTAAATCAGATGCAAGGTGAGAGATGGTTTAAACACCAGTGAATTGAATCTTCATACTTGCAAGGTGAAGGTCTGAAAAATCTTACTAAAAGGAGAGCTTTACAACAATTTATATGTGTTTAACCCTCCTAACATAGTTTGTTAGTGTGCCACGGGACCACAAATTGTTTATAGGCACAAGTAAAACTCTTACCCGTGCAAATGCCGATGTAACTCTCGATCACATTCAAAAACTACAATTGTGCTTTCAAATCAGGACATCGTTTGAGTTCAGCATTAGGAGAATCATCAAGCAGATTTATCCATTTTCCAGCTACTTCCAAGGTTCGTGTTAGGGTTTCTAACCAACCGTACCAGCTAGGGCAGCAGCCATGCATTCCTCCATTGCTGATGTCATCATCTTCAGCCCTAAATCAGTTCACTACAGTGACACTACAGTAATTTCAGCCGTAAATAAGATTGGTACCGTACCGTTTCAGACTTGTGGACATTTCTGGCAACTAGGGTATCATTCTTCAGCCAGCTTGGATGCCATTTCCAGCCAAACAATTCATCTGTATGGTCAGTTGTACAAGCACAAGTTTGTAAATGCCAAGTGGGCATAAAAATCTAGGGTTACAATTTGGAATTTTATATGCATAATTTTGGCTAGGGTTTCAGCCAATATATCATGTTTTGTACTTTGCATTGCAATCTGATTTCAATAAAAATTCTGCTCCCCAAGGGCATTCAACCACTTTAATTATTTCTATAAAATTCCAAGTTAAAAGAGATTTATCCTCAAATTTCAGAATTCAGGGTTTATTTAGAATCTTAGATTTATTTTAGATAAAGTGTTTGCTGACAAATCACATAATTCGGTATTTCACACGAGAGGGGACATTACACTTAGGAAAAAGAATTTGTTGTCCCGTTTCCCGTGCCCATTCCATAGCTTCCCTTGTAGATAAAACAGTGTCCAAAATGAATCCCCGTTGAACAAAAATTGTATGTTCCGTACGGACAATCCAGCTGGCAATTCTCATTATCCTAAGTGTTGAAGTCTTGCCAAAGATCCAAGAGGGAGATGAGGGCCTCTCGTGACAATTACCCATTGTCTATATTAGCATTGCTAATAATAACATTTGTCTTTTTTATCTTGTTTCCCTTTGATTAACATTATTATTAATATCATATGCCACCCATTTATCAATTTCCCTCAATCAATATTTTTATTAATAACCCTTGACCTTAATAAATATAACTTCCCACTATCATTTGCTCCTCATGAGCACTTGCCTAAAATTGGGCTTTTTATTTTCCCAAATTAGTGTTTGCTTATCAATAGTATTTTCCCTATAAGTGATGGTTCCTCTCAATAGCATTAGCCCCAATTTAGCAATTACACTACAAATACTTTACCAAACAAGACCTAGTACCATATTATTAAATTGTTGGGATTTGACATTGGTTTACATGAACATTGGTTCATCCTAATGAATTTCTTATGAACCTATCAAAAGTTGTATTCCTAAAATTTTCGTTTATGGTATGCGACATATGTGCATACCAAACACTCATATCAACCCTATTAACAAGAATCACAAGTGTTCAACACAATGTTTATATAAAAATTTACACCAATACCCATTCTAAAAATGATCAAATCCATTACTTCTAGGAGTCCTCATGTGTTCCAAATTCCATAATGCCAATATAATAACCGCTTCCATACTAGGACATAACAATCATTATAACTATTGTCAAGATTAGTAAGGTGATGCTTCTTGTGTGTTATCATGAGATTAAGTCACAATGTTTTTCCATACAAGTTATGCTGTCTTTACTGCTATCCTATTTAGGCGTTTGTAACTCACCCATAAGGACATGTCTCTCAAGACTTCACTATACATAATCAATTACATGAAAGTACACATAAAGTGGTAAAAGTTCACAAGCGATAAAAGTATTAATGTTTGTAATGTTTATGAAAAGTTTATAGAAGTACTTTCAGATCATGTTTCACATTTCACTTTCCTCAAATATTTAAATCATGAAGGATATCTATGTCACTGACTTAATTAAACTTATAATTATTCACAACTTTAACACATGTAGTTTGTTTAAGGAGTCAACATCAACATCCACCTCATTCCTAATTCACGCATGGAAGCACTATAGTTATGCTAGTTGCATACAATGCGGATATTTTTTATTTTAATGTTGGAAAAGAATGAGGGATTCAGTTTTGAGAGTACTTGGTCGAAAACAAGCACAAGAAATCATTAGAATTGGTTAGAACAATGATATAAGATGACATCAACCATACAGATGAGGCCAGGTGTCTATGTAGATGTAAAGGTTTGAATAAGAGCAATTGATCACGAGAGGATCAATCCACGTCAACGCATTTGAGTAAATATTTGATTATCATTATAGCAAAACAGCATTAACCCACCTAGATTATGCATACATTAAACACGGTACAAGATATTAAGTATTAGACTAGGCATAGCAATCTACAATTGGAATCACTACATTGTTTACAGGAATACAACATTTGAGTTGGACATGTATAGTTCTTAAAGCTGACGATCAAAGTGAAGTACAACATTTTGTCCGAGATACCTCGAGCAAAATGGATTGGGGGCACTTCCATGTTTCCAGGGAACATTCATGTTTTTCAAATGGTAATTGCATGGTTGTCAAAGAAGCTATGTTTATTATAGCTGCAAGAATAATTGTCATTGCAAAAGATATTAAAGTGTCTCAAGTTCATCAATTTCAGTTGATACCTTTATAAGGATGACCCATACAAATAGGTGACAAAAGTGAACACGATTTAACTTTGGTTGAGAATTAGTTTCAAACAAAAGTTTAATGGAAGGTGCATCTCGTAGATCTACGTATATGACAAAAGAATGATATACGTGCTCGAATGCTTACTTCTGCCTCTTCCCATCTAATGCTCTGCAACTACATCAATTCTTCTAAAAGTATCTAGTTATTTCCCAAGTCTGAGTAGTTTGGTTCTTGTTTATGCAAGCCTAGAACAACTTTAAAACAGTTAGCCAATTCTAGACTAGATCCATCATACAGTAAACCTTTTGCTACATTGTTAAGATTTGGAAACAGTGTAAACCAAGATAATATAGACACTATATTTATAATTTTAATTATGACTTAACTTAGTATTTACATTTATAACAAGGTTTAAAAATGATGATTTATGATTTACGTTAAGTCTTTTTTCCAGCAGACCCCTGTCGTGGGTTTATCCTGGAAATGACCAGGAAATGCCAGCCCTTGGCAGAAACCTCCTGGAAATGCAAACTGTTTCTGGGAAGGACCCAATATTTCTGAAGAACCCAGGAAGTTTCCAGGGAGAATCAGTAACAATTGTTTCAGTTCAGGTGTGGTGAGGGTTTTTGGACAATTCAGTAACACAATAGAATTCTGTACTTCACTTGAAATGATGAGTTTCCAGCTATCATTAGAATTATGAATTAGTATATAAACAATCAGCCTGCACTTAACCCCTTATTCAGATTGTATTGAAAACATGAAAAGATAGCATTATCATGGAAATCAAAATAGATCAAGATAGGGAATGAGTTAGATCAACATATATCTCATCTATATCTAAATGACATTTGTCCATGTCTTTCGCAACATAAGATATTAGACTTAAATATGTTGTTAAACAAGAAAGTTAGCCTGATCCTTGGCTTAAAAAATCTCATTTACCTTTTGCATTTTATTACCCAAAAGAACACTAATACATCATATACATTCATTTTATGTTACAAAGGGCAAAAACTAGAAGCGATTAGGGTAAAGAGATATATATCTGGTTTCAAATCTCTGAGTATCAATATAAGCACTCTCTAATAGACACTTATGATAAACGGGCATAGGTGCTATAAATATTCATAAATTGGACCATGTACATAGATCTTTATGCAAGAGCCTGTTTTCTATTTGTATGTTGGACAAGCAAGGAATTACATGGGTGGTGGAGAAATTCCAATAAAGGGCGAGGGAAGACCCCATGGCAGTTAGCATAAACCCTGTTATAATTCTTGCCCTTGTAATATGAGGGCTCTAAAGATAATGATCATGTGTCTGTACTGTTATGATGCGTGTGACCACATATGAGCAATTTCAAGGCAATTCGAATAGCAATAAATGTAGGTCATGCTATTCATAAGGGGTTTCTTATGCAGGATTTGGTGATAGTGATAACACTTTTCCTAATGGTCCAAAAATGCACAAATGGGCAATGGAAGCTTAATCATCACATGCCCTAGTTGGTTGAGAAGTACACTAGTAATTCATTGCATGCCAACCTTATAAGATCATTTCTTGTCTTTATGTTTTTTCTGGTACGGGACGAAGCAGTCATTGAAACTGGATCTGTCAAGAATCCTTCATCTCTGACCATGTCTTAAAAGGTACGGGACGAAGCAGTCATTGAAACTGGATCTGTCAAGAATCCTTCATCTCTGACCATGTCTTAAAAGGTTGTCAGCATAACCATGAAGTGACAGTTCAAAAGATTCAAACAGAATTCAATATCTTTGTAGATTTCTAGCATTTACTTAGTCTATGTTATCATTCAACAATGCTTATAATCACTGGTCACGCTATCAGGTACATTTTCATAATATCACAACAATAAACATGATACATGCTTCAAAAAAGTCATTAGATAAATCACAATAGTAAAAAGCAAGCATGCCTCTACAAAGCATTGTAGAGCACAAGCAAGCATGCCACTACAAAGCATTGTCAAGTGAACAAGTTGCCAAAGATAGTTGCATCCATATAGATATCACATTTATAGGTGGAGAACTATGTGCAGTTTGAGGCCCCTGTGGAGTAGTGCCAATGTAGGAGGTGTGCGGATTGCATTTCAACCCAAACACTAACCTTTTTGCAGGGGTTTTACCCATGGTTAGGGTTTGAGGTCATTTCGGGTTGTTACAGAAGGTTTCATACCTAAGTAACAGTTTTGTCTCAGCTCAATGTGCACTTCCAGATCCGGAAACGAAGCATCTGCAACAAACTTCCAACCAATTCATCACTCTATCACTCCCAAATCAGCTTCCGGCCCAATGAAATAGCTAAGTGCATCTATCTTCTTTTGTCTTGTTTCATTTAGCACCTTCTTCGATTGATCTATCTTGCACATTGCTATATAAGTATATTTTGGTCTGCGTGTTAATATTGAATTAATTAATATAAATATATCTCTTGTTTCTAACCCTAATCTAAAATTGAAATAAGTAAAAGGAATTAACCCCCCTAAGCATGTGTTAGGAATGTAAATAATACTTTTTGTATCATGAATCAACGTAGTTTAGAGCTTGGAAGGGGCATTAGACAATTGATAGAAATGAATCCAAGTAAGAATTCCATCTAAGTAATCGTAGGATATTGTGCTTGGCAAGGAATAGTTAGAGACTGTTCATTTTGTGCTCATATCTAACAGGCGGTATCATCTCGTGTTTACAACACACACTAGCCACAAGATCCATGAGAGCTAACTAAGAGGGAACCCTCAGTCGAATTTGTTTACATGAAAGTTGTCAAAAGGTCAGCTATAATAGCATTCTACATTCTCCTTGAAAACCTTGTAATGTAGGAACATCCAGGTTCACAAGCTATCCTGTATCAACCAAAAACAGTCGAGTCCAGTATAGTCGGTCTTGTGTTGTTAGAGGGCAGCATTGTGTTGCATTTGTGCCGTTCGTAGGCCGCGTAAATCTAGTTAAAGCCACAAAGGTCTATTGAAGCTGCGAAACACTACAAGCATGAATGGATATAGCAAAGGTCTTTTGAAGCCACAGAACACAGCGAGCCTGATTAAAAGCCACGAAGTATTGTCTAAAGCCACGCAAGTTTGTATTCAAGCTGTGAATAACTATGGAGCCACGCCGACACTGTAAAGATCATGGAGAAGCCAACTGGTTATGCTTTGAGTCTTGTAATGGGTCCTTTGAGCCATGTCTTTGTAGTAGTCCGTAATTTTAGAAGTCTAGTGTGTGCATTTGGGTGGCTTGCATGCCTATATAAACAAAGCCTAATTGCCTTAGAAGAAAAGCTCAAGAGAAGCTTAGTTGTGGAGAGTAAGCTCAGCCTTACTAGAGAGACATTATATGAGTGTGAGTGTGGGCTCTAAAGTTGATCGTATCTATGTGTAATGTATGATATTGAGACTTTATATTTGTTATTGGTTTGTGTGTGTGTATTCCTTGAGTAATTGACATAAAGCTTGTTGTGTGTTCTACTTTTCTTTCAAATCATATGTTATATCATCTGTTTATATTTTTCCACACGTGTAATTTTGAGGGTTGTGTGGTCTAAGGTGGCTATTCATTGAGCACCCTAACCTTGTTTGCATCATTTGGTATCAAAGCAAGGTTTTCTTTCCTTGCAAGTTGAGGCACAACAGATATTGGTGGTTTTCCACATCTGCTAGTGTGGGTAGAAAATCATTGTGACATCTTCCAACAAGTGACTATTGGGTAGAAGGTGTGAGGATTACATAACAAACATTGGTAGTTTTCCACATTTGTGAGGGTAGAAAATCATTGTAGACATCTTCCAACATGAGAGATTGTTAGGGAGAAGGTGTGGAGGTGTGAAGGTTGCATTCGTTTGAGGAAACACACTGGCACACAAGAGAAATGTTGTAAGAGGTTGTAGAGACCAAAGTGCAAGAGTTGAGGATTTGGCCGAATTGATGCGGGCTATACAAGCTCATTTGGAGGCCATAGAAGCCACACGACACCAAGGTGTTGTTGTGGAAGATCACAATGATAATGAGGAGGAACCCATGCAAAAAGGAGTGCAAACCACGAATGAGGAAGAAGAAGATGCACAAGCCGAAGGACTAAAGGACAAGTTTTACATGCAATTGGTAGGATGGGGAGTAAGCCTAGATTGGATACCCTGAGTTATTTTAGAAGTTTGGAACTAGCGGAGCTCATTGATTGGATAATGGAGCTCGAGAAGTATTTTGAGTATGAAGACATGGAAGATCCCAGGAGATTCAAATTTTCCTACACAAAGTTGAAGGGTCATGCATCTCTTTGGTGGGAGCATATCCAGACAAACAGAGTGCAAAGAGGCAAGCAAAAGATCAAGACATGGGATAGGTTGGTGGCGAAGCTCAAGGCAAAATTCTTGCCCAGATTACCAACTCAGTTTGTTTAAGAAATTGTACAAACCTATGATAGGAGAGAGCAATGTGAAGGAATACACTGAAGAGTTTTACAAATTCACCATTTGAGCGGGTCATGTGAGGAAGATATGGAGAAGATCTCCAAGATATATGAATGGATTGCGCATTGCAATTCAAGATGAGTTTGGAATGATCCAAGTGTTGTTAGTAGAGGTCTATCGGTATACACTGACAGCAGAGGAGAAGTTGGCTTGCAATCAACAAAGCATTGCACGAGGAAAATGAAAGGTCACGCAAGGTTGTTGGACAAGGTGGTGGAAAAGGAAACTTTGCGCATCATGAAGGTGAGGCAAAATTGATGCCACACAATGAAGGAACACCTAGAGGAGGAAATATATCCAAGGGAAGAGGATCCTTCAGATGCAGAAGAGGTTGCAGATTCAACAACACATGTTATAGGTGTGGAGAAACAGGCATAGAGCTTTTGAGTGCCGGCACACCCAAAGTGATGGTAAGCATAACAATGCGAGTGTGCATATTGTGCAAGGTGATGAATATGATGCACCAGGTTGTGGAGAAGACCCAAAGATGGGAGAAGCATTGATGTTCAAGTGCATATTGTTGAAACCAACAAAGGAGGAAATTGGTCCTGAGCAAAGGAAGAATTTGTTCATAACAATGTGTAAGTCAAGAGGTAAAGTTTGCAAGTTGATAGTGGTATCGGAAGCACCAATAATTTGGTTGCACAAGAGATGGTAGATAAGTTGGGGTTGAAGAGGATTGAGCATCCTAATCCCTACAAGGTTTCATGGTTACAGAAGGGACACCAATTGTTGGTGACTGAGCAATGTCTGGTTAAGTTTTAGATAGGGAGATATGAGGATGAAGTGATGTGCGACATCATGCCTATGGATGCATGTCATGTGCTACTTGGAAGGTCGCAGCAATTTAATCGGAAGGCATGGCATGATGGTTGTGCAAACACCTACAAGGTGGTAAAGGATGGAAAAGAGTACACTCAAAATCTGATGAAAGATAAGGGTGAAGGAGAAGAGTAGGGACCTAAGGTTCTATTGCTATTAAGGAAGCAATTCTTGAGTGAGGTGAAGTAGAACAATAGTGCATGTTTTGTGTTGATAGTGATACCCGCGCAAAGAGAGAGTGCAGGTACAGTGGCGGAGAGAGATGAATCAATGCCACCAAAAGTGAAAGATATGTAGGGAGAGTTTGCAGAGATAGTTTTGAGCAAGTTGCCTAGAGGGCTACCACCTATGAGGAATATAAGTCACCACATGGATTTGATTCCAGGATCAAGTTTGTCGAACAAGGCAGCATATAGGATGACACCACAAGAGAACTCGGAGATACAAAGGCAAGTTCGGGAGTTGTTGGATAGAGGACTGATCAAAGAGAGTCTAAGCCCATGCACAGTACCAACAGTTCTAGCACCCAAGAAGGGTGGTGAATGGCGTATGTGTACAAATTCCAAAGCCATCAATAAGATCACCATCAAGTATAGGTTTCCATTGCCTTGTATGGATGACATCATGGATTGTTTGAGTGGTGCAAGATATTTCAACAAAATTGATTTGAAGAGCGGATATCATCAGATTCACATTAGAGAGGGTGATGAACATAAGATTGTGTTCAAAATGCAAGAGGGATTGTATGAGTGGCTTGTAATGCCATTTGGATTGAGTAACACACTAAGTACTTTCATGAGGTTGATGAATGAAGTCCTGAAACCATTTTTGGAAAAGTTTGTGATCATGTACCTTGATGATATTTTGATATTCAACAGGAAGTGAGAAGAACATTTGTTGCATATAAGACAAGTGTTGTAGTGGTTGCGTGAGAAGTAGTTGATTAATTTGAAAAAGTGCAGTTTCATGCAAGAAGAGCTGGTGTATTTGGGGTTTGTGATTTCCGGCGAAGTTTGAAGATGGATCCAGAGAAGGTCCACGCAATATTGGATTTGCCATTGCCAAGGAAGTGCTTTTGAAGCACACAGTTTTCATGGGTTGGCTAGTTTTTACCGCAAGTTCATCAAGAATTTCAGCGGAGCGGAATGTGTGCACCTATCATAGAGGCATGCGAGGAGATAAGAAGAATTTTGTCTGGAGCCCAAGCATAGAAAGCAATTTTCAAGAGTTGAAGCGGAAGGTGACTAAACAACCAATGTTGGTATTGTTTGATTTTGTGAAGGTATTCTAGGTTGATTGTGATGCTAGTGGTATAGCCATTGGCACAATACTGAGTCCAGAGGGAAGGCCAGTAGCTTATTTGAATGATGCGAAGAAGTATAGTGTGTATATGATCAAGAGTTCTATGCAATTGTGCAAGCACTCAAGAAGTGGAGGCACTACTTATTGCCAAAGGAGTTTGTGTTATTTACTGATCATCAAGCATTGCAGTTTATAAACAGTCAAGGGAAATTGAATCAGAGGTATATGAAGTGGGTAGAGTACCTACAAGGATACACTTTTGTGTTGAAGCATAGGAGTGGAAAGTCTAATAAGGTTGCTAATGCATTGAGTAGGCATAATATTTTGTTGACAGAGATGAGAGTGGAAGTTGTTGGTTTTGAAGCCATCAAGGAGTTGTATGTGCAAGATGAAGATTTCAATAAATCACAGGAAGCATGCGCAGCACCTAAAAATGTTGACGAGACACTTTGGTTGGACTATTTTGTGTAGGAAGGCCAATTGTTCAAAGGCAAACAATTATGCATCCCAAGAGGATTAATGCGAGAAAAATTGGTCAAAGAGAAGCACACTGGAGGATTAGCAGGGCACTTTGGATTGGATAAGACATTAGCGCAGCTGAAGGAGAGTTACTTTTGGTTGCAGATGTCTGTAGATGTGCACAAGTTTGTGCAAGAATGCAGAGTATGTCAATTGGCTAAGGGGAGATCTCAAAATGCAGGGTTATATCAACCTTTGCCCATACCAGAGAAGCCTTGGGAAGATATAAGTATGGATTTTATTTTGGGTTTTCCCAAGACACAAAGAGGAGTTGATTCCATCTATGTTGTGGTGGACAAATTTTTGAAGATGGCACATTTTATTGCTTGCAAGAGGACTAGTGATGCGACTCATATCGCAAATCTTTTCTTCAAGGAGATTGTAAGGCTACATGGATTGCCACGCAATATTGTGTCTGACAAGGATACAAAGTTTGTTGGTCATTTTTGGCAGACACTGTGGAAGAAGTTGAACACAAAGTTGCAATTCAGTTCTACATATCACCCACAAACTGATGGATAGACAATGGTGAATAGGAGTCTTGGAGACTTACTCAGATGTTTGGTAGGAGATAAGCCAGGAACATGGGACTTGGCATTAGCGCAAACGAAATTCACATACAACTACTCAATTAATCAGAGCACAAGGAGAACACCATTTCAGATTGTGTATGGGACTAACCCGCAAGGAGTTGCGGAATTGGAGACTTACCATGCAAAGAAGAAAGGAGTGCAAAAGCAGAGAGATTTTGTAGAATACATGGAAGAAGTGCACCAGCAAGTGTGCAAATAGTTGAAGAGGATGAATGTGCAGTACAAGCAACACGCTAATGAAGAAGGGAGAAGGGAAGTTGAGTATCAGGTTGGAGATTTGGTCTTCACATTTGTGGAAGGAAAGGTTTCCTAAGGGTACCTACAATAAGCTCAAGTGGAAGAAAATAGGACCATGTGGAGTTTTAAAGAAGTTTGCACAGAACACTTATGAGATTGAATTGCCTGAAGGCATTGATATCTCAAACATATTCAATGTGGCAGATTTGTATCCATACCACACAAGTCAGGAAAGTGCAGAGGATTCAAATGTAGAAGATGGCAAGGTGGACTAGAGACAACAAATGCCAAAAAAGGTGCACGAAGAGGCAGAAAGAGTAATTGACACCAAAATCAAGCAAACACGCAACAAGGAGTACAAGGAGTATCTAATCAAATAAAAAGGAAAGGATATTGAGGATGCAACTTGGTTGAGTGCTACAAATGTCACAAGGCATGGCATTATGATTGCTAGAGTAGGAGCTCAAGTTTTCAAAATTACCCGAGGTGTATGATCCAGGAGCATCCAGTTCATAGCTATCTTGTATCGACCAAAAATAGTTAGAGTAGTTTGTGTTGCATTTGTGTTGAAGGTAAATTTGTTTGCACAATATTGTGAAGCCGCATAACTACTAAAAGCACAAGTCTATTGTGAAGCCTACGAGTTCTATTTGCAAACACTATGGAAGTCTACGCAGTCTATTGAACCATCGCAAGCTATAGTTTGTTTCGGAAGCCGTAGAAAGCCTACTAAAGCCGCACACTACAAGTTTGTTTTGAAGCCGTGAACATACCTAAGGAGGAGCCCAATGCCACAAATCACAAAGTTGATTGGAACTCGTTATGCTTTGAGTCTTGTGATGGGTTCCTTTGGGCCTTGTCTTTGTAATTAGTCCCATAATTTAATGAGTTTAGGAGCACTATGTAGCTAAATTCATTGTAGCCGTGGGTGGCTTGCATGCCTATATAAACAAAGCCCAATTGCCTTAGGGAGGTTCTAGTTTTGATCTAGTTCAAGTAGCTTTTAGAAATAGAAAGCTCAAAGTTAGAGAGTGAGTAAGTAGGTTAAAGCTCAAAGTGTTGCGTTAATGATTTATACTGATCATCAAATGATCTATTGTGACATATCATTGGTGATCGATCTATGCGTGTGTTATTCCTCTAAGTAATTGAGTAAAGTATGTTGCTGTGTTTCAGCCGTTTAATTCAAATTTGTGTTCATTCATATATCTTTTGTATGTTTTCCGTGTTTGGCATTGATAACAAATGCCAAATTTGATAATCCCCTAATCAGAAATTTACTGAAATCATATCATCATTCAAGTATCAGAACATATTAACTGTTTGCTCCAGGTGAGAGGAAAATTTAGATAAATGTTGAGGGCAGCACCATGCTAATCATCAAGAAAAATCAAGTTGTAGGGCGACTTTTCATCAACCAAATTCTAACCTTCTAACCTTGCTTTAAAATCGTACTTTACTTTATCGTCCTTTACTATATGGTTCATCTTAATGATAGTGGATTACATGCACCAGCTTGTCAAATTTTAAAATACTCACCTTCATCATCATGGTATTAGTAGCGATTTTAGGAGTATTTAATAATTTATTGAGGAACCATACAGGACCTTGCCTTCCAAGTAAATCTAGGGCAGCAATCTAGGTATAATCTTCTACAAGAAACAATGCAAGGAGGAGCTAGAGTTAAACAACATCACCCTAGAAGGGTCCAACAGTTCATTTTTATAAGTGGAGTTATAAAAATGAGAGTCAGATTGATTATTTATAAATATGCTTTATGTATAATATCAGTGAGTCCTAAGCTTGTCCGTCTGGCTTGTCTATTTTAATTTTGAGCTGGAAAGGCTCATAGCTTAACTGTCATCCCACACTTACTAGAATACGTGTCTGCTATTGATCTATATTGATGCTATGTCATCATTGATTCGCTAGTTTCAATCCCGCCTCTGAATGAGTACCAAGTGGACCATTCAAGCTCGTGGGAGATGGGTTAAAGAAGGAATGACAACTAATAACCTATCATAGATGGGTCATAGAAGAAATGGCCCGAGCGTTAAAATACTCCACACAGTTGATCCAAAAATTAATAATCAATTACGATGGACTACTGAAAAAACCATGCCCTTAAAAGACTGAACAATATTCTGATGGATGCAGCTGAAACTATCCACTACTCAACTTTATCTTGATAGAATACAAGGAATTTCTGTAACAAGAGTAGGAACAATAGAAGGCAGGCAATTACTGTAATAAGAATAGAAATTATAGTTCGCTACCGCATTGAGAAATAGATCAACAATTTTAGGCAGAAAGTGTTCTTCTTTCTAGTTAAAGTTATTTATAAGATTTTCAAGGTCTCTGGCAGCATGAGATCTACTCGAACAACTGAAAACAGGCAATGCAAATCAGAGCCAAATATATAATTAGGATTTCATTAGCTAAATGACCTGAAAGCCAAAGCCAATTTTTCATCACTCAAACAACCCATCCATGTGACCCTAATCCATGGGAAGGGCTGAGACAAAGAAGATGAGAATTCGCTATAAAACCCTATTAACTCGAAACTTCCAGACAAACAACTACATAAACCTACACAGCGATCGGCGCAGAAAATAGAAAACAGAAATTAGACAGTTTCTGTCAAATGACAGAAATGTAAATAAAACCTCGGCACACAAGGGCTCCCATTACAGGGTCAGTGGATTTAGCTGTCGTACAGCCCCACGTAACAATTTTTAAAAATTAAAAATACAGTAAAAAGGTATGTTAAATTGAAAAGAGAATTAAAAGTTCTCCGACGCAATAGATCACGTTTTTTCATAACTAATTAAGATTAATAGTATCAAGCTCCCCTATTATATTTGATGAACAGTGTCGAAAATGCAGATAACAAAAACAAAAACGAAAACGAAAACGCCTGAAACAAAATTATGATGTATTTCACCTACGAAATGGAACGCCTAAAACAAAAACGAAAACGAAAAAGAAAAAGAACAAACGAAAAAAAAAATCTGTCAAATGACGGTACCTGAATCGCCGCGATAATTTCTGCACAACAGCGCAGCTGACATTCAGAGATAAGACTTCTACTCAAAAATATTATACCGCATTTTCACACAGATACGGGTTTGAGTTTCCTGCGCATTAAAACTATCGTAACAGAAGCTTCTATTGAGCGAATTTTCGGGCTCTCGGGTCCGTCAACGAACGGGAAATTTTGGCGTTGTCTTGTCGAGCGAAGGAAATAATATTTCTGGCGAAATCTTGTCATTGTAACAGGTTTTGATTTGTAGGGAGAATACAGTGACGACTTTTGACCCGTTAAAAATATTTTTGGTTTTGTCAATGGACGACTGACTGCGATAATTTTGTTGCGAATTGCTGTTTTTTAATGGGTGTTTTTATAATTTTTATAAGCGCAACGTGGCCCGGCGTGGGTGAATGTGACTTTCACTTATTAAATTTTTATGTGCCGCTTTGTTTATTTCCCTATGTTTGGAATATCATTTTTAATGGGATTTCGCCCGCATGTACTTCAAAGTCATTCCAAGATACTAACTTTATGGGGATTGTCCTGTTAAAAAATCAACTACTTACTACTCGTTATGCCAGGTATTTATATGATGTTAGGTAGGGTTGCAATGGTAGGTATGCCTGGTTCACTTTAATAGTCAACATTAAATTTGGTATCTATTTGACTATTGTGTGATAATTCGTTTTTTAAGTGTTTTTGTTTTTGTCTTAGAGAAGTCAATCCAAAGTTTGGTCTTAAGATAATGTTTGGGATAAGCACCTCGAGATTGATGTGTCTAAACATATTTTAAGTAGTATTTAACGTGTATGTGCTAGTTATGTTATGGGGAAATGAAAGTAAAGGAAAGGTTCTTATATAGTTCACATGTCGAGCAATCTCGTTATTTCTTGACTGTGTTATGTTCACGAGTGTGGATGGTTGCATATGAATACTTGATTTTAGGTATATTGTTTGGTCAATGAAATGAGAGTTCAAGAAAATGATAAAATGGCACATCAACATATTCTATATTGGGAATGTCAAAAAGTATTAATTTTACTTCATATTGAAGCTTGACGCTTATTCATCGAGTTGTTAAACATAACCTGACTAATAGTTGAGCATTAGCGATCTTTTTAAAGTTAATGTAACTTGTATTTCTGTCAAGTTTGAGAGGCATGAAAAAAGTAATGGACTACTTTGTGTGTCACACGTTAGTTCATTATGCAATACGTATTCAGTTGTGTTAATGTGTGCCATTAGTGTTTACTTTTTTAGAACAAATGTGTTCTCTTGCAAGTATACATCTCTTCAAGCATGGCATCGGAGCAAATCCGTTATTTTCTCATAAGCATAACTCATAAAGTGGTTGGCTTAAACTTGTGTGGTGGAAGGAAACTTGTTGATCTTATAGTGTGTCCCTTGTTGGAGGACCTTTACCTTTCCGCATTGCAAAATTTAGAAAGATTTCTAGCTTCTCTCTTTGTATGGCCTTGAAGAAATTATGTTTATGTAATTGCATGAGGATATGAGGTCTTCTTGATATCAATAATCATCATCAATTTCAGGTATTACATTACTTGTACGGCAATAATATGGAGCGACTTCCAAAGATGGACCATTGCCTACTATTAAAGGAAACTAAACTAACTTGGCATTTTCTAGATGAGGTGACTTATAAGGGGGCAACAGATTTACATAGTTATGAAGATGACAATATTGAATAGTTTCTAAGGTATTAGAAAGACAATATCATCCCAAGCTTAAGTGATGTAAGTGTCCCTATAGAATTGAGAAAGTGGGAGTGGATGCATGGGGAGACAATGTTGGCAAAGAGGTATTTCCATGGAGTGAAGTTTTATTATTGTATCATAAGTCCATATGAAATGTATGATTCACACTTGTTCAATGAGCTTCTGGTTAGGGCATACTTGAGTGAGCCTCGCATCATATTGTGTGAATGGGAGAATGTAACTATATCTTTAAGAAATAGTATGTTTCTTTGTTTATTCAAAGATAAGAGAGTAGGTTGCTTACAAAAATGGTGTTTTTTTACCTATATTCTCTATTTTGGTGTTACATAGTTGGGCAAGTAAATACAAGTTCTCTTTTTCTTAAAACATCAAAAATCTTGAAATTTACTTCTTTGAGCTTTTGTACGAAAAAAAGTTACATATTCTTTTCACGTTATACAATTTATTTTAAGTACTCTCTTATATGTATTTTTCAAATTTATCTTTCATACTTGTTTAATGGTGATACAATTTGTTAAGAGAGGGTGGATGAAACTGCAAAGTGGAGAAGAACAACATGGAACATGATTTAAGGTGATGTTTTTTAGCTTCACTAAACTTAATAATAGGAACAATAATTATATGTAGATACTGAATGACAAAAATCGAAAATAATTTCATATAGTTGAATCATAGACATTACATTATTTATTTGTATCATACTATCAAATACCAAAACATTAGTCCATATACCACGCTTGAACCATGAGTACCCTGACTTCCTATTGTTTTTAAACTTATAGGTCACTACAACCTTTGAACACACTACCATAGATTAATTCAAAATTTTGGGTACTTTAAAGCACCCTAAACTCTACAAAGCAAATTGCATGACTAAGGAAGGCTAAAACCATTGCCACCCCTAGTCAAGGTTCTAAGTCTAGGAATGTAACATTAAGATAGAACCTTAAAGGAATGCTTAACTAGTATGAAAACAATACAAAATCTAACTAAACATGCCTACTAATATGCTCAATTACCTAACATGGGCCTAAATAGACCTAAGAGGGCAATCAAATTGGTATGGTTGCTACTCCAAACAAGGTGAAATGGCCTCTCCAAATGACTACATGGTCATTTTGAATATCCATCTACTAACCCCATTGAAGGCTTTAGGCAAGGATTGAGCTTGGCTATAAATCATATTTTATTATATGAGATGCAAATCAAAGCATGGTGTAAAGTATAAAGGTAATGAGGTGCACTCTTTTTATAGTTTTCCTTTTGGGAGAAACTTGTATTTTGGTGCATGTGGGACTAAAAGCCCCAAATTAGATTAGAATTGCTAATCATGATTAGGCCTTGTTAATCATAATTAGTGAATTACCAAGTGATTAAGATGTGTGGAGCCTTAATCAACCGCTTAGGGTCAACTGGGAGGCTAAGATAAGCTTTTGAAGCTTGTTGAGACGTTGTGGAGGAAAGTGGGGTGATTTTGAGTGGTTAGAAGAGGGGTTTGAGCCAATAATAGGGTATATTGACCAAAACAAGGGCAAAATAGGCTTAATTAGCTAATAAACACTAATTGTTTGTTTTGAAGAGGATTTTGGCTTACGATTCGTCGTAAAGTGACATCCTGAATGCGAAAGGGGTTACGTGATCAATCAACAGTGCTTGTTAATTGGACCAAAGTGGTAAGAAACGTTAGTTAATTAGCGAAAGATCACTAATTATAGTGAAATTGATAAGAATAAGAGTGATTTGTGTGCATTTTGACAATAAGATTGCAAAAGCGGAATTTAGGTGTCTACAATACTAATGCACCATATATAAAACACATCTATAGACTCGTAGTTATTAGCCTCATGTCTCTAATCATACACATGCTCACATTGCTTGTGTTTTTGAACATCTCAGTGGCAACGAGCTTTTGGTGCTAACAAGTGCATGAAAATGTTTTTACTTTTTAAAACTTTTTTAGGTTGCTTATAAAAGTTATTTTTATATAAACTATGTTGTTTTAGGCGTACTAGGGTGTTTTTAGGGTTGGAAAAAGGTATCCTTCATCTAAAAAATACATCCTCCCTAGACAAATGTGTCTATACTCCTGACAAAACTGTCTGACGACAGTGTTTGTGTTTTGATGAAGGTATCTTTGCAGCTCCATGCTCACATTACCCGTGTTTGTAAACATCTCAGTGGCAATGAGATTGTGGTGTTAACAAGTGCAGGAAAATGCTTTTACTTTTTAAAAGTTTTTTAGGTTGCTTATAAAAGTTACTTTTATAAACTATGTTGTTTTGGGCGTACTAGGATGTTTTTAGGGTTGGAAAAAGGTATCCTTCATCTAAAAAATACATCCTCCCTAGACAAATATGTCTATGCTTCTGACAAAACTATCTGACGACAATGTTTGTGTTTTGATGAATGTATCTTTGCAACTCTAGCTTGATACATTGTAATTTAGTGCTTCATTAAATTTATTATTTATTACATGTTTTGATATTTTTTATATGTTGATGTACTCTTTTTGTATGTCCATTTTGTAAGCAAACATAAATTCACATGAGTTTTTATAGAAGAGGAATATACATATCATAGAGGATTGGGCCTAGTTGCATTGGACCAGATTATGGTGGATCTAGCGAGTTTAGGGGTTCTGAGTCATTTGGACACATTTCTCACGACATGTATTTATTGAATACACTATGTGGGTGGTGGGATGGTGACATTTACACCTTCTAGATGCGTATAGGTGAGGTGATTGTGACTTTAGAATATGTATGAAATATTTTGAGATTGTTAATAGTTGGACGAACGGTGTTTATATAACTCCTTGATGATTATAGTGCAACACACCGACATTTTATAGGTGTTAAGCAAGTTGGAATTCGTACTTGTCATGAGTCTATTTTTATTCTTTGGGATATTGTTAGATCTTGTGTTCCATGATTGCAAAGTATTTGTGTGTTTTTACTTGGCACTTTCATAGTTATTAATACTAGTAATGTCATTGTATCATATAAGATGTGCCCTATTATTTTGGACATTGAGGAGAGGAGTACATAACTTTCATGGGGTGTACAATGTTGTCTTAAATAGATTTTTCCATGAGGATCATGGTGGTGGATTAGGGGTAGTGAATCTAGTAAATGTTCTATATGGGCATATACTTATAATGAGGCCTATTACACCTTGGGTAGACTAAAAAACATATTGACATTATGCAACTAAGTGATTGGATGCTCCGTGACATGTGGGGCACTCAATGTTGTGGGTTATTGAATGATTTAGTTTTAGCCGGTGAATTATATCGACCATGCCAATATCATGCTCGATGGACAAAGGATGGTGTATAGTTACGTCGTGTGTGCTTGAGGGGGTGGCTTCATGATATGTTTCTTATCATTATGGATTTATTTTAGTATAATCATGTTATGCACCAATTTGAAGTCATGCAAGATGTTCCTCGTGTCTACTTACCATCGAAGAGGATCACAAATTTCCCTAGAGATTAGGAGATTATCATGTTCCTACAACAATCAAGATGGTAAATATCTCAAATTAATAACCTTTTAGCATGAAACTAACACAATTTTAAATTAAAAAGTACCAAAAGGATAACCCAGAATAGGTTTGGTTTTAAAGTTCAATTCCAAGTGAAAGGGGACATGTTTGTAAGACGAGTACAAATTTTATGGATGAATCTATACAAGACTTCTAAACCTATCATAGACATAGCACAATGACAAATTATGAAATCTAGAAGGTGGGGATACCAATAAAATCACATAATTGTAAAAGAGTGAAGACAAAAGAGTTATTTAGATATCAACATATAAGAAACAAAGAGTAAGAGAGAATGGTAAAAGTTTCAATTAGTCCTTTTATCTGGAATAATGTAACATACACACAAAATAATTTAAGGGGCATGTGCCATTTTTGGGTGTCTAAAATATTGTCTAAACTATTAACATCACATAAATGAGAGTGTCAAATAATATTGTATTGTATGTGACCAAGGTGACTCGATAGTTCTTTATTCTCTATACGAACTCAAACATATGGAGAACCTTGGCAAACCTATTAGAAAATTGATATGCATAAGCAAGGGAAATAAATATAGTTATAGTGGACCATATTTGTTAAAGCTCTTCCATAGGAAAAGCCCTAGAACCTAAGTGGGCATTGTCTAATCTCCTATATAGCCCAATCCTTTGGGTGTAGGTTTGAATCATTCACAAGATTTTCTATTGTCCACTTAAAACCTACGAAGGTATAAATGATAATTTTAATTTAGACTTTACACAATAGCCATGTTGGCATAAATGTTGTATTTGAGTATGTCCTTGAGTTTATAATATATAAAACATATTAGGTGTTATCTATTTGTGTGTATGTGTGAGTATAGTAAGTGTGTGTACAAGAAAAAATAAGCATTGGACATACCTAGCGAACCATGTTGGATGAGTATGAAACTAATGATTTAAATGCTCTGAGAAAGGGTTCCAATAACATGCATCACACATAAGAAAAAGGTATTGTTCTCAATTCCTCACAAAATTGATGTCTCTATTAGCATTGTTTACAAACTTGGCAAGGAAGGTGTTGAGATATGTGCTTACTTTGGCACTTTGGTAAGATCTTCACATATGTTGATAAAATAATCCAAGTAATTTACATAATGTAGTATAATACATGAGATATTGGTGGGCCAATATGACTTGATATTCAATAATTCAAAAATATTTAAGTAACCTAAGGTAGGGAAACACCTTAAAATATTTCTTAAGAAATAAAGTACTCCATAAGATCTCCCAATATGGCAATTTTGATTTGATGGGAATACCTCTAACCCCTACCAAGTAAAATACTCTTCACATATCATAATGATATTCACATCATTTATATAGGCATGCATTACTCTTATTGGGTTGGTAACACCTAAACCTAATGTCATTCAACTCATCACCCAATATAACTAGTTCCATAAGTTGCCTATTTAACCTAATGCATTAGACAAATATAACTAAGGGGGATGTGTGTCACATGTTGGCATCTCTATCAATCCATATACATTATAATAACACATCCCTATGAACATAACATGTCATCCCTCCACATGTTTCGCCCCCAAAACATGAGAAGTAATGAAGTAACGAGTGTGCTTCAAATCATCACACAGTTATTGCCATGCTTGATCATCCAACCAGTCAAATGTGATCTTGGTGGGTGCTAATTCTCTAGACTTGGTTCTTGATTATGTTGTGCTATTTTTTTTCCTCCGTGACCATAGTTGTTCATCCTCAACTTCCATATGTATACATGACGATCAATCCTATAAGTTCATGTTCCATAAATGTGGCTCCTTCAATTCCATGTATAAATGTAGTGATTCTTCCATGGATTCCCTGTATATCTTTAGTGATTATTGCTACCTCGCTCCCTAACATGACTCCATGATTTTTTCTTCAAATGATAATGTGGGTGTCTATTGGCCTCAACCCTGATATCCTTGACATTTTCAATGTTTTCTTCTACTTTCTCTACCTCTTCCACCTTTTCATTTGTTACTGCCTTTGTCTCTTGAGTATATGAATTGTTTTTTTCCTTTATTATTTTAATATTCTTCACCATTTTCATATTCACCCCTCACATTGTACCTTGACATGTATTTGTTCCTCGTTAAGTGTGATATCATATAAGGTGAACTTCTTTCTCTTGTACCAAAACTTCATGAACATATTTTGCACATTAAAATTGATTGTCCACAAATTATTTAACGATGCTCAAGAATAATATCCAACCCATCCATATTCAAAACATAATAAAAATCTATATACATAACACATTTTTCCATAGAGATCTTAAAATATTCAAAATCTTGAACATCTTACCATCTACTCGAGCTTCCTTGACATTTCTTGCTTGAACCTATAGATATTGAGCTATATCCACATTGATGAAGTTATACATGTTATCAGGATTTATGGACATAATGCCCTTCTACCTTTTAAATGCATATGTGAAACTTAAATGCAAAAACTTCTCTCTTTGGAGCTAAATTCTACGAACACTTAACATCCATCATTACTTCTTCATCATGATCATCTACCTCTCCTCATGCATCATTGGTATCCTCCTCCTCCTGATCACTATGTTCCTCTTCTTCTTCTTCATTTGTATCTTTTTCCTACTCATCATCACTACCAACATCATCATTATTTTCTCTCTTATTATTTTGTCTCATCTAGCTAAGAGAGCAAAATCAATGTTGGACCAATAAGCCAAAGTGATAATAATCTCCACAAAACTTTTGATGGAAAATAGGTCTCCTTAAATTGAAGTCGTCATTCTCCAACATCAATAAGACCCTTTCCATGGAAATATTGTAATTATGATATCCACAATATATACTAGATCTCACTTCCTACCGAAGGTTTGAGAATAAAAACACAAACAAGTAGCCCTAAATATCTCATTTGACTAAGCTTTTACCAAATAATTTAAGCACAAATTCGACCTCAAATCCAAAAACACAGAGAACAAAGGTCCGCACTAAATATTTGTGAGGTTTCTGAAAATGTAAAGAAATAAGTAAAATTCAAAAAATCGATACTTACAAAGCGAATTTGTGAAAACCCTAAAACTGCAATAACTCCCCCAAAATAAATCACATAAAACTAGAATTTGGATAACTTCCTTGAATAATTCTCAAAATTTTGGTAAAAAATAGCAGAAAATATTGTAATAAATTACAAGATATAAATGATTATGTAAAATTAGAGTTTCCACCCAAATTTTGTTTGAGTGGAAGCTCTAATACCACTTGGTAAGATGTTCACATATAATAATAGAATAATCTAAATAACATAGAGTATATAACACAACGTAAGAGATATCGGTGGGCCAAGATGCCCTAATATTCAGTATATTCATAAATAGAATAAATACCCTTAAGGTAGAGCAAGACCATACAATACAAAATAACTCCACAAGGTTTCCCAACATGGGAATGCTACTTCGAGGGGGACACCTGCAATATCCTTCTACCGAATATAGGCCACTTCACATACATAACATACATAATTTGATATTCACCACCTTCATATAGATCTCAATGACTATTAATATCACCCTTTTCATAGAAATATTGTAACTCCATGATCCACACGAGATAGGCTTTCAAGAACAATAGTTTAGATTGGATATCGCTTCCAGCCCAAGATCTTAGAATAAAAACATGTAGACAAGTAGCTCTAAATATTTCATTTGACCAAACTTTTACCCCTTTTTTGCATGAATTCGACCTTAAATCCAAAAACACGGAGGAGAAACCCACATTATTTTTTTTTGGGCTTTCTAAAAATGTAAGGAAATCATAAAAAAATCAAAAATTGTTGTTTGCAGAGTGAATTTGTGAAAATCCTAAAACCGCAATAACTCCCCCAAAACAAATCACATAAAGCTAAAATTTGGACAACTTCCTTGAATAATTCTCCAAGTTTTGGAAAAAAATGCAAAAATTTTATCAGTAAATTGCAAACTATATATATGATTCTATAAAGTTAGGGTCTAAACCCAAATTTTGTCCAAATCGAAGCTCAAATACCGCTTGGTAAGATATTCGCATATAATAATAGAATAATCCAAATAACATACATCATAAGATATACAAGTGGCCAAGATGTCTGAATATTCAATATATTTAAAAATAGAATAAATACTTGTAAAGTAGAGCAACACCATACAATACTCCTTAAGGAAGAAATAACTCCACAAAATCTTGCAATGTGGGAACATCACTTCGATGACACAACTCCAAGATTCTTCTACCAAATATATAACGCTTCATATACCTAACATACATAATTTGATATTCACCACCTTCATATAGATCTCAATTAATCTTAATGGGCAGGTGACGCCTAATATTACCCAATATAACCAGTTTAACAAACTACCTATTTAATCTGATACATTAAACCGAAAAAATAATGATAATCACAAGAGGATTGAGGCCTTACCAATTCAATACACTTTATTCAAAATAAAAATAAAATTACATAATTGTATTAAGAATATGATATTTAGGAGGCCTCAAATATTTATGCAAGTGTGTTTGTTGTAGGATTCTTAAATTTAATTAATACTCATGTATTTTTCATACACGAAAGGTGAATACGTAAAGAACGTGGGAAAAAAGGAGGAATATGATAGATCATATGTTAAAGAATTAACTGGGGATTTTAAGCAATATTATCTACAAAAATAATTATTAAGAAGTTTTTCTCAGATGATAGAGACATAACATATCAAGTAATACGATATTTGGTCAAAATTAATTATTTTTTGTACTACTAATATTACTTACACGCCATAACCCTTAATTTAGCCAATAAATGAAATAAAAAGAAACATACCTACTCAATGGCAATATATCATATAAAGATAAGGTGTGTGCCTTTGTCTTCTAGAAGCGGCAACGGCGCTTCCCTAACTACCTCCCCGCTAAGACTCGTAGTCGTACCGAACAAACAGTCTTTTCTCGAATTTGAGTGCACGTGTGTTTACTTAAGTGATCCGTGGAAAGTGGGAACAAATCATTGAAAAATCTCCGATGCATGTTTTCAGCACAAAATTATCTTCCATAATCGCATTAAATCTATAAAACGGATAACCTTTAAAATGATTACTCTCCTTTTCGTCGATTTGTCTTTTATGGTAAACGTTATATAATATTTAATTGGATTCAATAATTTTCATGAGGACCTTTGCCTTTTTCTACTAATGTTTTACACAAAGCGATATCATGTGGACCTCCTCCACATGTCAATTTCTTGGAAAGTGTATTAGCAAGTTGCCACGTAAGGTGTTTATAAAGTGTAAAGGTAATATTTCGAAAAAAAAATTAGTAAGGTGTAAGGTGTTTATAAAGTGTAAAGGTAATATTTCGAAAAAAAACAATTAAGTTTAAGGGTGATATAAACTAGCAATTTTATGTGAGTTGTACGATAGAAATTCCGAAGGGAATAAATCAAAGAAGTGACATTGGAGAACGAAACAATGAAAAAGGAAGACGTCAATGAAGAAGGGCTTAACGGAGGAGAAGTCAAAGGACCGAAGGTCAGGCAAGATGCTTGGGGGAAACAATGTGAAACTCTTCTTTTCTATAATGAGGTCCAATTTTTGTCAAACCGTTTGAAGACAAAAGGGGACACGGTGTGCAAAGAAAAAAAGCAACATATTTTAGAGATATCTTAGAAGGTAAGGAATAGTTAATCAATATTGTCAATGTCAATAGTTATTGTTTATAATTTCACTGCTTATGTTTTTTGGGTATTAAGAAGACTAGCATGGTAACAAATAATTTGTGCTCCACATTATGATTTCTATCTCACTTGCATTTGTCATGTGAGTGCATTTTGCACTTAAAGGGCTCAAAATTTAAAAAAGGGAAATTGCAACAGAATCCAGATTTTAAACCCAATCGCTCAAACACAATAGACCCTGCTCTTTTTTTTCGGTTTGGGAAGAAATGACACACATGTACTTTATCCATGGAAGTTATTTATACTTTAATTGACAATGAGTAAAACTATTATTAACATTTGCAGGGGTTGGCCAGTGGTGGCAACACAATGACTGCCATAAAATGGTCTTTCCTATTTTTTATTTATTTTATAATGGTGTCAAGGTTATTTATTGGGCAGAACTTAATTCGTTAGATAAGACAAAGAGATGAATGGAAAGTTGCAAATAAAATGGTGGGAATAAAATTCTTGCATGTCCCACACATATTCCATGGCTCAAAGTGTTCCCACCCAAAACATATATGTTGTCGGTACTCTCCTTTATTGTCTGAATCTCAATGAGTTTTGTGTGCTCACAGGGCACTAGATTGTGAACAAGCTTTAGAATACCTTCATTGTCATAGTATATTAGCAATTACACGTGAAATATGCAATGGAAATGTCGAAGGGGATGTGTTGAAGAAGTTAAACTTGGAAGGGGGGTGGGGGGGGCGGGTTGCGGGGGCGGTAAATTGAAGAGGAAGAAGGGTGATGAAGGACATTGACCAAGAGGAGAAGTCCAAAGGTGGGGAAAATATTTGCGGGAACCTACGCAAAAAACTTATTTCTCATGACCAAGCATATAAGAAGCATGTGCCATTTGTGTCGATCGTGTGAAGGAGAAAGGGGGTGTGGTGTGCATGTCATTGAGGCAACGTACTTCGTAAATGTCTCAAAAAACAAACATGGTCGATGAATACTTCCAAGGGAAACTTGCATATGTTTGAATCCCGAACTCTACTTGGGTTAGATCAGAAACTTTGCATTTAGGTATCCTTATGTCATTGATTTTATGCACATTTGCAATTAGTGTTTCTCTTTAGCAATTAAGGCAACGATCAAGGTTTCCTCTCAACAACGGATCTTATGACACCATTCATCAATGACCATCGGTATAAAACCTCAACCTTGTATTTTCCTCAATATGTGTCAGGAGCATCCATCGAGACTCCCATTTGGAAACACATCAACGTAATTAATATTTAAGGCTTTGGAAAAAAGAGGATTTTTTTTTCTTGCGTTTGGGTCCTCCTTCGATCCTCTAGCTCATCCAAAATTATAAATAGGGAACATTTCAAATTGAAGATTATAATTCGGTTGATCGGTTTGAAAATTATAATCCAGTTGATCAGTGTGAAGATTATAATCTACAGATGAGCCAACAAATCTGAATGCATGGATGTTGGTCGAGGACAGTTAAAAGAGATGTCAACCTATATGTTGAGGCATGTGTGTTGCACCTAAGTTTCTACCCTATAAACTTAGTTTCACACACACAAACCTACTCTATCACAACACGCTGAGAATTGACGCAATGTCTTCTGTCGACATTTTACACCAGTCGTAACTTAGTGTGCTCACCCGAGGCACAAGAGTAGACTGGTTCTTGATGGGTTTGGTTGTGTCATAATGTTTATTTAAAGGGTCTTACACTTACTCATGTTTACAATTGAGTGTCATGCATTCAATTACACCAATACGTGAAAATGTAGATAAGCATCACTAGCATGTACTCATCTAACCAAATAAGAACATAATAACCATTAGATTCTTGGATTCATTCAACCATAGTGTCACAATGTTCTCAATTACAATCAACTATCAACAACGAATAGCCCCTTTGAACAGTCGTGCATGTTGAAATCAAGAACTCTCTAACTCGAGAACTCTAGAACCCCATAAGCTACCTATACCGATCCCTCAAGGGGTATATATATTGATGGGGTCTTTCCTTTCATCAATTTAACAAGAAGTTACATTGTCCCTTAAGCCTAGTTTATAAAGAGTTAACTAATAGTTAAGTAGGTGGTGTGTGTGTCGGATGGTGTCATTTCTTGTCTTTGGGCTCTACATGGTGGTCTCAGCTTCTTAGAGAATCTGCTCCATCAGTGAATTTTAGATGCCATGTTATCATGTGGCAACAATTTTTACTTTACATGCAAGAGTTACATTATAGGCAATTAACTTTTTCTTTTATAACCCCCTTGACTGTTGTTGACAACTTCTAAATCTTGCATTTTGGACTTAGACAATGTTTTTCGTTTGACGCACGAACATATGGAAGAGTTAAAAGTTCCGTGTATTGAAACTTAGTGTTCTCTTGCAACTTCTCCTAACCCGTTGAACAAAGGGTCCTTTAGTGATTGGTGAAGATTAGGCAGATTCCAAAAACTTGTCTTCAAAAGGTGCTTGTGCTAGTATAGAAGTGTTGTGGCATTGAAGAAATGAATACTTAATCTTCAAAGCGAATATTGGTTTGAAAAAAATGTTGCTCAACAAAGGATACACTAGCTTAATGGTTGCCCCGCGATGCACATAACATTTATTGATCGTACGCAAAAAGTCTTTTCAAAGGCGACTAAGCACAACTGATCCTCTTGCACTAACTTAGTTTGAGCGCAGCTTCCCAATTGGAGCGGTGTTCCTAGCTTTTTTCTATTCCATGCAACCCAAGAAAAGGCCTTAGTAGTCTTGTGGGGATCTTGGGCCACTTCCTGCATCTCTTATAGGGTGGAAAGACTTCAACATTTGCTTGATCAAGTGCACTCTCCAAGGGTCCGCTTGACAAAGATTCTTAAGTTCCACGCGAGGCACGCCTTGAAAATCCTTCTTTGTACTCATTTCTTCCTAAAGATCCGAAGAATGTCTTGAGAATTTATCCCATAGCCATTGTCAAACCATGTACACTTGCTGCGAATCCAAGGCATTGCGGTACATTTTGCTACTCTGGGAAGCTGCGCATTCAATAAGTGGCCGTTGGAAAGGTCTCCTCAAACACTTCATTTTGGCATAAAAAAATCATCACGTTGGAATTAGTTTTGGGGGTCAAAATTGCAAACACGGGTTCAGAGGAAAAAAGTGGCAATTTTACTTGTTTTAAACACACTCAACCACTTCAGATCCACCATACTTCAATGATGAATGGCATGCACATACCACGTCCTCGTCCTGCAAATCAAATGACGTGGAAAGTGACCCTGTCAAAGCTACACTATCTTGGCAAGATAAAAATTGATTGGTGTTTGGCGTGAAGTTTTGGCGCATCTCTCTCTTTTTTCCCTCTTCTTTCTTCACCCATTTTCTATAAGTATGAGACTCATTCTCTTAAAACAAAGTCCCTCTTTTGTTGTAATGAACACCATGCCAAAATGGTGGCCGACTTCCCATGAGTTCCATACCTCGGATTTGGTCTCTGCAATGCATTTTCACCTTCTAGTCCATGAATGTAATGGTCTATGCATCCTTTGGGAGCAATAAATCTTGTGTTTGTGGCTCTATTTCTGCCCCATACTCGTGTTTATTGCATTTTGCCTCTCCATTTCTTTCTCTTGGTATGTTGTGTGTGTTTTCTACTTGTCCTATAGTTCCATTTTTGTGAGTTGTAAATGTGTGGGAAGGGTTCGGTAATGCGGTTTGGTCTGTGGCACGTCTGTCTACCCTTCTCCTCATTCTCTTCCCTTTCTTCCCTTGTGGAGAGTGATCACCCTCTCTTCTGGTGTTATCAGTCGCCCCTTTTAGCTTAGGTTTTGCCTTCTGCACCTCTCTCCCTCATCTTCTCCCTAGTCCCTTGAATGCTGGATTAGGTGTAGTTTTGCTTTCAGTTGAATAGGAGTAGTGTTAGCATTAGGTTAGATAGGTAGAGGAACCAACCTTCTAGGAGGTTTTCTCATTGTTTATGATGCAGAGTTCCAAAGCATTGTTGAAATCAAACACAATATGCAATACATGTTAGTTTGTAGTTAATTTGATACAACCTTTTGAGTCATACCTCATTATGCTTGCTACTTTTGATGTGAGTTAAAAGGTAATTTGGCACGCTTCGGTGGGACTTGTCATGAAGAGCTTTATAACGTCATACTAGCAAGATTGATGAGTTCTTGATGCTTTTCAACCTTCATAGGCAGTTAGTCAACACAGCAGGGGCCATTGAACTTTTTCAGGATAAAAACTTAGTTAAATATTGAGTCTGGGTAAAAAAAACATTTCAATTTTCCATATGCATTTTAATGTTTCCATCTGGGTGAAGAGGATGTACAAAGGAGCTCTTCCAATTTGTCTCCTTTCGACTTCTAGACCCCATAAATTGTGTTACAGCAATTGCATTACATCCCCAAAACACCCTAAAATCCCTACCTTAAGTCATTCACGGCCATGGAGTTCAATAAAATATTGATCACACTAAAGATAAAATGTGGAAATTACGACATTAAGGTAGAAATCATTAAACATTTGTGCCAAGTTATGGTTTGTACTCTATATAACAAAAATAGAACAAAAGGCAACCATAGTTGTTGGTTAGCCTAAAAGCATAGTGCCATGTATATAACTCATAAAAATTTGCAAGCTACAAATACATTACATATTCCAAATTCCAAATAGCTCTCTATTTTATACCCAAGGGTGATGTTAGGCAAATAAGATAAAGACAATATTGACAAGCAATCTAATAACCAATGTGCAGAGACCTAATCATTTCAGTTATGTGGCCATTGCCTAATTTTTAGTTGACCAATATGTTATTTCCTAGTAACACTCTGATTTTGTATGTTAACTTGGTGAATGTTTTACATACTGTTATAGCTCTTGGAATGAAAGCAAACATGTTAAGATATGTTTTGATCTTAAGAGAATGTGTTGCTAATTTGGATTCTTGCATACTGTGATTTATTGCATGGGACAACAAATATTGTACTTGTGTGTTTGCTGATGTGACGACAGATTGTCGTATAATTGCTTGCTCTTGTGCTGATTGACAGCATACCCTGAATCAATTCCATTGATTCAAGTATGCTGAGGTCCTCTTGTGTTTCTATGTTAATTCACACTCGAATTGGACTAGGATTATTATGAGCGTGCAGCGCCTGATTACAGGTGTGAATAGCTAGCACGAAAATGCCAACGATAGGGGTTCGATTCTTGAACCCTGTACTGTCGAATTCGGGACCTCGTGGGGCGAGAAACGCCTGGACACGGGTGGCCTTGGCATGTAATCTGAAGGACGGAACGTCCTGCTCTGCGTTAACGTGGATGTTAGTAAGGGGCTGGAAGGAAGTTGTTAGTGTTAGTGGTTAGTGTGAATTAAACCTAAACTAACCCTAAGGCCTAACATACATCCTACACTACTATCCTAAGTGGATTTTTAAATTACAAAAAAAAAAAAAGGAAAATAAATCTAAATTCTAAAACCTAAGGTTTAACTAAGACCTAGGTCGAATGAATTATGTAACCTAAACTAATCCTAAACTAAGGGGGTACGCAGACCCTTGGGAGGAAAGGGATAAGGATGGGAAAGAGGCATTCATTGGTATTAAATGAACTGTCCCTTCGTGGACGGCGCCAGTTTTGGCGGGACAGGCAAGGAAATAGAGGTATCCATTTGGAAGTTATGGCTAAATTCATTTGCATGGAAAATTTGAAATTTGGAGGCTTGCCAACCCAAGTGGCGGTGGCGTGGAAAGTAAGGAGAAAGGCAAAGCCTTTAATGCATTAATTGTTTTTTTGGTCCTCGCGACCAGCTCGCCTTGGAAACAGCATGAGGAAAAATTGGTTTTCATTTTTGTTGGTTCGAGCCTTTTGTAAAGTTGCTCTGCATTTGGTTTCTTTGGTCTGGTTCAGTCGAACCAGCTCTTGCATTTGACATTTTCCTGGAAGATTTGAGGCTGTTGATAAGCCTGAAGAAGGAAGGGAGTGCTGGGAATACTGTGTTGCCGATTGTGGAAGAAAAATGCGGCAAACAACGTTTTCTTCGAGTTCTGGAAGAGAGAATACAGGCACGTTAAGCCCTTCTCTTTAAAAATCTTTGCTTTTATTAAATGTTTCATTAAAACAACCCTGCTCTTGGGTTGGGATTGCATGATTGTTGTTGAGTTGAGTTGGAAATGGATTTTGTTGGTTCTTGCTTCTTTTCGTTGGGAAAATGAAAAGGAGATTTGATTCTGGTTGCTCTGCCTTGATTTGTTCTTGCTCGAATCGTGTTGGAAATGATTTTTAGTATTGAATGAAGATTGTATAAATGGTTGAAATGTGGATATTCCTTTCACTGTTCGTGTTGTTCGAAAATGGAATAGACTGTGCAATCGCCTTATGGTGAAATTGTTCTTTAAATACAATCTTTTCTTGCTGTTATATGAGGAACTGTCCGTGCATGTAAACAAAAAGAGACAAGTGGAGATACAGTCGTATATATTTCTATGAAATGGGTTTCATTGAATCTTGCTGTCATTTTGGAAACAATAGGGAAATATTGTCTTGACTGCTGAGTTTTGTTGTCTTGTAATTCTTGAATGATGTATCTTCCCGTGTGCTGGACGTTTGACAGTAAGGGAAAATTTATTGATTATATATAGGTATATATATATATATATATATATATATATATAACAGTATATATATATATATATATATATATATATTGTGACTGTACACTTTCTTTTTATGAGTTGTTTCCACTTCTGAACAACCGTGTATTATTAACAAACGGAAAGGAAGAGAATAATGATTGATGAAGTAGTTCTTATAGAATTTTCTTTTGAGAAAGTAGACCCTTCTTCTTGTACTGTTTGGGTTTTGGATGGGAAGTGGCATTCGAGTTTACTGTGAGTAATTGAACTCGAACCATAGGAAGTTTAAGCAATAATATCATTGCTGTACCTCTTCTTGAGTAGAAACTAAGCGAATACGTATTGGGTATTCGTGGAATAAGGAAAAAGACAACTGTTTTTCCTTCTTAAAGTTATCTCGGGATTTCGTTCTCCTTGTTGAAAGAATAAGGTGATTTCACTGTGTTATATAATGCTGTTTGGTCTTCTTATATGAACTGCTGACACAGTTTCCACTTGATTGAATTCTATGCAAAGAATGAATATATATTTCTATTTACTATAATGGAAAAATGGATTTCATTGTGTTTTATGGTTGAGGTTTGTTATTCTGGTTGAACTATCTGGAAGAGTGCTAACTTGATTTGATTTTTGTGGAAATAAAAAAATTGGGATCTAATTTGTTTTTTTTTAGTTTGCTCTAGCTGTACTGAGCTTATGCAATTAACATCTGGTTCGGGTTTGTTCTTATAGAAGTATGAACAGTTGAATACGAGTAGTTGTTGTATTGGATTGAGCGGTACAGGCTTGAGAGTTTGTTTTGATAAGAACGGCTGTTCTGTTATCCTTATAATAAGCTGTCTTGTTTGAGATGAACACGGATTAGGTGTTCGATTTCGTTTTGAACAAATGATGTTTCATAGTGAAATTAAAAGAGAATGAATTCTTTGTTTTCTGCCTGCTGTTCTAACCTGATGAAATTCATCGTCATGTGAATAATGGATTGCTGTAGGTAACAGTAATGAATAAATATTATTCTGAACGGGGTACGTTACTAAGAATTAGATCATTATGTGATTAAGTGATTGCATGATTGAAATACTGTTTCTGTTTAGTATGCAGCGAAAGAAATACGATTTTCTTTATTATGGCAAATATATGGTATGTAACCTTATATTGTTGATCTCGGATGTACCGAATGTTGTACTAATCTGTTTCGGATCTTTATATGAGTCTGAATCAAAAGAAATATGGATATGGATGATGAATTCTTCTTGATTTCATTTTAAAGCTGTTTATAGATGAAACTATTCTCACTGCCAGAAAGTGAATTACGAGTGGATTTTGTAAGTTTCACTCTGAACTGTTATCTTAAATTGAATTTCGTTTGGATTCCACTGTTAGGACAGTCATGTGGAAGGAAATAGAGATATGAACGAATGTTTTAGAAAAATGATCTTTCTCTTTCATTTAGTTGGAATTCTGGAATTCGTGAATGATGAATTTTATAGTGCTTAGATGGGAGCTACTATATGCATTGCTGTTCGCTTTCTTGTTTGTACTTGAATGCTTTAAATTTAACATGCTTCATGAACGGAAAGGAAAGTAATGGATTTATATCCAGTTAGTTTCATCCTTTGCATTTGTTATTAATGAAAGGCGTGGAAAAGATAACTGTATGCTGTATAGGCAGCAAGCTACTTGAATTCCTAACTTTACAAATTTTGTAAATTGATACTTGCAATGATTATGTGGAAACGGGACAGCAGTCCCTTGGCTGGTTGTGATGATATTTTGATAGTTTAGTGGTTATGCTGATCTCTCTTTTGTGCTTTTCGAGATTGATGTTTTGTTGTTGTTTCATAAAAGCAGGGTTCTTTTATTGAAACAGTTAGTTGAAGCATCTTATTTTAAGGATAAGTGCTTAATGTGCTCAGTTCATTGAACTGATCCGTGCAATTCATTTTGCAGATGGAATTTGATTAGAATGAAGACTTGGCTGTTTTCTGATGCCTCTTGATTAAATGTAAATTAAATTGTAACTGTTGCTTTTATTCCTCTTTGAGGAATTGTGAACGAAGAAAATATATTCTTCTGTCCATGAGTTGTATGGATGCTTTGTATAAACTACACCCAATCAGTTGGATTGGCAAATGTACAAATTATGACTTGAAATATTGAATACAGTTACAAGTGTGATATTTTCAATAATTATATCAGTTTGATATTGTTATATAAATTGGGAATAAGATGTTAATTCTTGATTTGGAATTGTTTCATAGTCCTTGGATGGATGTTGAATTGAAACTGATATCTATTCTTACTTAAATACAACTTTTAAGTTGAACAATGCAATTAATTCATACTTGGGTAAAGATGAATTTTGAATTGACATTAAAAAGGATTAAGAAGAATATGATTTTATAATCAGAGGGTATTCAGGATTAGCTTAGGAGCTAAGGAATATCAATTTAAATTGGGAGTATTCGAACTTCGTTTTCGAACCTCATTAATGATTCCGTTTGATAAAATTCAGAATAAAGGATATAGGATACATATATCCATAACTAATGGACCTTAACTATGTAACGTTAAGGAGAATAATGAATACATTTCTCGAAGTTTAGACCTCGTTTGAATGACGTCTAATAAGTTAATATTCTGAAATTAGTTGCAGTTGGAAACATCTTGGCTAAGTTTAATAGGTTAAACTTATTATGTCCGTCGGTACGGACTGCTTAATCCAATGATTAAGAAATAAACCAAGTAAGGAAATGTAGCCCTTCGATACGAAGGAGATGATACATGGCAAACTAATGGACAGTTTAGTCCCTCTTAGTTATATACAACTGCAACAAAAACGAGGATCAAGGGATCAGCGTGGATGCTCAAAATTGCCTTAACTATCAACTCGTGGCTAAGTCACTTGGGCAGGATGTGTATTCTCGATGGGAGAGAATTCTGCAGGACATTGGCATACGCCAGCTACAGCAAGGTGTCTTCATGAAGACGGGGTCTTCATGACGACACAATGTTGCAGCTGACATATAGCAATGCCCTCCCGAATTAAAACATTGAGAATACATAGGCTGAAAGTGTAGATCTTAGCTGGGGTGGAGATAGGGTATGATCTGGTATACGGAGTGACTCCGGAATACTAAAGATAATCAGACACACGGAGTCGTGGGGTAACGACACCGTATGTCTGCGTATCTTTAGTTACCAGGAGTGCCTTCCTATACCCGTTCATATTACTAGCTGGAATCGAAAGTCAAAACGGAACTTAAACGATGAGGACTGGTAGGAACCAGGAAAGACCATTCTAGATAACAGGTGAAGTGAAGTGAAGGACGTATTCCGTAGATGTGTATCACATTCAGGAATATGATCATGCAAAGCATGTGAAAATCTTTGGCCAAAGTATCGCAATTGCTGGTTGCGTTGTCCTTATCACTTAATTTAAGATGCAGGATGTCAGATGAATATCAGTAACAGATATTCAGATAGGCTTCTTAAATGGATCACTTCGATAACCGGGGAAGGTTATGAGAACAAGTATATAAAATATACTATGCAAAAACATGAAGGATCGGTTAGTCAACATGAAGGATCGGTTGTTGCCGAGTCATGAAATGAAGGATCGTTGAAACTCCGAGCCATGAAAATGGAAGGATCGGCAGTTCATCGAGTCATTTACAGCAGCATATAGAATCTGTTATAAGATTGAATGGCATTGAATGTGTGTTCCATATTGTAAATATGTGAACAGGGAACATTCGTTTTAAAAAGAAATTGTATGATCCAAACTATGTTGTTTGGGCAGAGAACAATTATTAAATCTTGAACGTGTGTTTGAATTTTATAATTCATAACAGAGAACGTTATATTTTTTAAAAAAAAAGATAAAAAAATATTTCCCTTGTTCTGGTGTTTTAAAATGGGGATGTTACACTTAGTGTTAATGAAAGATGATTGCTAGGAGTCAGAACCAATTTGGCACATAAGTCAGTTGACATGATCTAGGCTTAGCCTTGTATCTTATGAGCTTTATGCACTAAGAAAAAGAATGATGGAATTTGGGTGCATGGCTCTTGGATGACTAAAGCTTTTAGACTATAGAATAGAATTGGCTCATGCTGGTGGCTTAGTTAATTGCTTGGTTTAGGCTAGTTCAACTACAGGCCCACCAAACTTTAGGATAGTTAGAATTTGATTAGGGCACTATGCACTACTAGACTCAATGAGAGTATGGTAGTAATTTGATTCCTATAAAAAATTATGACTGACTAGATAGTCCTACTGAACTTTCAATGTTGAAGTGGTCTAGAGAGAACTAGGGAATGCCATTGTTGAATGCAATTGAAAGATAGGAATTGATTTAGCTAATAAGAGAATTCAACTAGCTCTCCATGAGTTGAATATGGGAAGAATACGACTAAGAAGGTGTTGTAAATGGGCATCTAAGCAATGGAGCAAAGAAGTGTTTAATTAACGAAGTGTCGTCAGGATCAGTTGAATGGGAGGAAATGCTACAAATGTAATCATATTTAGCAATAGTCTACATTTGCCGCTCTTTAAGGTGGCGTAAGACAATAGGTCTACTTCAAAGAAAGTAGACAAGCATAAACAAGTAGAAAATTATTGAATGGGATAGACAGAAAACATTAGATTATTAATGAAGGAATGCCCCCTCGATTGTCGACTGGGGTGATCAACCACGAAGAAAAAATATTGATTATTTAGATCATGAAAAGATTTAATGTACAGAAATGTTGTCTGTTCTACAACAACGAGAACTATCAGTGTTTTTATTATCGACCTTTTCTTGGGATATAGAAGAATAATCAGGAGTTGTGAGGAAGGGGGAATGAGTATAACATAACATTCGGTGCCTTAATTATAGAACTTTATTTTTCATCATATTTACTAAGGATACATAATTCAACATTTTAATCCTTATTACTAAAAATAATTAAAGTCCATAGTAACAGTTTCATTATGAATATGCCTATTCTGACGAATGGCAAATGTCCATTGCTAGTAACACCAACTCCATGCAGCATACAAAATGGCAATATCAATAGGAGAAAACATAATTATCTTTATTATTCATTCTATTAGAGAATATTCAAACTATTTAATCACATTTAACTTTTAATAATTAATGTAAAATATAATTGTACCAATGTTTTTGTTATCAAGTTGGCCTAGTTTCTGAATGTTCAGTGTTGTAATTTGACAAGGGTTAAAAATGATGCCCCAAGAAATAACACATGCGAGGGAAAAATGGAGGATGCAAGTAGTCATTCATGGAAATCATTCATGCACTATGACACAGTACCTAGACAACTCATTGTTGCATGGGAGTACCCGACATAATAATCAGACCTAGACTTTTGTTAATGGAGGTAGATCACGATGATTTGCATGTCGTTTAAGACAAAAATAAGCAACTAACATCATAAAGATGGTTTTTAAGACATATTTTGATGTTGAGGATAATGCAAGTGATATAGGATTCAGTTGTATGTGTGTGTTACCATTTAAAAAATGAAAAATATAAATTTTTTGGTAATTTTATAAAAAAATTAATGTTACCAATTGTGTAGCTTTCTTTGAATATAATTCTACTTACTGTAAAATAACGAAGATCGTTTATGACATCGGGAGCAAACGTTATGGCCGTAAAATAATGCTGGGTATATACCATTGCACTCAAGCAGCGCATTGCATGACCCACATTTGTAGGTTTTTTGTATTTTATGAGGTAACACGGGTAGCTATGCTAGCCATAATTTAGTTTTTTTTCATTTTGTGATGCTAGAATGGGCGCTTATGGATGAGAAACATGTTATGGCCCTAGCTTATGAGGAGAAAAGGAGCCACGCATTTTATGCATGCAACAGGGCACTTGAGCGCCTGTGTTGGCTTCCTGCAGAAATGACTCGTTCTTGGATTTTGGAAAGGTATCATGGGCTACCTGTGTTGGCAGTGTTTTGCATTTTTTTTTAATTTTTAAATAAAGCATATTGTGATTAAGGCAGTCTATGTTGAGAGAAAATGGCCTTTTTGGGAATTTTATAGGATATTGATACATGCAGCATGGGCGCCTATGTTGGCTTTGCAATTTTGAACTTTTTTGTTGTTTTTGATGCAAGCATGGGCGCCTGAGCACCTGTGTTGACAGTGTTCAACATGGGCACATGGGTGCCTGTGTAACACTGAATGCACTACCTATCTTCCGGAGGCCATAACTTTTGCTCCCAACCTTGAAACGTCTCTATTTTTTTTGCGTTGGAAAGGTATCAAAGTGAAATACGCAATGGTAATATAAATTTGGGTTTTTGAATTTTTCTTACCAATTTTTTTGGGATTTTGAGTTTGCTTTACTAATTTGTTTGGGTTTTTTATGTTTATTTGGATGTTTTGACTTTTCTGACTAAAATATTTGAATGTTTTTTATTTTTGAAACATATTTGAATGTTTTTTATTTTCTAAGAAGTTTTCTGAAGCTATGTATAGGAAATGAAGAAACGTGGATGCCCCCAGCGACAAATGGGATGTACAAGGGTAGAATGCCACACTATGCGTAAGAAAGTGAAGATGTGAAATTTCCCCTAGCGTTAGATGGGAATATTCAAAGGAAAACTCTTCATGCGTAGAAGTTGGATCAGGGCCAATATAGATAGGTTCAACATGATGATGAATGTAACCCAATGATGTGCTAGGAAGGAGCAAGGATGCCCCTAGCGTAAGCTGACCAAGAAGCACATGATAGAAAGAAGTAGAAGATTGTTTTTGTGAAAGGGGACAAAGGTTCCCAACAACATGAACAAAAGGAAATATTATACACATGGATGTTTTGAACTAAGTAGAAGAACAATGTGAATGTTGTGAATGTAGCTTAGAATCCTCATGATGAAGAAGTGATTAGCCAAAGGCACGAATCGTGAGACAAGATACAAACTAGAGTAAGAGTCTGAACAAGGTCCAAAAAAAGACACTTGGTAACATACTAATCCTATGTTTTCTCATAGAGATCCAGTGTGTGCACATGGAAATTTATTACCTCTTGGAGGGAAGATTTGATAGACAACAAGTGAAGACACCCTAGCCAATGTGTAGGAATGATTTATTTTTCAAAGTTGATTTTTATGAATGGATTATGGAAGGAGAGTCGTACATTGCTCCGCTTCCAGCCAGGTGTCCATAGCCTCGATGGAGATGCATTTGATTCTAATTGCAACATTTCTCTACTTCCAGTTAAGCATCCATAGCCTCGGTAGAGATTATTAGAAATACCCCAAGAGAGAGTTATATATCAATTTGATTTTGCTTTTAGCATTTTCTTTCAACTTTGTGCTTTTTGATTTGATTGATTCTTTTGCTTTTCTGAAAACTTATTTCAGCTCTCTTGTTTGACAAGGGGTTAAGAACCATTGATGGCTTGATGGAAGGAGGTGGAAGTGATTGTGATGACGACATTGGCTAGTGTCAACAAATATGTCCAAAAATTCTTCACAACAAGTTTTTTAGATGTTTATTGTGATAGGATCTCTAAGAGGTCAGTCGTTCTTTAATTTACCAAGGTGATAAAATACCAAGGCCAAATGGATACCATAGAGATAAATGTCACAAAATGCATGTGAATAGGCTAACCAAAATATCACTGAAGGGATGAAAATGGTAGGAAGACTTGCTAGAAGAATAACAAGGAAGGGAAGAAAGAACATCCATGTGTATGCAATACCTGATTGCAATGTGTGTTTGTTTACCTTTGATTTTTTGAAATGTTTTCTCATTTTTTTGTATTTTTGATTTTTTTTTGAAAAGTGGGACTGACAAGGTCACTTGACGTGATAAGATCCAACAACAATGTTAGCAATTTCCTTGATAAGGAAGACTAGGCATGTTTTCTTATCAAGAGTCATATTATCCCTGATCTCAATGATCGTGGTGAGATCATACTCAATAGATGACTGTATTTTATCATGAAATGTGGATTTTGTGTGCAGGGAGCTTGAGGTCCCTATCCAGAGGTTTATGCACTTTAAGCCATACTTGATGGGTGCATTGATGTGCATTTTTGAATTGATTTTGATTCTGAACTTTAAGATTCTTTAAATTGTTGTGAGCTTTGGAGATTTTGGAATTTTTATTCATAGATGGGTGAAGGAACTATTTTGGTTTCTTATAAGCTATAACGTGATTTGTCTGATCCCAAGAAGTGGGAGAAGAAAGTGGACAAATAGAATTGATGTGAGAAATGATGGTGGGTTTTCCACAATCATTGATAGAAGAAAAATATGATGGACGTGAAGGATACGGTCCAAGAATTGAAGAGGATGGGCTACCAGGAGGTGTCCCATAGATTGAAGATAAAGGACTACTAGGATGTGGCCCTAAGATTGAAGATGAAGGACTTCCTTGGTGGTGTCCCATATATAGAAGATGATGAGCTACTAGGACGTGGCCCAAGAATCGAAGATGAGGGACTTCTAGGACGTGCCCCCAATATAGACAAAGATGGGCTTCCAAGAGGTGAGCCACATATAGATGATGTGGGGCTACTTGGAGGTGGCCCACATATAGAAGAAGACGATGGGCTACCAGGTGGTGACCCAAGGTAAGATTACGATGGAGGAATCCTGATAGATAAAGAATGATTAGGTAATGAGAAGATAGGTCGTGGATCAATGCTAGACCCATGCATTTCATTGCTCAATGAAGATTGTGAAGACAAAATAATAAGAGTAAGATCATGTTCGATGATCCTAGGGTCTTCCTCCATTTTTTGACAAAAGGCATCAATCTCTTCCTCCCAATATGTGAACGTGACCTTAGGGTCTTCCTTATTTTCTAACAAAAGGCATCAATCTCTTCCTCCCAATATGTGAATGTATCGAGGTCTAAAGAGGTTTCTTGCTCAAAAAATTCTAGAGGAATGTCTTCATGTACCCTCATAAATTCTCTAATGGCTTCTTCATTCTAAAATGAATCAATTAGTGTGGGTAGTTGTTCTACCACAAGAGGTTGATTGGATGAATGTGACATGGGAGTCAACTTGGATGATTGATTAGAAGGACTTTGAGTCAGAGAGCTCTTTGATGGAAGAAGGGGTCATTGAGGTGACTGAGAAATGGGGTCCTATGAAGACAGGGAGGACTATGACTTAGGAGTCGTATTAGAGGAATAATTCAGATTGGAATCTTCAGAAGAATCAGAAGACTTATAATCATTGGGATTGGAATCTTTGGAAGAATTAGAAGAATCAAAATCATACCACTTACCATGAGTTGAAGATGGGGGAAGAGGTAAGTGAACGAGTTATTTAGCGTGAAGAATCAAATGAGGTCTAGTTGTGATAGGCATCCTTTGATGGGAATGTTGAAACCTAGGTTCCTTACTGTCATAAGTATGCAAAACTGCATGATAATCAGTCTTTGTCAGCACATGCCTAGACATAGATAGTCCAGGGGATATCACAGGGGTTATTGTGTTGACATGTTCAATAGGTGTATCTACACAACCAATGAGAGCATCAAAATGATTCTCCTCATTAGACACATGCATAATTAGATTCTTATATTGATTCCCTGTTTAGGAAAAGTCTTCGTATTGAGGGATTTATAGGAATTGTTTGGGTTTTGTGTGATTAGATTTTGAATCAAAAAAGATTTAATATGTTTTCATGAGAAAGGTTTTAGATTCCCCCTGTAGACTAACAATGTTTTTTCAATTTGACTCCCTTTTTCGATGACCTCTTTAAATGTGTTTACCAACAATGCATTTGCAAGTGGAACATAATGTCTAGATGGAGGTTGGGAACATATATGCTTATAACTACTTTTCAAATTTTATGGATCAAGGAAGTGGCTAGCTAATCCTCTCCATCGTTTGTAAAAATGCAACAAAAGTTTTCATTAACCTTCATTGTTTTGAGCATTGCAAAGATCTAACATGGTGACATCATTTTCTATATTAAAAGAGAAGTGCCGTACGAAACTTTCTGCTAGTTCTACAACCATGTTGATAATGGATCCCTTAGGGATGTGTACGAACCATTCTAGCACCATTTTTCCTAAAAGCTTCGTGGAAAGAGGCGCATAAGATAATTGTCACTAATGCACAACCTCTTGACATGCCATATAAAAATATTTAATATGGTCACGAGGGTCACCTTTTCCCTTATATTTGTAAATTTTGGAAAATCAAAGTGTCTTGGGAAAGGTACCTATAGCATGTCATTTTTCGAATGGGTAGGGACATAACTCATCGAACCGATACTTCTTGTTATTACTACCGGTTTTTCCTCTTGTAATGCTTGAAGGGTGTTCTTCATAGTAGACCATTCTTGGTGGAAGAGTTGGTCTTGTTTGGGTGGTGGTGTAGGTCTATACAAAGGGTTAAGCCTAGGTGTATGCCCACCCCTATTCTTTAGTGAAAAATTCCTTCATAAGGATCTTTAGATGTCTCTCTATCTTTTGAGTGTTATTGGGAATCACAAACAAAGCCTTATTTTGCCTTTGGTATACCTTGTTTCATAATTTTTGGTTGTTCTTTATGTATATGTAACTAAAATTTCCAATTGGCGAGTAATTAACACTTGTTTTGATTGTGTAACCTCTTGAATGGGTATTTCAATGATGCCACTTTACGTTAGGAATTGTTCAAGCCATGAATCCTCTTCAAAATTTGAGACAATTAGTGATTATAAGATAAGTAAGCCTGATTTTCTCCTTGATTTGGTCAAAATACCTTCCTCATTATTGACTTTGTCCCTCTTCCAACCACTCAAAATCATCCCATTCACCTCCACAACATCTCAACAAGCTTCAAAAGCTTATCCTAGCCTCCTAAATTTACCCTAAGCGGTTGATTAAGGCTCCACACCTCTTAATCACTTGGTAATTCACTAATTGTGATTAGGAAAAGGCTAGCTAATCATGATTATCAATTCTAATCTAATTTAGGACTTTTAGTCCCACATGCACCAAAATACAAGTTTCTTCCCAAAATGGAAAACTATAAAAGAGAAGTGCACCTCATTATTTATATTTTACACCATGTTTTGATTTGCATCTCATATAATAAATAATGACATATAGCCAAGCTTCAATCCTTGCCTAAAGCTTCAATGGGGTTAGTAGATGGATATCCAAAATTTTCCAATTAGTCAACCATTTGGAGAGGCCATTTCACCTTGTTTGGAGTATGCAACCATAACCAATTTGATTTATATCTTTAGGTCTATTTAGGCCCATGTTAGGTAATTGAGCATATTAGTAGGCATGTTTAGTTAGATTTTGTATTGTTTTCATATTAGTCTAAGCATTCTTTTAAAAATTCTATCATAATGTTACATTCCTAGACTTAGAACCTTGACTAGATGGGTGACAATGGTGTTAGCCTTTAAATCTAGGTGTAGTCACCTGCAATTTGCTTTGTAGAGAATAGGGTCTTCATAAAAGGATCCTTTGTGCCTCCCAACTATCGAGGAGTATTTATTGGGAACTCGTGAAACAAAGATTTAGGTTTTGCTTTGGTATGGCTTGTTTCAAACTTTTGGTTGTTCCTTATGTATATGTGAAGCCAAACTTGCTAATTCAGAGTGAGGGCTTGGACCTGTTGTTCTAACATCAACAAGGCCTTTTTAATAGAAATACTTCATGACATCCTTTTTATTAGGAGGAGTCTTGTGCATGATGAGCATGTTCTTGTTATCTTCAAATGTTTCTAACAATAGGTATTGATAATCTCCTGTCATTTTCAAATGGAACTCTCTCATTATTTCTTACACCGCTCTAAAGTAGAGGCATGACCTAATTGGACTCCTCCTAGTAATCTAATTTTTTGAAGAGTAGCGACTGAGGTGGTCTACTTCTTCTTCTCCAAACCATGGGTGATATAGAAGGGTCCATTGTATGAGGTAATTAGATCCTAATTCCACAACATTGCATCATAACCTCATGTTTGTTATGGGGAAAATGTACTTATCGTCAAAATGGCAGAGGATGCTCTATATTCATACGAGGAGAATATTCCTCTCCACCACTATGGTCAACCATGAGATTATCCTCTAAAAGAGGGTTGTCACCTCCAAATATATCGATTCCTAATCTTCGGGATCCCATCCTCGTAGTAGGCATACTTGAGATACAAAATACGACACGAAGAATTTCCACCAAGGTATACTAAAAAGGGACCTTAGTCAAATTTTTACAGCGTAACGACATAAGTTGTTAAAACAAGGTGACTATAGAATAGCCACAAATTGTAGGTCAAAACGAACCATACAAACTAAAGAATAATGAACAAGCTACCCTAGTAAGGTAATATATGACACAAGTTTTCCTTAGAATAATACAATGATGTAAAATACTCAAAATTTAGTTGTCACCAAATAGTTTACTCTCTAAGATTTGCATCTAGATAGGTTTGAAACCAAATAGTGACAACACAATATCACCAGTTAGGTCAAGTTTGAACAACAAACAAGGCCTAAATGGGAAGAGAATGTTGACGCGATCCTCTAACAAGGTATACTAAAACCAGTTTCTAAACACTAACAAAGTCTAAGTCATTTTGTAAAATGGATGATACAAATGTGAGCAGCGTAACAATGCTATTTGGACACGTGAATCAAGCTTTGCAAGAGAAAAGTATTTTAGTGTCAAAATGGCATTATAACGATGCTAACAAAGTATCCTCAACACTCACAAAAATTCAAGATAAAGCTAGGTGTAAAAACTATGTCTAAGTATAATAAGGAATTGTAATGCGTGCGAGCAACGTAACAATACAATATAGAGATTTAGGCCAAGTTTCACAATGGAAACAAGACATAAATATCTCAATTGTATGGCTATAATGTGGGCAACTTAACAACTCAAAAGAAGACAAGGATGAAATCACCTAACTACAATGATACTAAGTCTCAAATATGTGTTTTTTAGATAGGGGACCTACTAGATCATGAGTAGGTACCATGCACACTTTCGAAACTTGCGCTTCAGCATTACAACCTAGTCACACAAGTAGAATATAAAAGTGGTGGACACGTGATATCTAGTGGTATCCATATATGTTGTTTCCTTTTGTCCAAAAATGGGCAACAAGAAAACAAGGGTGTAGACCAAGTGGTGTTGAAATAAACTTGGTGTTATTTTGGCAGAGTTTCGCCTTGTCTTAGGACAAGTGAAAAACTAGGAAAAATGACACTAAGTAGATTTTGTGATGAAATGTCACACGGTTTCAACTTTAAGAGATTCTTTCCCTTGTTGAAAAAAAAGAGTTTGAATCTAACAAAGTTTGTCACTTTGTGAGAGCTCTCAAGTATAACAACTAAGACAAAAACAATGGCTCCAAGCCGACAAGCTTCCTAGGTGGTTCTCTCTCTAGGTGTCACAAGATATCTATGGTGAGCTCGATTTACCAAGGTTTCCCAAGGAGTATCTCAGCTTTACTTTACCCCCTTCAGTATAATGAGCACCGAAAGTGTGTTCAGTTATACTTTCACTGGGGTCGCAATACAGATATCTTTGACTCTAATCTCACCAAGGTGTACTAGATCAAGTCGGTAGTGTGGAGCACTTTCCTGTTTCATTCACAAGGTTCCCTCTTGTGTGAACTACTTTAGGGTTCCTAGGACCACCCCCATCTTTGTAGCTTAAGGCTTATGCCAAAGGGGTTATGTCCTAGTTAAGTGGACGAGCCGTAGCTCTTAACCAAAACCTGCAATACAGGTGTTTTGAATGGTGTGTTGGTGTATTTTTTATCTTTTGGATTAAGTGGTTTGGTTTAGACCACCAATGGCAACCTACAACACACGTGAATGTTAGAAATTTTTTTAAAGAGAGCCCTTCTTTCTTTGACTAGTGTTTTAGGTCCTTCACATAAATGATTAGTAGTTCAAAAAAGGTTCACAATATCATAGAAAGAGGATTAAGTGTTGTTTTTGTTTCTCAAGATCACACTAGGTGCAAGAGAAGAGCATACACAACAAATAATCAACTAAATAGAAATGCAAAGCTTGTAAATCAACTAACTACCATAAAAATTTGCAAAGTAAGGTTTATTCCCAATTAATCCAAGTGCTTCTTAATGAAAGACTAAAATTGCTTTTGATTCCCAAGATCACACTAGGTGCAAGGGAAGAGCATACACAAATTTTAGCCTTGATTCTTTATCAAATGAAAAAGCTCTTAAACTAAAAGATCAAGTATATGTCAAAACATGTAAGTTTTTTCCCTTAAGCAACAATGAATGATGATTGTTCCTACTTACTCCCAAGAAGCAAAAAGTGGTTTAGGGATGTTTTTGATTCTCAAGATCACACTAGGTGCAAGAGAAGAGCATACACAACCCTATTCCAAACTCAAAAAGTAAAAACATGAAAAACATATCATTTATCAAACCCTAAGCCAAAATTTGTTAGGAATATTGCTCTAAAATCAATAAATTGACAAAAATAACATCTAAAACCCTTAAAAACTGACAGGAATCATAAAATTGAAATTCTGGAATTTGAATTTTTTTTACCTTGATGCATAGGCGCCCCTCTTAGTGCACAGGTGCTCACAGTCATGCATAAGCACTCACAGTCATGCACGGGCTCTCACAGTCATGCACAGATGCCCCTCTGTCATTTTTCACACAGTCAATGATGCATGGGTGCTTCCAGTGAGGCACATTCAGTGCTGTAGATGCAACATACTTTTTTCACTCATAAACTCAAACCAAATTCAGTGTATTGCAAGGAAAGGCTATTGAGTCATACAATGCAAATAAAGAGTCATGCATAAAGACAAATTTGGATTCATTTTTAGAAAACTAGTCCATTTTCCCAACATATTAAATAGGTTTGAAAAATTTGGATTTTTGAGCATATTTCTTGAAAAAATATCCAATATTTGGGATTGTGGGTCAATTTTGACAGGGCTTCACATCTTTATATCCTACAAAAAGCATGAAAACACAACTTCTACCACTAATCTAGTTGAAATAACTTTCAAAAATAGAAATTGATCTATAAAACTTTGAAAACTACTCTAAAACTTTGAAATTAATCTAAAAATCTTGAGAAACTAATCTAAAAATCTTGAAAGTACTCTAGAAAGCTTGAAATTTAACTAGAAAACTTGAAATTAATCTAGGAAACTTGAAACTAATCTAAAACTTGAAATGAAAAACTTTGAAACTAAGTCAAAAAACTTAAAAATTGAATGCAATGGGGTATGGTCCCACCGGGCATGCCAAATGAAAGCACCCTAAACTTTTATAAAGCAAACAATAAAGCTAATCAAGGAAGGCTAACACCATTGCCACCTAATAGTTAAGGATTCTAAGTCTATGAATGTAACATTAAGATAGAAGCTTAAAATAATGCTTAACTAATATGAAAACTGTAGACACCCCAATTTCACATCTATCCTAAATCAATTAATTCCCCTTCCTCATTTCCCATAAAAATACACTTCGAATTAATCAAATATAATTTGATTAATTATCCATTTCAAAATCTAAAAATAAACTAATCCTCACCACATGTCATTATTCTCCATGTTTTTCCACTATTGAATTAAAAATTCAAATTCAAATCCTCACCCACCCTTCGTGGTCCCCACTCACCTAAAATCCTCCACTTATGAATTAAAAATATAATTCAAATCCTCACCCATTCTTCGTGGTCCCCTTGCACTCACCTCAATCTTGCCCACATTTTCAAACCATGATTACTTAAATTACTCTAAGTTAATCACTCCCCCAGGCTATAAATACAACCTTACCCCTCCCCTCTAAACACACGGAGAATAAGCTTGAATGCCATATCTAAGTTCTTGCATCTTTTGAGCAAAGCACATCCTTCCACCTCGTCCTAATGCCCAAATAGCCTCATAATCCATTTTTTCCCATCTGGTGCAAAGTAAGAGGATCGTTGTTGCAGGAAGGTTTGCTCCGTCTTGAAGAAAAGCACCTACATATCACAATCAGGGCTCAATCCAAGTTTCCTAGCCCATTCTAAGGTTTGCTACGGAACGCGAAGGAGGAGGTATGATTATTGGTATTTTACTTCCTTGTTAGTAGTGCATTTTTCCTAGCTTACATTCTGACACGCCCGGTTACTTTTGATCTGTTACCATTAATTTCTCAATTAGTGGTTTTATTTGTTCTTTATTTATTATTGTTCATTATTATCTCATTTTTTGTGCCTTATGGCCTTCTTTGGTTAACCTTCACACTATGGGAAGTGCTTTTGTTGTGCGGTGGCTTGTGGTGCATATGCAGGTTAGAGTAACAATGAACCTACGGCATTTGTCATGTCTTTGATCTCCTTTGCGCCAGGTAGTTTGTAGAATACCCTATCACCTGATCCAAATACTCGTGGGTCACATTGGAAGCAAAATTTTGGCATGGGAAACCAATCCGGAAAATTAATTACTTAGTTTATTTATTTTGGAATAATTTTTTGTAGGCAATCAATTTTATTTACTAATCACTTTTTAAATCACTATATTTCTTGATTTCCTAAACATCATAGTTTTCGATCTTTGTTTCAAACCAAATATATATTCGATTTTCATGTCCAACTATATATAGATCTTAACTTTAACACACTAATCATCTATATTTTTTTCTTTTAAATTTCATTTTTTTAGCTAAATATAAAGTCCTACTTTCGAAAAATCAAATTTTATATTATATATATATATATATATATATATATATATATATATATATATATATATATATATATATATCTTAGTTTATTTAAAGTTCTCTTAATTTATATATAGGTTTATTGATTTAGATAAATAAATACTAAAATAAAATATATATCCTAAACTAAAACCATCCTATCCCCCACATCTACCCCTCACCCACATCGCTACCCCCTTATCCCGTTAGTTGGCCTCGAATCCTCGACCTCCTAGCCGAGCTCACCCCATTCCCGACCTTTGTACCATCCCTCTACACGACACTCCCCACCTCGGCTTTCTCTACCCAACTATCCCCGTTCTAACCTCTCCTCTTCGTTCTCATTGTCCGACCCTCTCAACCCTAACCCATCTGAAATCCCATCCCATGTTCACCCCAACTATAACCTATACCATTTAATCACTCGGTCACGACTTCTTCCTCCCTGGCCACTCGGCTACACAAACACGTTCCACACCCAACCCCCACGTACCCCCTGTTAATTACTCATCCCGGCATCGAATCTTCACATAATCTCGATCCCCACTCCTCCCAATGTAGAGCTTATCTTCATACATCTCATCTACAGTTTATTTGTCTGCATTCGATGAGTCTTGTAGAGATATCCAAAATGTCAACCTAAATTTCACTTCTCGTTGATCCTCGAAGACTCACCGTACAATACACTACACATTATCACTCCATAGTAAATCTCTCACGCATTGTATGGATTAAGATTTGGTTTTATTTTTTTGAAATCAAAATATTGGTCGATTTTTGTTGTCTAGAAACATGTTCCGTCTTTATCCTTCCTTCAAGAATCTATTTATTCAGAATACAGTCGAAACAAATCATATACAACAGACAACTAATTCGACCCTAAAATCAAACCTGCACCGAATCCACATGACCCATCTCCACTAATTGGACTGTAGGCCATTTTTGTGATTTTAACCGTATATTACTGTGCAACTTTTTTAAAACAGTCGATAGCATTCCAATTTTGCAAACTGTACATTTTTTTAGATAGTTTCTATACAAACGTCATACCTATTTACACATATATGAACAAATTAGAGATATATTTATAAAACTTGCTGGAATTTACAGCCACCGCCCTTTCTCTCCCTGCCACATCAACCATTTCTCCCATCTCCCTGACCCCTTCTTGTCCCCGTTGACACACTTGATCCCCCCTTGCCTCTGGAAAACAATTTGTTACCCTACTCTGCCACTTTGCCGCACGATTTTTTTTTATGAATTTTTTCTTTTCTACGATACTATCGACTATGTGTTCTATATACGTTACTGTGCGTCGTTTCCGGTCTACGATATTACTCCCTCCCCGTCCTTCAAAAAATCATTAGCTCAAGCCATATCAAGTAAACGCTTCCATTCATCCCTCCAACCAAAAAAACATCACCTCATCATCAGGTCCTCATTTGAATTATTTTTAGTACCGCAGCTTTTTTAGTTTTTAGATTCATGTCAACTCCCATTAGGTAAGTCACTTCTTTGCTTTCCAATTCAATTTCGATTAGCTTTTTACATTTACTTGATTGTTTATTCTATTCCGTCACCCAATAATTTGATTCCATTCATATTTGTATCTCATAAATCAATTAATCTAGTCATTAATTTAATCCTGCCATTATGCTAGTTTCAATTTACACTTATCTAGTCATTAAATCTTCTAGTCTTGATTCAAGTTCGTCTAGTTATTAATTGACACATTTTGTTCACTCTAAATCTATTAAATTTAAATCAATTCACGGGTCGCTTAATGTTTTTGTTTCTATTGGTCGATTGATGTGCCCTCCTTAACCATTTTAGTAATCCATCTTACACGATCAATTTTGTGACTTCTTGTGTGACAATTTGCGATCGTCAACAAACTTACTTTTTTACAATCCATTTCACGACTTATAGTGCGGTATTCATCGATTTGCACACTTCTTTTTCAAGATCATTCTTATCATGTTTTGTGACTTTTAGGTACCAATCTCCACATTTTATCTTATCAACTTAGTTTTGTGATTTTTAATATTTCGTGATCAAAATTTAAAAAAATTCGTGATCAATTTACTAACCCTGTGTGCAGGTACAAACTACTCATCATTTTCTTGCAGGACCTTTTTCGACAATATAGAACCTTTTTGCACCTATATAGCCAAAATTATCAAGTTTGCATTCCTCGTCACCTTTTGCACACTAAAAGGGCCACACAGGCTCCACAAAACAAAAAATTTGCCTTACATTACAATTTTCCATGACCACACTTCTGGTAACGTTTTATCACTCTTCTTTCATCATTTTTCTTTTTTGTGAAGATAATCGTTATCACTATTTCGCAATCACTATTAATTGTAATAATTAGTAAAAATTTACAAAACATCTATTCCCATTGTATCCGTGTATGCTCTTTTCCTGCGCCTTTGAGCGATCTGGAAAATCAGAATTGACCGTGATTGTTTAGTTCTTGTTCTAACATTGCAGGATCCTCTAGCTTTTGTAGGAATAAATGAATAAGACTTCCCATTTTATAATTGTTTTGTATGGTTATGCGATTGTAACCGCTAACTAATTTTGTAACCGTCTTTGCATAATAAATACCCAACACACAACCCATTTGCACAGTGTGTATTCTGGTTTTCTCTTCAATCATTCTTTACACATTTATTCGATTTATTCTCTCTCTCTGTAAATTCTAACAGTGGTATCAGAGTGAGACGAGTGAGGAAAGAGAGAAGGGTTGAAAATTAGTCCCATTAGGACACGTTGAAGAAGGAAGACATTTTCATTTTTGAAAGAAATCACGAGAAGATTTTTGAGGGTCGAAATAAACTGTCTTGTTCATGAAGATTTGTTGCACAGTCAGAAATCAAGGGCACACCATTAGGGCACGAAAAATCATGCTATACAGTCGCAAATCAGAAGAATACACTCACGTTTTTTTTTTAAAAAGTCACGAAAATACAGTCACGAATGGCACGTTTTTCAGGAAATTAACAATATTTTCGAGCACGAAAATATAGTCGCGAATGACACGTTTTTCATGAAAATAACAACATTTTTGAGCACAAATAGTTAGATTTTAATAGCCACGAAAAAATCGTGATTTTAGACATTTTTGCAGTTGCGATTTACGCTAATATGGTGCATTATTATAGTCACGAATTGCTAGGGCACAAACATTTTTCATAGACATAAGGCAGGAAAGACGCAGAAGCAAAAAGACTACCTACGCTAGGGCACGGAATTGTGCAACTAGTATTTTATTTTATTTTATTTTATTTATTTATTGCCAAAATATGCAGTTGTATTTATTCTATTTTATTAAAATGGAAATGCCCATAGAACAATATTCTGGTCTAAATTTTCATACATGGAGAGTGAAAATACAAATGCAACTTATGAATAAAAATTTGTGGGGCATTGTAAACGGGAAAGAGACAACACCTATTGATGCATCGAAATTGTTAGAATGGCAAAGCAGAGATGATAGAGCGAAAGCTATTATTAGCCTTGCTCTCTCTAACTCTAAACTTCATCATGTAGACCTAGACAAATCATCGAAGGAAATTTGGGATACTCTAAATAAATTATTTGGAGCGAAAGCAGTCAATGCCAAATTTTCCCTGAAACTTCAGTTATATAGGTTCAAAATGGATGACGGAGTCTCTATGTCAAGCCACATCAATAATCTAAGGTCCTTGATCAGACAACTAGTAGAAGTGAAAGCTACGATTAAGGATGAGGATGCCAAAGCTATCCTATTAAATAGTCTATCTTCAAAATATAGCAATGTAGTTTTTACCCTCAGTCAAATTCAATCTCAATCTCTAGATGATATGATAGCAACTCTTATAGCTGAGGAAAAACAAACCACAAAGGATGCAGAAGGTCATTCCTAGCAAGAAAGTGCAATCTATTCTAGAACCAGACAATATCGTAGAAGATCAGATAAAGATAAATTGGAGATTGAATGTCATTATTGTAAGAAAAGAGGTCACACAACATGGGATTGTCATGTTCGAGGCAATGATGTGCTCAAGGGTAAAGCAATATCAAATACAGCCAATATAGCCATGGTTGAAGACCCACCAGATGTAGAAGGTAGTGAGGACAGTGAGGAATACGTGCTATAAAGATGCTCTAAACTTTGAAGGCAAGAAAGGATACATGGTAGATGAAGCTCGGTATGGATGGTTGCTCAGATAGTTCGGGAGACTATGGATCTTGGGAATTATACCCTCATGAGGGTCATGAGACAACTTGATGGAGCTTGTGGATGGCTCAGTATGGATGGTTGTCCAATAATTCGGGAGATCTATGATTCGGGAGTTCGAGGAGGTGGAATCCGGGAACTCAGGAATTCAGCTCGGGAGCTACACCTTTACGAAGGTCACGAAGCAGCTTGATGGAGCCCTATCCTATCATAGCATTGCTTTCAAAGTGAAAGTGTTTGAAGATAGCGTAGTTCTGTTTTGTTAGATTGTTTGTTTTTTAGTTATGTAGGGTAAGTCTTAAGAGGCAGTGTAGGAATAAATGAATAAGACTTCCCCTTTTATAATTGTTTTGTATGGTTATGCGGTTGTAACCGCTAACTAATTTTGTAACCGTCTTTGCATAATAAATACCCAGACACACAACCCATTTGCACAATGTGTATTCTGGTTTTCTCTTCAATCATTCTTTACACATTTATTTGGTTTATTCTCTCTCTTCATAAATTCTAATAGTTTTGTTTTCTAATTGTCATTTCCATCATTATTTTACTATGTCTTATTATTAATATTTTTTTGGTTGTTGCTTGTGTATGCTCTTTTCCTACGCCATCGAGTGATCTGGAAAATAAAAAACAACCACAATCACTTTTCTAACATTTTGTCTACAGGATAACTACTAATTTGTTTTTGGTAGGACCGCGTTGCTGGAATATTTTCAAAAAACACAAAAAAAAATTCTGCAAAAGTACCACCATTCAAAAGAAAATTGCTGAAACCAAAAAATAATTAGCATGCTTGGGTACGCAATTATTTTTCGCTAGTGATTTATTTTGAGTTGGAAAGAACCCTACGTTTAATCGCTTCATTATTTTGTTTTTACACGTAGTAGAGGTGGAATTCATCACCACCAAAGCTACATCGGTGGCATGGACTTGACTACCATGCACCAACAAGCATTTGCATCTACATTACACTTTGATACCTAGTCTTAACATAGCATTCGGTATTTACCTCACCCCTACTCTTCTAGTTACAAGTGATGTTGTCGTGTGGAGTATGTGAGTTGCACCTAAATAACTCTAACAACGAAGCCTGGGCATCATCCCCGTAAATATTCAGTGAGATATAAAGACACCATACACATTCATCCCCTCACCACCTTCCACCTTTTCATAAAACCTATTTTGGACATGGTGATTCATTCTCGAAGTAGGAAAATAAGAATTGGTGAGTCTCCTCCAGTGCTCTAAGGGTTCCTCGTACCAATTCTATCTCCGTACAAAGTTAGGTATATAAGGACTAGGGTATATCAGAGGACTCATATTTTTGGAGTGATAAGAGCCTGCATTCATCATTCCATAGCATACTTGTATGATTGCATGAAACAATGATCATTCCTGAAGAATTTACCTCCTGAGCCAAAAAAAATTAATACACATGACTTCTTGTTGATTTGTCAAAAAAATAGTTTAACATTGTTTTTTATCATCAAACTTGGTTAATATCAATGTGTTCATTGTAAAAGTTTCAAACCCTAGTTATGTATTCCACAAAAAAATCATTTCTCGACCAATTCAATACCAAGCAAAATGTCCAAGCAAACCAACAATGAAAACAAAAAACATCACATTGATTTCATTAGCTTGCTTCAACTATATCAAACTGATATTAAGTGACTGACATTCACTCCCCATATCGTCTATTTTCAAAACATCCTCCATAGTTCTTTGGCTATATCTAATTGATATTGAGTGACTAACATTCACTCCCCATATTGTTAATTGACAAAACATCCTTCATAGCATGTTTCAAGCTATATCAAACTAATATTGGGTGACTTGTTTGAGTTCACTTCATTATTTTTTCAACCATCACGTTTATCCAAATCACATCCGACACAAATCCTTTCATAACTCATTTTAAGTTATATCACAGCCATATTGAGATTAACCTATGCTCGAGTCACTCTCCCCGTCAACAATCCAGAGCTTGTTCAAGCCAAAGCTACACAACGTGAAATAAATTCCCTAATAACTTGTCATCTAGAGTTATATCACAATCATATTGAGATAACTTGTTTGAGTAATCTCCTTATCAGTCATCACAAGCTTATTCAAGCTAAATCCAAAGCAATCAAGTTCTCATTTAATCATGCATGCTCAAAATTTCTACCCAATTTTTACAACTTAATCAAGCACACACCTATCTCATCATGGTATTCACATGTAGTCATGAATTATGAAAATGACAATGAAGAAGTCGCACAACCAGAAATCACCAATGAAGAACAAGAACAAGTCAATAGGGTGATAGAACAAATCAAAAATGAATATTTACTATGCATCCTAGCCATTGGGAAAAAATTACCCCATGACTTTAAGGACTAACAATTTAAACAAACTTATCGACAATAGTGAATCAAGTTATCACAATGAAATACCAAACAATCCAAATGGATCTTCGTCTGACAGCAGTTATTCACTAAAATACAAGACTTAACAAAGAAACTTGAGGAAGAAACTGACTAGAGCTGACAAGATTAAAAGACTCTAATCCAGAACCCAATACCCACAACATTCTTGATAACCCATCCCCTACCTCTCCATTCCCACAAGAATGGAAAAATATGAAAGACACCATTCAAGGGACTACGAAAACAATCAAAACAATTCAACTTTGAAGAATTGTGTCCTTATCCATTTGATACAGAGATATCACGCTTACCATTTTCGTCATCCTTTGAAATCCCAAAAATTGATAAATACACACAAGAAAAGGTGACCCTCGTGAACATCTCAAAGAATTTTACATGCAATTTCAGGAAGTTTCTTATCATGACACGTTTCTTTTATGATTATTCCCCCAAATTTTAGGAGGACAAGGCTTTAGACTGGTTTTTCCATCTTCCCAAAGGGTCGGTCACGACATTCTCTAGACTTATCAGAGAAATTTTTCAAACTTTTTTCCTACAACTTAGACTTATAAATGACCATGCTTGATTTCTATAACACTATACAATGGCCCAATGAAAACTTTTCCTCCTTTTTACAACGATGGTGAGGAATTACAATTTGATTTCCTTACTCAGTACCCAAGAGACAACTAGTTAGCATTTTTGTTCTAAATCTCAATGCCGAATTATCATTCCACATGCAAATGCATTGTCTCTAAATAGTTTCGAAGAATTTATTGAAAAGGGCACACAAATCAAAAAATCCCTCATTTCTAAGGGCTTACTTAATTCACCCTTTAGGGACCAACCTTATAGAGATGCCCCTTTGAACCAAGAAAAATCTAAATTCTTTAACCGTAACTTGAAATATAGTCAATGATGGCATTACTTATTCCCACCATTTTTGAGACGTTCATAACAATCTGATCAACACATTAAAATCAAAACAACCTATCATAATCCCTAGAAAGGAAACTCCTTCTCGAGTCCAGGCGAAGACAATTCACTCCTCTCAAAGAAATTATATCTAATGTCTTTTGTCACTTGAAAAATGCTAACATGATTACATATCCCATCATCAAACCCTTCAAATAAGGACAACCCAAACCAAATTGGTATAAGGACAACAATGAATATTGTGATTAACCATCATATAACAGGGCAACTTTACAGATATCGATGCATGGTAACTCCGCCATTACGTTTCAAGACCTGATTGAATTGCTGGAGACATAGAAGTTGATAATACTTCTGAGATCTAAAAAAACCTAATTAAAAAAATAACATGTTCAAAAATCCCTTCCCTAACCACGATAAAAATTCAAAAGATCAGGTTCAATCATCAAGCAATGTTGATTAGGACTCATTCATCTCCAACTCATAGACTATGACCAAGACTTAGTGGCAACTATAAAGATCAAAAATGACTGTGTGATCACCACTAGACAGAAAAAATTGGGTCCCTATAGCAAAAATAATCGCCATTTCATATCCCCTGCATCACCCCCTAATCCACCATCTAATTCTACCACCAATTCCACTCCACAACCTCCACCATCATTCAATATTCACCTCACAACAATTGGAGAAGACTGCAACACAAATTTCCGTCATGGAATTACTTAATTCTTCTCCCACACTACAAACACATCCTTATGCAAACATTGAATCACACACTCGTGTCCCTGAAATCACCCGACATCAATTCAAAACAACCTTTAGCAGGCATTTAATTACACATCTTGCAGTCCCCAATGACTATTTTATCCTTTGGTCCCGCTAACCTTCTTAATCCCAACATCGCTAATAATCATTCTTTATACCAAGAATCAAGGAATTATAGAACTCATTGTAATATCAAGATATCATATTAATCGACAATGGATCTGCATTGTATTTGTTCCATGAAATAGAAAAAGAAATTTTGAAGGCACAATCACGTTACCTCTCCAAGTTGGACTCGTCACCTTAGAAATGATTGTGGTATTTCATTTGGATGTAGAAGTTACATATAAAAACTCGATGGCAGAACATGCATAGCCATTCATTGCTATGAAAGATGAACGAGAGAAACGTCTACCAAGCTGACTATTATTCGACCTATTGACCTCTCCAATTTGGACTAAGGATATTTCCCATACCTTAGAAAACGGATATGCATCAACCCTTTGCACAGTATCCGTAGATTCCTTAGAAGGATTATCCCATATGATCACTATTCCCATCAACAGATAAGACACTCCATCGTGTATTCTACAGTAGGCTATGAAATGCATCCTTAATGGATACAATTCCCTACCAATGTATCCGAAACCATATTCTCAAGGGGATAACATAAACCATTTATTTTCTTACGGATCCATGGGGCATCTTCTATTATAAGGTCATGCCTGTCAATTCCTCAATGCCAGTGCCACCTATCACTGATCAATGATCACTATCTTCCATCAATTATTCTTCCATGCTACCATCTATGCTTACCTTGACATATATCCCAAAATTCAAATACACTAATAGGGCATCTTCTATGTGTTGAGATCACCATTCTCTTGATAGAAAACCATAAGGTTCATCCTTAACCAAAGAAATGTGTTTTCGGTGTCATTAGAGGTAAGTTCATATTAGGGCTTATTATCTCACAATGACATTGACCAGTCGATCCTTATAACTAATCAGGTTATTATGGAAATGATTCCACCACAAGATGACCTAAGCATTAGTTATTCTCTTGGGAAAAAGTTGCGGTGAATTTATCAATATTTCATTCCAGATGGTTGACATCCTGTTATCATCTTAAATCCCCACATCACTTTCCAAAAAAGACGCTTCTTCATCCCAACCAAATGACATGTCCAATTTGAGAAAAATTTGAGTTAAGTTAACAACCTTCTTCCTCATAGAATCCACCAACGTTCTTCATGATCCCCAAAGTGGATCCACCCATGACTTTGCTCTATTCTCTATCCATCAATTTCTTCATAAGCGCTCATCGTTAGCCGCATAACATAACATGAATCATGCAAAGGTACAAGTTGTATCGATTACCTTAGTCGAACACTTATTGAGCAGACAATATGTTATTCCACAAATCACAAAAAGTATGCTTAGTGGTTTCCTTTGCATTCCATAAGTTACGTCATTACTTGCTTAATCACATGACTAAGTTGATTATACAAGATTGATAATCTTAAACATCTCTTGTCCCAACCCATTCTTTTCAGGAAGAATGTCTAGTTGGGTCATACTACTTAACTGTGAATTTCATGTCAATTTCATTCAATCATAAGTGAAATTAAAGGATATGGCCTTGTAGACCAACTTGCCGAGGTACCCCAATCATGTGGTACAAAACCACTTCATTTTGAACTTTTCCTAATGAAGATCATTCTACACATAGAACATGTGGTCAACCATCCATTGCTTGGACTGACTATTTTTTTATGGATCACGTAAATCAATCATGGCTCAGGGGCTGGTATTTTGCTTATCACACCTAAGCAAACATTCGTATCCCCAAAGTCATTTCAATTATCATTTATGTACCAACAGATATCACAGTGGCATATGAAGCTTTAGATCATAGGATTAAAACTAGCTATATCTTGCAAACATTCAATACAGAATTAGCAGTATTTGGTGATTCTATACTTATCATCAAACAAGTTACTGATGAATACCTACAGTCAAGGATAAAAAAATTATCCCATATAAGCACATGGTGGATAATGCTTTGAAAGCTATTTTCGATTAATTAACTTTGATACAAATCCCCAGAATTCGTACAGCCAAATTTACCGACGCTATGGCAGACCATTAGATCCTTGTTAGAAATCATCATCTAGTTAACAACATGGCACATTTTAAATCAAGAACATATCTTAATGCTTGCCTATGAGGTCTTGCCCCTAACACTATGGTATGCAAAATTGTGGTAGTCCGAATAACCTCTTGGTACCATGATCATTTATACCTTCATCATATGATAAAACATTTCACTCCCAACATGAAACCAATAGCATAAATGTGCTTTAGCACAACATGCCTCTCATTACACCATTAAGAAAACTCTTTATAAACTGAGGATTTGATGGCACCTTCTCTGATGTCTTAATCAGGATAGAAATAATGGAACTTGAGTGTCCTAACCGAAGTCCATTCTAGTATCTTGGAGTGCACAACCACAATGGTAAGCCTTAGCCAAGAAAATTCTGTCGAAAGTTGGATATTATTGTCCCACTATGGAAATATGACGCATAGATCATTTTGTCAAACGATGTCATGAAGCATGTCACAAACATGGAAATGGTTATCCACATACCTTCCTGGAAACATTGATCAATCAGATAACCACAACCATTTACCCTATCTCTTAATGGGGACTTGACCTCATTGGTAAAATAAGACCAACATCGTCTGATGGACATAAGTCCATCATTGCCGGTGCTACCGATTACTTTACTAAATGACTTGAAGCTATGACTCTGACTTATGTTACTGAGTAGCTAAATATTGGAAATTCATTTTTAATAATACTCAAAATGTCGAAACACGAATTGCGTATTCCATCCGCTGTAGTCACAGAGAATGGAAAATCATTTGTGAAACCAGGATGTAAAAGACCTAGCCAAACATTTTCGCATCAAACTTAAGTGGTCCAGGGTTCCATACTACCCTCAGATTAATGGTCATAGTAGAAGCAACTGTAAAAGACTTTGTTGAAATGCCTCCATCAACGGAAAAAATTATCAAGTCTTCTATTGATGCAAAAATTGGCATATCTCAAATTTATCCTCACTCTTTGGGCTTACCGTTCATCTCACTACATGCCTACCAAAGCCACCCCATTTTCCCTCAGTTTCATGGTTATGAACCATTTTACCTATTGAGATAGAAAACCCATCCTTGAGAATATCCCTTAAAGATGTAATTAATGAGGATGAATACTGACAGCCACGACTTCAAGAGCTTGAGCTTCTTGATGAAAAATGACTTAATGCTCTCAATCATCTTCAAGTCTATCAAAACCATTCTGCAACATTTCAGTTATCATAAAAAGGTAAGACCTTGCAAAGAATTCTAAAATTGGTGACCTCGTTTTAAAAGAAAATAAAAAGAATAGCACTAAAGAGAGAGAAAAACAAGGAAAATTTGAGCCTAAATTGCGTTAGGACCCTATGTAATTACAGCTAAATTTGGCTCTGGAGCCTATAAGTTGGCCACTAAATATGATCAAGACCTTGATGAACCAATGAATGCAGTTCATTTACAAAAAATTTATCCTTAAGGTGTTCACTATTCCGGGAAATGGGGAACGATGTGTACATTATTCCTTTCTGTCTAGCTTATCTTCGAATAATTTAAAGTTATTCATTTCCATTGGTAGATGTTTTCATTATCAAAATCACATCTTTGATATTTATCATCATGAGACAGGTGTTAATATAGACCCTATTAAGTTTGTGAGCATCACACTTCTTATCATATCTCCCATTTTCAATCGCTTTCACCTATTGTCATACCTAGAAGATTACCGATGGTAATATATTCCCTTCAATGACATTCTCTCTTTCATAACAAAGTTCAAAAATTTCTTTACCCAGTTCATTTGATCGTCCATCTTAGTCTTCGAGTGTTGAACCCTCACATCCTACTAGTCATGTGGGGTTGAGATTGGGGGCAGATGTTCCTTCCCAAATAGCAAAGCACTATTGTAAAATTCCATCAATTCAATAAATTATGAATAATTCATTGTCACATAAATTTCATCCTTCATAGTATTTGGTGTTGATGCCCACACTTCTTATATGGTAGTGTGAGACTGGGAATGGAGAAAGATGCCCTTGCTCATCTACATCTTGTCTTCGGTGATGAATCCTTACCTTTATAGGTGGCATGGGGCAAAGCATAGAGGGTCATTCTCATAAAGCATAAAAATATTGCAAAACCATTAAAAAAACAAAAAAAATCAATAAACAAAAAAATAAAACAAAACAAAAAAGAATTTACTCGCCTATGTTTTTCCTTTGGTGATGAACCCTTGCTTCTCACTGGTAGCATGGGGTAAGGCATATGGATTCATTTCAAGAAAACAAAATCTCATATAGTGCTTACAATTATAGAATCCCCAAAGAAGTAATTTAGATGCCTAAGTGAAGAGAGAACTATCCCTTCACCTCATATCCTACCAATCAGTAGTCCACGTAACTTCTACTAAGTCTAGCACGTGACTCATAGAGTGAAAGTCATTCTTGAAACCAATCGAGTACCGTTAAGAAGAATTGAGTCACAATCTCCCAAAGGGATTGTTATTAGTATTTGTCTCTATATTCATCATCTACCTCCTGCGTCCTTCTTGATTCTCGTGATGAGCCCTCGCATCTTACTAGTTGTGTGGAGACAAGAATGGAGATGGACTTCTTTTCATCATATCATAACCAATATATCCTCCCAATGGAATGAATTTTTTTGTGTTATTCAAAGGATGAGTTACCACGAGGAACACGGTACATATAGACAATATCCTGGTTTATCACCTCTGAAAATAAGTTTGCACTCTGGTCCATAAATTGCCAATAACAAAAAATCCAAGAAAAAAGTCCAAAAATCCAAAAACATTCGAAAATCGTCCAAAATCCAAAAAACATTAAAAACTATCATCAAAAATCTAAAAACATTAGAAAATCTCCAAAAACTCCAAACAAAAATAAAATATAATAAACAAAAATAAAAAAATTGTAAACTCCACAAAATCACAAAAACTCTAACATAATCAACACAATTCATCCTTTGAACTATTATCCCCAACGAATGATCCAATCACCTTATGACTACCAAATTTAAACCACTTCTCCTCCCGTGAATCCTCACTTGGGGTAAATTCGACTCTCATTGTTTCCTTGTTTGAGGATAATGACCCAATCCTTTTTTATGTCCTTATACCCCTACTTAGGGGCACATCCAATCAATCCTCACTGTGGAACACGTTAGGGACATGCTTATTGGTTCTTGTGTTGCATTATTAGTTACAAATTATTAATTACTTTCTTGTATCTTGATATTTTACAGGGGGCATCTTGATTTTATGTATCCTGGTGTTCTCTCTAATATACATATGTTATCTGATAGCATATCATATTGGGGCATCATACTTTGTTGATGGCCTCTGTTTATGCTCTCTTCCACTTGAATATCGTACTAGGGCATCAAAACTTTTTGATGGCCCCTTTTTATGCTATCACACATATTACAGTCTAGTCATCTTGATATTTTATATCACGATGCATCTTGTTATGTGCTATATTAAAATTATGATGTTTTTTGTTACGTGAGTATCTTCCCACCTAATCAATATCTTACTTTGCACCCCCCTCCCTTCACACGTACTAATACATTCCCCAGTTTGGGAATCCTACTTGATCACCGTTACGGTTTGTGAATGCTACGCCCTTAACCTATTGCTTGTATTAGGATATGAGTAGCCGACTTGTGGCTTACCATATCATTTTATTATATCATTTATACTTTCTCATGCTTAATAGGTCGGCCTTGGTGATGGCCATAACATATGAATAGTATATATAGGGGATTGTAGGTAGTAGTTCATTATCATTTGAGCATTTGAGTCTTATTATATGGTTTGGAGGTTGCCCCCTTGAAGTGGTGAAGCTATTATAATTGCATATTGAGATCATTATTCTGAAATATTGTGTTATTTGGTGTTCTATTGTTGCTCATAATCTGAATTATACTAGTAATTTCATTACAAGTGGTATCAGAGCTGCGATTTGGGCCAAAATTAGGCCAAAAACCCTAATTTTTTGTTTCCACGATATATTTCGAACCAAAGAAAATTGGTGGGAGATATTTTTACTAGAGTTGCGAAACATTTCAAGTAAGGTTCCTTGAAAATTTCAGATATTTTTTTCTTCTTTATTTTTCACAATTTATTACAAATTTAGGCTGTTTCATAAAATCACTCCCTAGGGTGCAAATTGTGGAATTTTTTCAAGTTCTTTAGAGTACATTTTCGGAAAGCTTTAAAAAAAATAGTATTAGTATCTTCTCTGTGTTCTTTCTTGTTTGGCCGAATTTGTATCAAAACCCTAAACCCTAAGGTTTGATATCAATGGCGGGGCCTTCCACAAGAGCAAAAAAGAGTCGCCAGATACTCCGGGTAAAACCCCAGATAAAGATGAGATAGTGATTGAAGAGATGGATTCAGAAGGGGTAAATAGTAGATTCCTCAACACTAGGGTTTACTTCAGTTGACCATAAGGTGAGTCAACTTGAGTATGAGCTGCAAAATGTACAATCTACTAGATGGCCTCTAATAGAGACATAGCCCAAATCAATCATCGATTGGATGATATCATGCAACATGTAAAGGGTAAACAGTGTGGCCCAAATCCATCCCATATCAACTAAGGATGATCTTCAGTTGAAAATCATGGACAAAATAACCATGTTGGCTCACTTTTCCAGCCCAATCAGAATCCAACTTATTCGCAACCACGGAACAAGATGCCGAAAGTGGATATGCATAAATTTGATGGTAAAGATCCCTTGAATTAGATAAATCAAATGGATAACTTCTGTGAGAAACATCAAACACCATTAGGACAAAAGGTGACATTGGCATCCATGTATCTTGAACTAGACCAATTCGTCTGGTATCGATGGTTATGTGCTCAGAGGCAGAAAAATGGTCTCAGTGTCACTTGGATAGTTTTTACCGAGGAGATGCAATTACACTATAGTTCCAGTGGTGCTTCAGAGAACTACTTTAGTCAATTAGCAAAGTTACGACAAACATGATCAGTCAAATATTATGTGCATCAATTCTAGAACCTATCCTTAAGGGTGGAGAATATACCAGAAGAGAATCTTAATGACCTATTTCTTGGGGGGTCTTAAGGACCACATCGAGCATGAGGTACGTATGTTTAATCCACTCAAGCTTTCTGATTCTACTATCATGACATTCGAGTAGAGGAAAAATTTCTTTATTGTAGGAGGCTGCCTTTCATTAACACCAAAGATCGTAGTATCTCTTCCCCTTCATTTTCTAGGCCAATTAGACTGACTCCTCAACAAATGGAAGAAAATAGAGCAAAAGGATTATGTTTTAACTGTGATAGCAAATATGGACCGGGACACAAATGTGCTAAAAAGAAGTTGTTCTATATTGACGGAGGTAATGAGGATGATGAGGATGTTGAAATTATAGGAGAGGCTGAGGAACCAGTAGAAGAGGAAGTAGAGGATCACCAACCTACAATTTCTTGCCATGCATTGTCAGGTATTAGTACTCCTCAAAAACTCAAGGTTATTGGTTATCTCAAAAAACAGAAGGTGACAGTGTTGATTGACTCGAGGAGTACTCGGGTTGACTTCATAAATAGTAAGTTAGCTACTCGCCTCAATTGTTTTATTTACCTTGAGCTCCAGAAATGCAACTTATGATTGCGGATGATGGGACAGTCATGTGCACTGGAAAGAGCCATAGTATCAAGATTTCAAAGGGAGACTACATGTTACACTCACCTATGTTTTCCTATTTTTATGGGAGGGGCAGATATTGTTTTGAGTTTCCAATGACTCACAACCTTAGGTACTATAGAGATGAATTTCCAAGAATTGTTCATGCGATTTCATTCAGATGGAAGGAATCCGATACAATTGAATGGGATGGTAGCTAAGTCTCCATAGATTATTAGCTCTCATCAGATGTAGAAGGTTCTCAGAAAAGGAGAAGATGGATTTATAACAAAGTTATTTTCCATGAAGTACAAAATACATTTAGTCTTCATTGCCACCCACATCTTCAGAAGATTGTTGATGCTCACTCATCTATTTTTGATGCAATTCCAAAGGGACTACCACCAGTTAATGGATCATGATCATGCCATTCAGTTGATTCCAGGGAGCCAAACACCTAACATAAGACCATACAAATACCCATATTCCAAGAAAAGTGAGATTGAGAAAATGGTAGTAGGAAATGTTGAAGGCAAGTATCATCAGGCCTAGCCAGAGTGCATATTCTTCACTAGTGGTCATGGTACGTAAGAAGGATGAAACATGGAGGATGTGTCCATATTATCGAGAAACTCAACAAATATACCATCAAAGATAAGTTTCCTATTCCCCTAATTGATGATTTACTTGATGAATTGCATGGTGCTATTTATTTCACAAAATTAGATCTTCGTTCGAGGTACCATCAAATTAAAATAAAAGAGGAAGATGTTCATAAAATAAGTTACTTTCGAGGACTCATGAGGGCCATTATGAGTTTTTGGTAATGCCTTTTGGTCTTACAAATGCCATCCTTCAACCTTTCAAAGGCTTGATGAACATTGTTTTCAGGCCATTTTAAAGGAAATTTTTATTAGTTTTCTTTGATGACATATTGATTTACAGTAAGACATGGGAAGAAATCACTTACAACATGTAAATAAAGTGTTGGAAGTTTTGGAGAAACATACTCTCTATGCAAAGCCATCTAAATGTTCTTTTGGTGTACAAGAGGTAGATTATGTGGGTCACATTGTATCCCATGAAGGCGTCATTAGTTGATCCTCAGAAGATCAAAGCTATTTAGTGGACTATGGCCAAGGCCCAAAAAGATCTCAAAAATCTGCGTGGGTTCCTAGGACTAACAGGATACTACAGAAGATTTGTGTTGGGATATGCTAGAATAGCAACCCCACTCATCACATTGCTAAAGAAGGATGCCTTCCATTGGTATAGACTTAGCCAATAAATCCTCTGAGCAGCTGAAGGAAGCCTTGTGCAGCACCCCAGTTTTGGCTTCTCCCAACTTCTCAAAAACCTTCATTGTTGAATGTGAAGCTTCAGGATCAGGATTGAGAATGCCTTCTAATGCAAAAAGGAAGACCAATTGCATTTGAGAGTCACCAATTCAAAGGAAAATATCTGCTCAAACCTCATGCCTCTATGTATTGTAAAAAAATGATGGCTTTTCTTCATGCGGTCAAGCAATGGAGGCCCTATCTCATGGGTAGACACTTCATGGTAAAAACTGATTATGATAGTCTCAAATAACTTTTTGGAGCAAATGTTATCATCTGAGAAACAACAAAAGTGGGTAGTTCAAAAATGTTGGGTTACGATTTTGAAATCATATACAAAAAGGGTAAAGAAAATGTAGTAGCTGATGCAAGGTCTAGAAGGGATACATCCGTAGATGCCTTACTATGTGGAATGTCCATGTTGACGGTCGATTGGGTGGATGAAACAAGAGTGGAATGGGATCAAGACAAGGATACACAATCTCAAATACTAGAAAATCAAGCAAGGATCTATGACATCTAAACCTAAATTTTAATGGAAAGGTAATTCCCTATGGTACAAGGATAGGCTATATTTGAGTAAAGATTATAAGTTGAAGCATAAGATTCTTGTAGAGCTATATGCCTCACTTGTTGGAGGAAACTCTAGGTTTTTGAAGACATATCATAGAATAAAAAGAGAATTCATTTGGGAAGGACTCAAGGGGGATGTACAAAATTTTGTATCAGAGTGTTTAGTGTGCCAAAAGAACAAAGGGGAAACAATTAAGACACCAGGTCTGTTGCAACCCTTACCAATTCCTAGCCAAAGATGGGAGGAGGTCTCCATGGATTTCATCACCGGATTGCCTTGTTCAGAGGGTAAGAATGTTATTTTCATGATTGTGGATAGGCTCACAAAATATGCCCAATTTTTGTTAAACCCTATCACATCCATTTGCACCTAGTATAAAACTATTTTTTTGGAGACAATTCAAAGGCTACATGGAACCCCAAAGATAATTGTAAGTGATCTTGATCCTATTTTCACAAGTAATTTTTGGACGGAATTATTTTCATGTTTGGGTACTCAGCTAGCTCACAGTTCATCTTATCATCCTCAAACTGATGGGCAAATCTTAGGAAGTGGTCAACAAATGCTTAGAGGGGTATCTACATTGTTTTGTATCGGATAAGCAGGAAAGATGGATTAAATGGCTACCACTTGCAGAATGGTGGTATAACACATCTTTTCATGCCTCTTCTCAAATAACCCCCATTTTTAGCATTATATGGTTACCATCCACCTTGTATCACTTCCTCCTTGAGGGTGCAAACTAAGGTCAGAGATGTTGAGGAAACACATTCAACATCAACAACACGTTTTGGCTAGTTAGAAGGAGAATTTAGCATTAGTACAAACAAGATGAAACAACAAGCAGATTTCAACTGTATCGTAGTGAAAGACATTTTGAAATTAGTGAACTAGGTTTTTGTACATCTCTAGCCTTACATTGGGTGACATCAGATGTCTCTTAAAGCAACAGAAAAACTTAGACAACAAACTTGCGCCTAAATATTATGGCCCTTATCAGGTTCTATGTATGAGTTTAGGAAGTGTTTTTCACCTAACTAGTCTTGTACACCTCATTGTAGTTATCATTAATCATATACCTTCAAGTATGCATTGCAATTTTCCACTAAACAATTTTTTTTTACTTTATGTTAGCATTTATAGCCCAATTATTCACCTCGTCTTGCATAATTGAAGTTTCATTAGATCAACCTTGAAAAGGAAAAATTTTGTTAAGGAAGGCTGTGAAACAAGGATTGTAGTGTTCCATGAAGTGTGTAAACACAGTGTTCTGTGGACTCTCCAAGTCTACGAAGCAAAGGAAACAAGGGTCAAGACTTAGGTAGATACCGATGAGGTTAGTCCTCCGTGGCATGGGAAAACAATTTTGCGCAGCAAAGGAGATAAGTTCAAGGTGTGTCCAGGGTTAAAAGTCACGAAACACTATGTCATTATTTTGTGGGATTCTCAAAGAATAATCTTCTGCATAATTTCGAAGTTGGCAAGACAAAGGAGCCAAAGGCCGCAAAACATTAAAATTTCGTGGGATAGTAAAAGGATGCAAAATAAGAAGCAAAAGTCATGAAGCATTGTGGAAACCCACATGACATTGTCAAAACTACCAAACAAGAGGAAAGTCGTGGAGCATTTATAAGTCTTCTGCAGGTATCGTGGAACATCAAAAATCCATGGAACGTTCAGAAAACCGTGAAACAAAGTAGAATGTTGCAAAAGCTACATAACAAAGCAGAAATAGTCTTTTGGCCATAAATTTCGATGTGGAGCTCCAAATTACACAAAATTGGTGTCATTGGAAAGGTCTCCTTAAGGACTTTATTTTGGCTCGAAGAAACAAAAAATTTGATGTTGTTTTGGGGGTAAAACATACAAACATGGTTTCAAAGTGAAAAAGGGAAGTTCTACTTATTTAAAATATGCAACCACTTCACCAAGTCAAATTTAATGATAATGTCCATTCCTTCTCTTGCAAATATAATGATGTGGAAAGTGACCATGTCAAAGCTTTTGTGCATTGACAAGAATTGATTGGTGATTGGTGTGAAGACTTGGTGCATCTCCCTCTCTTTTCCCTTTTCTTTCTTCTCCCATTTTCTATAAATATGGGGCTCATTCTCATAAAACAAATCCCTCTTTGTTGTAACGACACCATTCTAAACTGGTAGATGACTTACCATGAGTTCCAAACCTCGGATTTGGTCTCTACTATGCATTTTTTTCCTTATACCATTGAATGTAATGGTATTTCATCGTTTAAGAAATAAATTTTGTTTCCATGGCTCTTTTCTGCCCTGTATTCATGCTTATTATATTTTGTCTCTTTGTTCTTTCTTTGGTATGTTGTATGTTTCACCTTTACAAGTTTTGATGTTTGTGTGTTTTCAATGCATGGGAAGGGTTAATTTATGTGATTCTTGGTCTATCCCAAGTTTTTCTTCGCTTCCTTCATTTTCTTCCCTTTTTTCCCCTCATGGAGATTGATCGACCATCTCTTCTAGTGTTATCACCGCCACTTTTAGCATAGGTTTTCAATTCTCTCTGTCTCTGGTCCCTTGGATGTGTTAGTGTGGATTAGTTTAGGAGTGGTGTTAATATTAGGTTAGATAGGTAGATGAACCAACCTTCTTTGGTGATGTGTCTTAAGATGCAAGTTCTACACTTAGAGACAGTCCCATGTTGTTCCATAATTCTTTATCTACCACGATCAAATCCTGGGGTGTAATTTTGAACTATAACAACTAAAACTTGAGTTTTAGGACTTACATGAGATTTTCTACCACTTAGGGAGAGTTCCCTGCCACGTGCCTCTAGACCATCTTCCACAAGGTTCTCTATAAATGACACCTTGATGTCAATGTAGACATTAGTCCTTGTCAAAGGGGTAAGAGTCTATCACCATGTGGAATCTATTCGAATAACCCATCTCATTGGTCTTGTCTAATTTAGGGTAGTACTCAAATGGATGTGCTCCCACCACCCAAGCAGGAAGTCACTATTTTACTAGCTCCTATTAGTGACACTCTTGACATGGACATATGGGCAAGGCTTATTTAGATGCACCTCTTACTTAGGGTCCTCCCAAGTATAATCCTCTGCTACTCCTTAGTGTTGTAGATGTGTAGACATGAAATCACGCACTTACTACTTACTTCATGCCTTTAAGTATGTTAGTATATGCATGATTCCTAAGTAAGAAAATTAGAAAATAACAACTTTCAAGGACTACATTTAGGTTGCATTATTTACTACATAGGAGGGGTTTTTTCTGAATTCCATCTCACAGATTCATCTACGGGAAAAATTATATGTATCCCGTTATCTTGGTGCGACTAGAACAATGGAAACCTAGCTTCAAGGCACAACTCTCTCTCTCTCTCTCTCTCTCTGGGTGCTTCTGTAATCTCTCTCTCTCTCTTCTCTCTCTATCACACAATTTACACATGTTACATCACTTTTTTTTATCTTTGTTACAAACACAAAATAGAACTACATATGAGTTTGGGTCAGAATTTTTGTAGTTGTTACCGCTATGAAATTCAAACAAGGGAATAATGACCACTATATATATATATATATATATCATATATATATATATATATTTATTTATATATATATATATATGCTATGAGCCTATGTGACACATGACTTACCATTATAAGGGGTTGTTTTATAGGTTAAGGTGTGATAGTACTTACCCTAAAGTGAAGCTAGAGTGATAAAGAGTCAAAGGAAGAAGACAAGTTCAAGGACCTAAAAATATTAGATGTGGAGCATTATACCAAGACACTAGGAGGGGATGTTTCAGACATTCAACACCTCGAGCGGTCCATGTCCTCTATCTGGCCGGGAAAGTTCGAAGGAGCTTAATATGTTTCAATTTATGACAAACACAAGGGATACCTCAGTCCATATCTAGCTCGTTCCACTCAGTTTCCATCCCTGACATCACGCACACACAGTAGATCTACATAGAGTTCTAAAATGTAGTGCACCGCTCAGTGAGAATAAAAAATAAGGTGACCACCAAGGTTAGTCCAACTCAAGGATATGTATTATTTGTTTCATGTCTAATGTTTTCTTGATCCTTGTGAAAATAGCTAGGGGTTATTTTGTAGATTAAGGTACAATAGTGAAACCCTAAAGTGAAGTTGGAGCGATAAAGAGTGAAATTAAGAAGACAAGTTCAACCCTTGAGAATATTAGATCCAAAGTCATTCATAGGACACTAGTGCCAAACTAAGACACTAATGCCTGAAAGGTCATGTCCTTATCTGAACGGTCTTGTACGAGGGATTTACATATTCTAATTTTCTAGATGAATCATATTCAGCTTGGATCCATCTCTTTCCACTCAGTTTCCATCTCATATCTAGTCCAGATCTTTAAATACATACTAAGTCACTCTTATCTCACTATTTCTTACACTTGCTTGTATTTTGCATGATAGATCTTTCTTATTACTATTATATTCATTTGATCTCAATCCTTTGATTAAGATTTAATTAAGGCATAATCTGAATAATACACGCTTTTGAGAAAATCCCCTGGATGTTTTTATTTTACATTATTAGATTCAAAATAACCTTTTTTTGTTTTGTAAAATTCAAATTCTATTTTGAGATATGGTCATTTTATTCATTTGATGATAATTGCTGTCGATCAACATCAATTTGAATAAAAATCTATTTGTCTATTTGGCTTGTTTGTCTAAAATTCTTTTATAAATTACCATACAATTGATAACAACGCTTCTCTATTGTATATTCAAGTTTAAATTTACAATGTGCTTCTTAAGAGTGTTTTAATTGATAATGGATTTGGTCTTAATGTATGTAACATTTCCTTTCTCCATCAAATAGAAATTTATATTATTGATATAACTTTCTATTATTGATATAACTCCGTCTACTATATGTATATGTGGCTTTGATAATACACCTAAGCGAGTGTTGAGAGAAATCAATCTACCCATTATTGTAGGCCCTTACACTCTTAAATATTCTGTCATGTTATACCTAATAATCTCAGTTATATTATCCTTCTAGGTCATCGTTGGTTACATGCTATGCATGCATCTCTTTCTACGTATGTCTTTGTCACACCTTCTTCCATGAATAATGCTACAATAGATTCCATATCTCATGTTACTAATCTTTATGATATCCCTCTTATACATGATAATGAAGTTTCTACTTACATTGCACATCATTCTTCTCTTGTGATGGACTACAGTGATATTGGTTTACATGAAGAACTTTCTATCGGTACCCACGATACTCCTCCCACTATGTCTCTTTCTCCTCCACACGATGCTCGATCCCTAATGTATACTATTGCATAGTTACCTATAACTATAATTTTTTCCCCTATGATGGTTGTTAAATCTACAATACATAAGGTATTAGGAGGCACTCGTATCCCCCTTCAAAATGTCACCATGACCATTGATTTCAAATCTATTTCTTGGCATAATTCTTGATTCACTTCTAATGATCATTTTTTTAATGATTCCAATGTTAATGTTGTATCTCAAAATTATACCCTAGGATTTGATCATGACAGATCAAGAATTTTGGAAGAAAATAGGATAGTCTCCAAGTGTGGGAGTTGCATCTTGACATAGGCCTCCAGAGAAGGTCGGTTCCTCTGATAAACTAACCTAATGCTAACACAACTCCTAGAGTTGGAAACACAACTATCTAAGCCTAAATTAGTCATTCACAGGGACCCGAGTCAGAGAGATTACATGAAAATAAAATTCTAAGACAAGGGGGTAGCGATAACACCAAAAGAGAAGGTGATCACTCTCTCTTGAAGTCTCGGAGTAGTAAGAAGACCCAATGAAAGGTTATAGGGGAAAATGTTTTCCACTTTCCAAGTTACTAATTAAAGAATAATCCAAATCACACAAAAGTACACACACATAACACAACATGTACCGTGGTTCACCCAATGTGGGCTACATCCACAAAAGATAGAGATCTCATATATATAATATAACAAGAGATTACAAACCAACTCTTCTGCACAAGAGTACATGTATCTCTACAAGAGTATCTCTTCCTCCCAGATCTCCAACAGGATCTGCTTGAGTACACTAAACTGTGCCTCCATACCACCACCTATGTCTCCTCCAGATCTCTAACTTCTACCTGAGTGCACTACAACCATGCCTCTAAAACACCACCAGATATCACATACCTGAAGCTACCCTACATCTGCCACTATGCAACCAAGCTCTCACTGTACTGTGAATCTACAAACAAGACCTCTAGAAGGGTCTACCAATGTGCAACTGTAACCATGCACCAAGAAGTAAGTCTCTCCTCATCACTGCATCAACCTGTGAAAACATGGAGACAACTTCCTCTACAATACTATATTCCTTGGATTAATAATACATCATGATATCATGGATCTATAATAGAAGATCTCACAACATGTGGATCTACAAGAATGAGAAATAACAAGATCTCACAACAACCTGTGGATCTAACAAGAAGAAACACTATGTGCTTTGCATACTATGCAAGCCATTACATGAGACTAAATAATACAAAGGAAATAAAGTTGAAGATAATACCATCTTCTCACCAACAGTGTACCTGCACTTTCCTTCTGTTCAACTGCTCTTTATGAAATCTCTTGTCTTTATGCAATCTACTTTTTCTTTTTCTTCTTCATCATCTTTCAACCAAGGATAGTTCAATTCTTATCTTTCCTCATTCCTTATGTTCTAACCCTAGTTTTCTAGCTTATGTAAGCTTAGAAAAGCTTAGGGTACAATAGCCATGCAATTACATCCTTTAAATTTACTTTAAAACAAAATCTAGATTAAATTCCTGTGAGTTAAATATAAAAACTCCACATAGGTAACCGATGTTCTGAGTTACTACCTGACCAATGTCGGTCACTTGCCGGATTATTTGACTGGCATCGATGCCAGGTCATTGCTTGACCGATGTCGGTAACTCGTTTGTAAATCCTTGACTGAAGTTATTTAGCTCGATAATTACCTAACTAATATCCGGTCACTGAGATAACCCAGTCACTTTGTATTGCATGTACCTCCGACTTAACCGTATATTTAGCATACACATGAAGATCGATTTAATCTCTCAAATAATGGAGATAAATAATGCCAATGAAGATCCTTTATACATGTAAAATGTAACAAACCATCCTCTACCACACCATGCAATACCACAGTTCTATTCTAGCCATACCCGAGCTAACCAACATCAAGAGATCTCACTGAATCATAAGCATTTGAAAATGGCAACTAGGAATGAATCAAACCACCTTCGAAAGAGCTTCTTTCACCAATCAAACTGCTAAACCTGAGCTTCAACTCACCAAACCATACATGAAAAATCCAACCATATTCTCGGTGGATGTGACTATCCATGTCTCATGCTAATCACGTAGCCAATGCAAGTGGAGGAACACTACCAATTGTTAGACAAGTCAAACTTATAGTCATTTTTACCCATCTATTAAACTTCTAGCCCCATGTGTAACCGACACAACCACCTAAGGTGTTGGGCACTTGGACTTGAGGCATGCACCCTCTATTCTGGGATGCTGATCCCCTCCTTTATGTGAAGATGGATCAAAGAAGATGGTCTTGCAATCATTGTTATGGATTAGTTGAAGCCTATTTTCATTCAAACACACATTAATATCCATGTAAATACAAATCTGTTGCTAACATTATCCTTGGGTTAGGCTCCCAAGCATTGTAATAATAAGAGGAAACATCATGAAACAATGAAATGGTCTAAAGGAATTGTTGAAAAACATATCTTGCATCATAAACAATCAAGGAAATGTAACACTAGGGTTTGCACACCCTGTACCTCCATCCATATGAAAGGTCTCAGAAGCTCCAAGTCATGCCATAAGATTTATACTGATCCAATAAATTCTGGTTTTTTCAACCACTTTAGACATTAAATGAATGCCATTCTCTATCATGTAGGAAAATTTGTATCAAGACCTTAAGGGGTCTTGAAAACCATATAAAAAATTCAGGTCCTAGATGGGAATGCTTTCCAAGATTAACAAAAAAATTTTACTAGACCCACAAATTTTCTTCATTTCCCCTTAGACAATGATGCTTAAAATTCCTAAGTCCTCTAATGATGAATTCCCAAAATCCTTTGATAGTAGGAGGCCCAAGAAATTTTTATTCTAATCTTTCTCAGCTAAGTTGGGTTACAGCTTCGATCTTCCCATGCTGTATTAACTTTCTTGTGTCCTTGCATTGGTCCTTCATGTCTCTATAACACTATATTTTAATGTCTCTCCCTAGTAAAAAATTTTCATTTTGCCAAGTGGATACTACCCACTGAGGTTGAATATCACCATTTTACTTATAGGATTAACACCCTTTTATGGCACCGTTTCAAGTGACCTTTTACTTTCAGGGTTGGTGGTCAGATCAGATTTTCCCAAGTGTCAAATGTGGATAACAGTAACTGTCCAATGCTTTTAGCATGCTTAAAATCTATGCCTATCTCCAAAACTTTTTGTAAATTCAGCCTTCCCTTTAACTATTTTAGAAATATTCCATTCTTTTCCAACCAAACTTCCTTTCTTAACCTGACCAAGTCTCCAGGCCAATTTTATCTTATCCACTTTGCACATGCCAAGTCAAGGGTCACAATTTTAACTTGAAGTGCTCCAAAATCGCTAAAATCTCCCATGGAGATAAATTGTTGAACCTTTGTACCTGTACCTTTACATCACCATCCTCTACACACCGTGAAGACCATCTATTCTTTATTCAATAATTCTCTCAAATTAATCTATGGAAGATCCCTACCATCTTCTAAAACTAAGAAGATAAACCATGACTCACCAAACTTGCATGAAGATACTCTTGATTCATGACACACGAGCCTCCAAATCCATAATCAAGGTTACCAATTGTTAAGTAATCATTAAGCTCCAAGCTCTCTCATGCAATAAGCCATTATGACTAACACACCTACAAGAACTCCCACTCAAAATGAAGTACTGAGCCTTAATTGCATCCATAGCCATACCTATAAAACCAACCATGTTCTCCATCCATCTATCCATGTCTCCATGCAACCACCAATGCAACTGACCAAGACAAGTCAAACTGGAATATGCAAAAGCAAAACAAGATCCTGGGTAAAGACAACCCAAATGAGTTCTACCTGCAACAGTGGGTGATCAATCCACAAACCTGCATAACTCAAAGAATCCAAACACTGCAATCTGTAAATCCAACCCTACATAAACAACTAGCATGTCTAAGACAATCATCTGTAGATAACATCTCCCATGGAGTAACATAGTAATCAAGAGGAAATACAAACATCCCCTACTCATGCTCAAGGCATCCATGTGCAAATCAAACATCTGCATCATCATAGACTCACAAAACTGAATCTATCCACATGTACAAACTCACCATGTACATCCATCCATATCACCAGGCTCTCTAGAAGCTCCAAGTCTGCCACTGACTAACTCCAAAGCTGAATATGAATCATGTGCTCATCAATGTCAATAACAAACATCCATGCTAAACCATGCCACTAATACCAAGTGCAAATACCAACAAACATGTCATCAAAATCAACCAGGATGAAAGCAAAATAAGGGCACCATCCAAAAATGGTAACTAAACATTGTTGTCAAACCTGTGACCAAACCTGACCACGGTTTCCTAACCACCCCAGTCACTACCTGGCCATGGTTACCAAATGACCACCACAGTTAACCCTAACCGACACCAGTCTCTGTAACTAGCATATTTTCTTTTTTCACCCTTCAAACTCTGAAAATTTCTCTATCATCTAAAACCAGCTGAATCAACCATCAACTTCCTTCCCTAAGGAATATCCAAGCACCACAAAATAAACTAGAAGTGACATCACAAAGAAATAAACTCAAAATACCTGCAAAGTCATGACTGCCCTCCAAAACCAACTTGTGCCTCCTGCCACTCTGAATAGTAGCAATCTCCTCTCACTCTGCATGTGCATCATGTATCCAATCCTACAATGCCAACAACCATGGCTTGCTCCCACTGAACATGAAATCCCCTGCACTACCTCTAACACCAAGCTCAAAAGCTAATATGTCAGTGAGAAATAAAACTAGATGAAAGAACTATAAAATTGATTCCCTTTCTTCTCTGAGAATACTTCTACATCACAAAAGTTTGGACTTCTTGTGAAGTAGGTGAATCACCTTCTTTCCATCCATGTGTACTCAACATCTCTCATTACCTACAACTGTGTCTAATCATGACTTTTCATTGAGGATCTCATCCTTAGACTAGAAACCCTTGTCCTCAAGATTCCACACAACCAGGAAATAAAAGTCAAACAACACCAAAAACCATGGTGTAAATTTGTGCACACTATCCAAACATAATATCAGTTGCTCCAAATGAAAGAAATAAAACATGAATCATATAGAGATACCTGACTCAAAGTCTCAATGGACTAACTGAGCCAACTCCGTCCTCTTTCTGATCTAAACCATGAAGTGATCTACACCGTTTCTGCCATGTACACTCTGTGCAAGAAACTCGATCCTCCAAACTAGGACAAAAAACCATCTGCCCTCTCCTGCTGCAAAAAACCATGTACAGATAAGTTGCCACAGAGACCGACCACGGTCCATCTCCTAACCAACCACGGTTAGCTGACCGATACTGGTTCCTCTGTGACTGACCTCGGTTCTCAGACCGATGTCAATGCTGCTGGAATGAACCCAATGCCACACAATTTGGCATAGAACACCACACCAGGTGCCTACTTCGACCAAATTCGATAGTTGAGCTGAGCCAGTCATTTCAAGAAGCATCCAAATCATACAAAACCACTACAATAATAAATCATGCAATAAATTACATCAAGGTGAAATACCTCACCTTACCAGTACCAAGATACTAACCTGCATCTTCAACTGAAGAACTTGCCTCTCTGATGGAAGCCCCATCTTCATTCTGTGCTACAACCTCTCTACCGAAGCCCCATGCATCTAACTGCACCAAGGATGCATACCTTGCTCCTTTTTTCTGTCTAGATCTGTAATCCAAAACCATGCATGTGTAATTAAAATGTAAAGCACTGCAAAACCAAGATAAAACCATACCTCTATAACCCGGATCTGTAATCTGACCACCATGCTTGTGCCTCCAAGAACTAGGGACACCTCAGCAAATAAGATACATTCCATGCATCTCTCCATTTCTTCAGATCTTGTGATTTTCTGTTTAAAACTAGGTTTCCCAGTAACCGACCACAATCACCTTGTAGCCGACCACGGTCACCCTGCCGACTCCGGTTGCCACTTAACCGACACCAGTCACTATATTCTCTAGCAACCATACTCTTCTAGCTCCCACTTGAGATTCAATATCTTCCTGTGATTTTCACATCAGGAAAAACAAACCCTACTCTCATACACCTGTCAGTAAACCACTAACAAAACCATGAAGCAAACCCTTGCTCTGAAAACTAAAGCCATCACCATCAAACAATGCTCTGATACCACTTGTTGGGGATGGGTCTATGCAGAAACATTTGTAACTATAGAATATCAAATCCAAAACATGCAAATACGGATCTAACAATCCCCACAAAATCTACAGCAGTGGAAGTATAAACAAGAATAATCCAAATCACACAAAAGTACACACACATAACACAACATGTACCGTGGTTCACCCAATGTGGGCTACGTCCACCAAAGATAGAGATCTCATATATATAATATAACAAGAGATTACAAACCAAATCTTCTACACAAGAGTACATGTATCTCTACAAGAGTATCTCTTCCTCCCAGATCTCCAACTGGATCTTCCTGAGTACACTAAACCATGCCTCCATACCACCACTTGTGTCTCCTCCAGATCTCTAACCGGATCTACCTGAGTGCACTACAACCGTGCCTCTGAAACACCACCAGATCTCACATACCTGAAGCTACCCTGCATCTGCCACTATGCAACCAAGCTCTCACTATACTATGAATCTGCAAACAAGACCTCTAGAAGGGTCTACCAATGTGCAACCGTAACCATGCACCAAGAAATAAGTCTCTCCATCATCACTGCATCAACCTGTGCAAACATGAAGACAACTTCCTCTACAATACTAGATTCCTATGGATCAACAATACATCATGATCTCATGGATTTGTAATACAAGATCTCACAACATGTGGATCTACAAGAATGAGCAATAACAAGATCTCACAACAACCTGTGGATCTAACAAGAAGAAACACTAAGTGTTTTGCATACTATGCAAGCCATTACATGAGACTAAATAATACAAAGGAAATACAATAGAAGATAATACCATCTTCTCACCAACAGTGTACCTACACTTTCCTTTTGTTCAACTTCTCTCTATGAAAGCTCTTGTCTTCATGCAATCTACTTTTTCTTTTTCTTCTTCTTCTTCATCCTTTCAACCAAGGATTATGCTCTTCTTCTCATCTAACACCTCTAACCCTAGTTTTCTAACTTATATAAGCCTAGAAAACCTTAGGGCACAATAGCCATGCAATTACATCCAATAGATTTGATTTAAAACAAAAGCTATATTAAATCTCCGTGACTTATAAATAAAACACTCCCGCATAGGTAACCAATGTCGGTTACTGTCTGACTGGTTTCATTCACTGTCTGACTGATGCCGGTCACTTCTTGACTGATGTCAGTCACTGTGTAACCCAATCACTTTGTAATGCATGCTCCAGTGAAGTTATTTAGCTCCACAACCTAACATTATATTATTGTTGTAAATATGTACAAACTACTATAATAAATGGAGTGTAATATGCATTACAAAACGTGTGCCATGGGTCTGCAACTCCTTGGTTCTGTCACAATTTCGACAGGGTAACATTACCAAACAAGAGAGGATGGTTTCTATGAAGAAACATTACATTTTATAGGAGGAGAGGAGAGGGGATCAAAATATGCTAGAGAGATTCTTGACCTGTTAAAACTTGCTAAAACCTTCTAAACTGCCTCCAACAGGTAACCTCCATGCCCCATGATGGTTCATGCCTTTGGTGGTGCCTTAGCTTGTAAGTAACCTCTAGATATTTACTTTGGATGAGCATCAACTTGCAGGTCAATGGATCGTCGATAAAATTTGGAAGATGGATGGAAGGTGATGTTGCCAAATGTCTAAATTTGTTACACATATCACCATTCCTCGTCATTTCAGTTGGGCATGAGAATAATATGCTCTTTTGGAAGCATCATGAAGGGTATCAAGGCAAGGGAGGATCAAACAAGAATATTCGATCAAAAAATGACATCTTCTAACTTCTGAAAGTGACATGAAACGTCCCCAAAATCCTCAACTTCAATCTCTCAAAATACTTTATCATTCCTTGTAAATTTTGTTTCTTTTGAAAGGCATCTCCAAGACATTTTTGATGAATAAAATACGAGGTATAATAGATCTCTACGACAAAAGATATCATCAAAAACCCAAACCTGACTTCTAGCAAAAAATCCTTTGTTATGTGGACTCCAAGATGATTTGTTTGTTTTATGAATTTTCACCTATTTGCTTGTTTCGTGGCTAATCTCCTTTTCCATATGTCGTGGAGGTATTTACTTTGTTTTACATGACTTTTACTTAACTAGTTTGTTTCCTTTGTTCCGCGGACTTAAAGAGTCCGCAAAACATTTTTCCTTACGAAGCCCACGAAACACTAGGACAATATTTTATGGATTCAACCTTGGTCGTGTTTAAATGTTACATCTCCTTTTTCGTGGAAGACTAAGCCCTTCATTTTGCAAAAGACTAACTCTTTCCTTTGTTTTATGGGTGACTAACTCCTTTATTTAGTGGTTTTACTTTATTTGATGACATTACTAACCCCACAACCATGTTTCCTTTATTTCATAGACTTAGAGAGTTTGCAAAACACTAAATTTTGAAAAACCCACAAAATATTTTGATAGTGTTCCATGGCTTCCAAACTTAGCCACTTTACAAACCTGTGTTTGCTTTGCTTTATGGAACTCCAAACTTCTCCCTTGTGTATCGCAAATTTTCATAGGAAAAACCCATGTTTTGTTTCGTGGAAATACTTACCAACTTTGTGGAAAAATAACTTCACCCAAACTCCACTTAAGTTTTGTATGATCCCCTCTTTCCAGCTTTGGACCAAATTCACGCAACACTACAATTCAATGTCTCGCGACTTTCCTTACCAAATTTCCACCTGAGTTCAAACTGATGCTCCCTTTGTTCCGCAAATTCCTGTTATGCACCAATTCTATGGCGAACTCTGGACCAATCTTTTCAACTAGGGACTTGATGAGTTATCAAAAATTAGAAAGGGGGAGGAATTTTGGATAACAGTTATATAACTCTCTACACCTTCCTCATCACAAGTTAGAATGCAATGTGTTGATTTGATAATGATTCTTAATGTTCTCACTTTCCAAGCTTCTATATATGCCTAATTTATTATGGCTACACCTCATCTTGTTACATCCACAGGGGCAATCAATTCCCTTAATTCCACATTTATGTCTATGGTAATAGGGGCAGTTCATACAACTTTAATGTTTATAATCTTTCAAAATTACACCTATTACTTATGACGAGTCTTGTGCCTCTCTCTCAATTATTTGCAGTTGATACTGATGAGCCTCATAGCACTATATATGTTACACATCTCTTGACTTACAGATTTATCCTTGTATTTTCACTTACTTTTTCCACTATTTCCAACAAACCCAATGCTTCACCTCTTCTATTTTCTCCTACTGGACACACTCTTATTGTTTATATCATTATAATTACTATTGTCACTATGAAATGCACCCTTTGAGAATGGTGTGATAACTCTCCTTTCGATTTAAAAAATCAAAACACTCGTAGGTTATGGGTGACCTCTATGTTGGAGTGAGTCTCTGAAATACTCCGGGCCAATTTTTTTTTTGTTTTCTGTTTTTAAAACAGATTACAACATTACAATCAAAGTACCCGTTAAGGTTAGAAGGTAAACCAAAACGTACGAAAGCAACTCTAACCAAGAATGGCGCCGATGATGGCGAGCATATGGTCAGAGGATCTTCTACGCTAGATGCTGAATGGGAACTCAACGCCAAGTATGTGCTACCCAATCCAATATGGAGTGAGGGGCGACCATCTGACGGAGTGTTACAGAATACTAATCTTCTACCTAAATGCTGAATGGGAACTCAACGCCAAGTATGTGCTACCCAATCCAGTATGGAGTGAGGGGCGACCATATGACGGAGTGTTACAGAAAACTATGCTTGAAAAGAAATGCGGAAAGCTGGAAATACTCAACACCCAGAATGTGCTTGCTAACCCAGAATGGGATAGTAGTTACCATAGGGCGGAGGTCAAATTAGAACAATATTAACTGCTGAAAGTAAGAAGTGCATTACAGTATGATAAGCAAGAGATCTAAGTTGCTGCCAGTACTACTGCCAGCTTACGATAAAAATGGTGAGATCTTGCTAACAATACGGATCAGATTAAAGATGCAGATTTCTCCGAGCTGTTATGACAGTTCTGTAATTTTTATATAACCAGCAGCACACAGATTTTCTGGAATGGCTCAGAATATAACCAGCAGCACACAGTTTTCTGGAATAGCTCAAAAATTCCGTAAAACTTATTCAAATAACCTGATACTGATTACAAAGCACTATTAGCAAGAGGGCGCTCAGACTAACCCCCAAAAACAGACTCAAAATGCAGGCTATATTAAATGCACGAATTTCAAGACAGCATGAATGGTACGGCCCAGCACAGGGGCGGTTTTTCTTTTAAAAATCAGATTGTCTTTCAAAGATTCTACAGCCTTGCATACATGGGCGCCTAGCCAAGAAGGACAGAGTGAAACAATACCCACTAAGAATTTTTTTGTCTTTTTGGATTTATGAATAAAACTTCGAATCTGCTGCAGCAAAAATACAGAGACCAGGAAACTCTAATATGTAAAATCTGAACCTAATTAGACAAATGCAGATTACACAGCACTACATCCACTGAACTCACAATCTAAAATAAAATCACCACTAGTTGTTGTCTTACAAACAAGAAGCGATGCCCGAGCTAGGAGGCCTTCATTCCTCGAAGCAAACCTAGAGCCAAACTGGCAGCATAACAATATGGCAGTCCAAAGATGATGAATGATGCTCAAAGCCTTCCTTTTATAACTTCCTGTTGACTTCACCAAACCCTAAAAAACACTTCAACATCCAAACCCTAATCCTTTCTCCAAGATAGCGCCCTTTTCCTTTCAAGCTTAATATTGATATTTTAATTAAACTCAATACCTTGATAAATGCGCCCACCTTAAGCTTGCTTTGACTTTGGAAATTAATAAAATAATCTTAATGAAGGCGCCTCCCTCAAGAAACCCACTTTTCAAAACAACTTAAAGTCAATAGACTAGGCCAAGGGGTCAACGTTCGAATATAATATTAAAACGTGACCTTTAATTAAATATATCAACTTAACTCTTCAATCATGCTCTGAAGCCAATATCAACAGACCAAACTGAAGTAGGAAGTCAACCAAGTTGAACCCAACTGGAAACTGCCAAAAATAGAATTTACTAAAAATAGTAAATTCCAAAAAATACTCAGAATGCCGAAATGAACATACCACTGCGAAGCTTTCGGAAAACCCAAAAAGAATCTGCCTTTGAATCCACCAACTCCGAGCAAAGACATCCTCAAAAATAGGAAACCCTAATTTACCTTCCGACTAGCCTTCGGGTTTCCAGAAAAAAGGCCAACGGTCACTGGAAAGATCAAGTCTGAGAAGGGGACATTACAGTCTCCAGAGAGGTTTGGTTCACCTAGTGAAATCACCTAAACTATTGCTATCATCTAAGGCTAACTTTACTCTACCAAAACCAACAAGAAAAAGGGGAGAAAGAACGAAAGGAAAAACTTAAAAAAGATGCCCATACACTATAATGTTTGAGGATCTCATATTGATTTGGATCACAAAGATGAAGCATAGGAGCCACACACACCATACACTAACTACAATTTAATGTACCAAAGCAAGAGTGAATCATAAAATGGTTTGGAATGAGTTGTCATAAGACAAGAAGGGGCAAAAAATGGCTCCACAACAAGATCCTGAAAACAACCTATAAAACACAATCTATGACTTGCAAATTGATACAAAACTACATGAAGGCATGAAATATTAAATTGATAAAACGACGATAAACACGTATCACATATAAAACCAGTCTAAGATAGAGTATGTACTAGAAACAAATTGTAGGAAGGTAAAAAACAACTCCTTGATTGCTCTAAGAGGTGGAATAAGCAGAAAAGATCACTTGTGACCATTTTTTTTCTCACTCAAAAGAATGAATTGATCCAAAACGTGAATGAAGAGGCAAAAAGATCATTTTTACTATGTTTTATGAAGCTTTATAGAGAATCTAAGAGTGAGAGAAGGAAAGAAAACAAACAAGCAAGTCTAGGTTTAAAAATAGGAAATACATGTTGTGCTTTTGTTTTCTCTTTTTTATCATGCTTTTCTTAAAAATAGCTTCTCAGCTCGATTTAATCAACTTCTAAATTAAAAATAAGACTACACCTTCCCAAAATAGAAGAAAAAGCTTTCCTTTTGTTCTTGCATGCGTTGTTTCTCTTCTTAAAACTTCTAGTCAAGGAAATGAGCCATTTACATGTGTTTTTAATGCTAAGACTATTTTTAAAAAACATTTTTCTCCTATAAAATTAATCAATTTGTGAATTTGATTATACCAATATGAAGTATTCATCGAGACCTTTTAAATGATACCAAAATTTGTAATTTGGAGTAATTTTGAGGAAGATATGGTCATTTGAAGTTTTATCGGTCAGGATGCATAGGAAATCGACACGTGGCATCTTCTTATTTATTGTGGTGATTTCATCCGCCATGTATGCATTGCTCTTCACTTTTCATGTGTGTCTCCTTCATTGGTTGTAGGGGTTGGGTATCTATTTACATGCAACATGTTGACTACCTAAATGCTTTTTTACCCTACAGACACGACGATTCATCAAATTCTATTTAATTTGCGAGCCTCGCATCTATTGGGTGCATTCACTTTGAAGTATGGTAGAATTGTGACACATGTCCCACTCCTACTATTGATCCTTCATCAAGTGTCTCCTTTTAGACCTGTCACATGCCTCTGCCTTTTCAACCTTGCTTCGCTACTACCGAGACCCAACACCCTTAATTCATTAACATTCATTTCGAGTAATTAAGTCTGCTGGAGCCCTTTGGTATAAGAAACACCTGGAAAGCCTCCACGCGTCCCTGTCCCCTTGCTTGGCTTCTTGAATTTAATGGGAAAATAAACGTCTTGTGCCTTTTAAAAAATTTAAATAGTAGATCATTGGTGGGTTTTAAAATTGCTTTTGCGATGTAAAATTGACGGGCGTTTTGAAATTCTTTTGCCCTTTTAAATATCCAAGTCCATTTTTAAACATGTTAATGCTAGAATAACCATGGGGGGTATTTTCGGATAAAAAATTGGTGATCTATAGGGCTAATTTTTCTGCTAAATTTGAGATACCATTAGCATTATGCGATCCATTGGGCATGGAGTCGAGTCCGAAACTTCAAAACTGATCTGTAACTTGTAATTTCTCTCCCCTAAGCCATATAAATCACTACATGTAGTTAGAACTAATCTGGAGCTGCTTGAATTGATATGTGGAGCTTAGAATAAGACTAAAATATGCTCCAACTATTTGATTTGGCCATTAAATCTTCTCGGGTTTGGAGTGATGAAGTAATCATTGTTTTTTCTCATAACTATAAGAACACTGTTAAAAAACCTCCTATAAATGACAAAACTGTGCTAGAAGAACTTATTTAAACAAGCACGAACCAGCAAAGTGCACAAAGCACACAAGAAAGGAAACTACAAACAACAATGTGCATGAAGCACTTGGAGAAAAATAAAATCAATAGTCTAAAACAACAAAAACACGACCTCAATAGCGGAGTTTGAGATATATGCCATAAACTCTGATAGGAAGTTCATCATCATTCAACTTTGAGAGCTAAAAAGCATTGTTTTACTTACAAACTATGATCAAATATGACCCACTTTAGAAGGAATCAAATTTGGTGTGTCTTCTGGCCTTAGTTTTCCCTTCTTCCCATTTAAGCACAATATCTCCTTCCTTGAACGTTCTTGCAGTTGATTTCTTATCAAAATACCTTTTGACCCTTGTTTGGTGAAGTTCCATTATTGTCATTGTTTTGTTTATGATTTCTTCTAACTCCATCAACTTTACAAATCTGATTTCCATTGATTTTTCTTCCATCATTTCCATATGTTTAATGAGGTCTAGAGCTAGTAACTCATTGGAAATAGGTAACCTAGCTTCTCTACCGTAGACAAGAATGAAGGAATTATTGCCAATTGATATTTTAGGGGTAATCCTGTTAGCCCGCAAGGCTGATTTCAACTGTGTATGCCATGATCTCTGATTTTCTGCCATAGTTCTTTTGACAATTCTAAGAATATTTTTGTTTGTTGATTCAACCAAATCGTTCCCCCAAGGATAATAGTTGGATGAGATTGAAAAATCAATGCCAAGTTTGATTTCCCATGTCCAAATTTTGGCTCCAAGGAAATCCCAAGCATTATCTGAGATGATTGCTGCAGAAACACATAATATTGTGACTAGAATTTCATAAAAATCTAAAATTGAAGACTCATTTGCTTCTTTCAAAGCCACAACTTCTGTCCGTCTTGTGAAGTAGTCTGTAGTTGTGAGAATCCATTCATGACTTGCAGTAGAAGGTGGATTAATTGTAGCAATAAAATTTAATTCCCGTTGCATGAAAGGATGATTTACATGAATAGGTTTAAGATGAAGAACAACTAACTTTTGTTTTTTTGTAAAAATAACACATTTGACACACTTCCTTACCCATGTATGAACATCTTTGAACAAGTTTGGCCAATAAAGACCTCACACTTGGCTAGATGATGAATTGTATAGTGACTTGTATGATGCTTTTTGCAGAATTATTGGATCATACCCATGTGTGGATAACCACATATGTTACAAGGATAAAATGTCCAGTTCAACAAATAATATATTAAAGATGACACTCCTAAAATGTATTTTGTGAAATGACGACCACAAATTATTTAGTTAAAGGATGAAGTGAATGCTAACCTACTGTCACATCCTCACTAACTTATTGCATGTGTCTCTAAATAGCCCACACTACATATGACACAACCGATAGGATTGATCTAATAATAGAGGCACTTTAGGCATAATAACATTCATATATAAATGTAATTATGTGGATGAGAGTAACCTACAAAGGTAACCAAGGGGTGGTAGGGGAGTGCAATAGTGTGAGATGTTAATAAAAATGGTTGACCTAAAATTTGACGTCCATATAACCGTAATACGACAATTTTTCTTTAGCTTAGAGAAGGCAATTGAAAAATCAAGATATCTTAGGCATAAGATGGAGTTTGGAGTCCGTTTTTAATCTTTGAAAAGATTTGTTTTCAAGCCCAAGGAAATGGTGTAATTAGATTGCAACCGCCTATCACCAATGAACAACAAAATTATAAAAGAAGTGATGGATTTATTAATAAATATAAAACCCTTTAACAAACAAAAGTGTGTGATAAATCCAAAATATGCACCTTTAAATTGATACGTACATGGGTTTTTTGAATAAATATATACAAGATATATGTAGCTGTATAATTATATTTACGCCAAAAGGTGTGCCTTAAATGAACTTGTGTGGCCTGTTTCTGACACGGTGTAGGCCATCTAACTCCTGGAAAAGCAATGCAGATGACATTGACATACACATGAACTATCCACGTGGCATGTCCGTCAGGTAATGTGTCAGAAACAAGCAATGTGTTCCACAAGCTTCGCGCGGGGGAGTTATAGCTGACATTGCATCTGGTAGGGTTGGTTCAGAGATGCGTAGATGCGTGGAAGACCATCTTAACTTGCCCAATAATGTTGTGAAGGACTGCTTTTGTGAGAAAACATGGAGTCACACGCCACAATACAAGATTGGGTACTGTTAGTAGTGCCCCGATAAGGTCTATTGGCCTACTCAATTAGAGAAGCAACGTCTTGCTATGTATTCCAATGACGATATGTTTGTGTTTCAGCCGAGTAAATTGACCTTCGACAGCATGATGGAAACCCTCACGTCCACAAATCCAACATCCTTTGCAGAGCATGTAAGTTTGGTTGTCTTTGTTTACTGTAACAATATAATTTTGAATACCCTGATTTGATATTAAATGTACATGCACCATTTTCCTTTGTAGGATTTCTTGAACATGTATTTCCAGAAGATGCACAAATCCATTTCCTTGGTGTACAATCTGGTCCTGGCTATGTTTCGCCAGAGGCGTTTACTTTGAAGAAGGCATTGCTGGAAAGTGTCAAATTCCGGTGGCTTAACTTTACAGGTTGCCGGATTTTAGATATTTTTGTAAGTCATAGATATTTACTATTCTTTGACTCCACATCCTTTAAATGACATTTTAGACTTGGCAATAACCATTCTTTGGTGCCCTTGCTTTTGGGAGTGGCTGGCCTGAGAACATCATGAGTGACCGCGGTGTTAACTCATGGTTATGTTTTTTATTTTACTTCACTAGCAGCCATAGCTGGCCGACAGAAGAACCGACTCTCTACACCTTTCCCTTCTTTATCTGTACACTAGAATTGTTCTTTGAGTAAAATTATACACATAAAATTCAAGCGCTCTCCGGCGTAACTTGCAACTCATTTGCAATTGCTAGTTATTTGATAGGGAATGGAAAGCCAAATGTGAATGATAAAAATTGCATGGAAGTATAGGAACTCATTGGTCAAAGTGAGAAAATTAATTGAAAAAGCTAGACACCATTAGGGGTCAAAAAAAAAAGAGGAAAATGTAAAAAAGCAAAGCGATGAAATCAACATAACGTCTGAGAAAAAACAAGCAGAGAACCCACACCCACATGGTAGCCAAATAAAGCTAAGAAATATCTGTTTGACTTTTTTATGTCTAAAGTAACCAAATAGAAATAAAGCTAATAAAGCTAAGAAATATCTGCTTGACCTTTTCTCTTAAACATTTTTTCCCCTTTCCGGGGATTCGAATGAACCCAAAAAAACCAAATATGTATGTAGGTAGCAAATTTGAGACCCAATCGTTGTATACGAGCAACGAGCAATTTTGACGCCTTGCAACAAACGCGAGGGAGGGACCCACACGCACTGACAACTACTCCCGAACGTGTATTGGCGGGATCCACAAATTAAACATTCGTTCCAGATAAACACGGGTCGCGACTCCAACGGGAGATTTGGGCCTCCCGGTATTATGGAAAGATTATGCATCGTTAGATCTCTCACACTGTTAACACTCTTTAACGAAAAAAAAAAACAATGAAATTATGCATCGTTAGGCTAGATCTCTCACTGTTAACACTCAAGGAAAAAAAAAATCCTGCTTCAATTCTTTTGACTCAGGAAACCGACCAAAATTGCCTGTAAAGCCTTTCAACCACAGAATCCTAGGACACCCAATCTTGCCGTAAAGTTCATTTTGAGAATCCTGTGCAGAATTGGGAACCTGCGAACTTTTTATATATACAAATAAAGTATGTGACCGTGTGGAGGACTTGTATTGGATTTTGTAGTATGTAGTTTTGGATCCCCGTTTATGTGTATGCATCCCCATTGATGTGTATATGTTGAGTTTTGTTGTAATCTCAACAGAGTGTATGTAAGCTCTCTGCTGATCTTGGGAGCTGTGGACTCTGCTGATTTTGTGAGGTGGGAAAAGTTTGGGTGTAGAGGAAAAATTCAGAGAAATGGTGTCGTCTGAAGAGGGGGAGACCACTTTGGAGTATACACCCACATGGAATGTTGCAGTTGTTTGCTCATTCTTTGTCGTTATATCATTGTTGCTTGAGAGAGGAATTCATAGGCTTGGAAAGGTATTTGGACATTTTGTGTTTAAAAAAAAACTTGATTTCATTTTGTTTAGGATGAGCTCAAGATCAGTATTAGGCATGCTGAGAGATATAGTGTGCATACCCATGTTGTATGGTTGTCAGGATATGGTGACCAGATTGACGATTCGGATGGGTAAGCTTAATAATTTTCTAATAGATACTCTGTAAATCATGTGTATGTGTAAAAGTGTATGTGTGTTGGTAGTGGGCGTGGATGTTTAATTTTTGGAAAGTAGATAAAGTTATATGACATGAAGCATAGAAAAGGAATCCAATTCATTATGTGAGGCTCTACAACACATTAGGATATTTATAGCACAATGATAGTCGATCATGCCTACTGTCTTCATACAGCTTCTTCAACAGTCAAGTTTGTGGTAGCACCAGTGAGTGGCATTGAAGTTGCTAAGTTACTGATTGAAAGGAGAGAACAAATAAGCTCTTGTGAGATAAGCTATTGGAATTCACAATATGAAGCATTATGATGCAACCTGTTGGAAAAGTAGAAGCTAGTTTGCCATAATACTGTGAAGAAAAGTGCTGGTCACATGGTGATGACATCATTCCACCAAGCATATCCTTATTTCCTTGCGACCACTAGGAGGTACAGGTAGGCAAGGTTTCCCTTCAAACGGATTGAATGTGAAACCGACAATCCTTGCATGCTTTCAGGTGAGTAGTATTGAGGTAAAGCTTGAGAATTACCCATTTATTTTTTGGTAGGAGTAGAGCATGGTGATGTTCAAGAAGATGAAAAGAGATGATCAGAGATAAGTGTAGTGTCAACCTACAATGACAGGGCACACCAAAACAAGGAGAACTAGACTAGAAGAAGTCTAAAACTCGACATATGATGACAAATGGTCATAGATAATTGTTGAACAATACGGTCTTGCCCCTAGCGAAAGTGTGGAACCAAGTGATTTCAATCGTCCACAGAATTTTTTAGACCTATCCTTGAAAGTCCATGTTAGGATTGAATAATTCGATCTCTTGCCTCAGCCTAAATTTTCAGGCAACAAGGCTCCTCCCCCGAGTAACTTTCCTTTCGTGCATTGCTCCTTTATGTTCGGAGCAGATTGCCTACACTGCAGGACTGGGAGCTCCTTATGTCAAGGACAAATTCTTGTCTCCCACAACAAGGAATCCAATTTCTACGACTGTCCGCACTTGTTCGCTAAAAATGATTTGGTTAACCACCCCAATCTCCATATCCTAAAATCTTTGAATGACCCAATAGCTCGTTGCATTGCACAAAACACAAGAGGAGGGAATTTACCGTTACCAGATGATGAGCAACTAGAATTCAAAGTTCTTCTATGCAACAATTAGTGTCATGACCTGAAAGTCTAACCTCGTGGTTGGATGCATGGCTTGTTGAATGGTTCAACAATTGGAAAATTGACATAATTACGAGAACTCCTCTGTGCCGCATGATTTGCCTCTATTTATTGTCATTAAGTTTGACAAATACATCAACCCATGCTGGGATCCACTTAATCCATCACATGTTTCAGTTCCTCCAATTTCTAGAGGCAATCGTAGGCAACTACCAATCAAAATGGTGTGGGCATTGACTATCCACAAGGCACAGGGTCTTATTCTGCAGAAGGCAACTGTTGATATTGCTGAAACAAAAAGACAAAGACTTATGTTCACTGCCTTCTCCAGAGTGCCATCCTTGAACAATCTGCGCATCTCCCCACCTTTCTCTTCTAAGCGGTTTTGTAAAATGTCTGCATGCCCCCTCCTGCATGTTTGTAACAAAGAAGAGGCTTGACTTCAAAATATGTCCCCATCACATACATACACATGATGTAACCCCCTTGCCTCTGCAATTCTGCATAAATATATATTGCTTGGCATAAGATATTGTTCTGTTACTTGGTATATAATATATACTTCTTGGTGTATAATTCTGCACAATATCCCTTCTCATTCTATACACTATATTATTTTTTTTCCCTACAACTCGTAAACCTTAATAATGCCTCTTTCGCTCCCTTCTTCCACCTTTCTTTATAATTCATGGGTCCATCCTCCTCTCCATATTAACAATTTCCAAAAAAAATCCCATTCCCCCACTCCCCCTCCAACAAACTCCATCTTTCCATTCCTATATCGTCCATTCCCCCCTACACACTCCACCTCCACCCCCTTTCGGCATTCACATTGCACTCCTCGGATGCAATGGCTAGTTTTAACAATAAAGTAATAATTTGAATTTTTTTGAAGGTTATAGCATCGTTTATTACCTAGCGTCTAACTAAAAAGGTGAAAAATGAATGCTTGCATTTTTCTCTCTTTTCTGCACAGGTAAAAATGGAGATTAAACTTTTAAAAGGACATTTAGCCAATTGACCTTCTCCAGATTGGAGTTCCTTGCCAAATTTAGCTGGGTTCCATGTTTTTTTTCGACTTAGCGATGGCTAACCTGGCCTAAATTATTTCTTCGGACGGAATAAAGATCAACTTATAACATGGAAAGCCCGAAACTATGAGGAAAATGCGTCAAATCATACTTAAAAACTGCCAAGTCCCTACCAGAACCTCAAATCTAACTACATTTTCATCACACGTCTGTTGTTCCTCTTCTGCATCAGATTCGGCATCCCAAGACTTTTCCAACGGTCCTTTTTCCGAAGAAAACAACGAAGTTTCACATTCAAAACCCTCAACACCTTCAACGGATTCAGATATTGTTGTTGATCAAGTGTGTGGGCTTTTACGGCACAATCAATGGACTTCCTTGAAAAAAATGGTGTCCAGATTGACTCCTTCAAGTGTAAATTTAATACTCTGCAGATACTCGCAGGAGCCAAGGGTTGCTTTGGAGTTTTTTTTATGGATAGAAAGACAACTAGGGTTTCAGCATACGGTTGAATCGTATTGTATTACAATTGATATTCTGAGCAGAAGCAGAATGATGAATACTTATACCTGGAATTTGGTGCAGCGCCTTCTGATACAACAGAGTAAGGACTTTGTGTTGGAAGTGGCTCATTATTTCATTATTAAATGTCATAATTTAATGGTTTTGGATATGCTGATTGATTTATTAGCTAGGGCTAAAATGTTCAATGAGGTTATTGCAGTGTTTAGCGTTATGAGTGGGTGTGGGTTTTATCCTTCTATTAATAGTTATCATGTGTTTTTAAGGAGTTTGAAGGAGGAGGGGTTATTTTCAGATTTTGGCATTCTATTAGAGCAAAAAATAAGGGAAACATATAGGGTTAGGTTTAGATCAAGAAAAAGTTTAGATTGTCAAGACAAGGGCAGTGCAGAAACGGGGAGTGTGTTTCTGGGGCATAGGGATTGCAAAATGTTAAGATATGAGCATCGTTGCAAGCAGGGTACAAGGCTTGTGGCGTTTATGCACACAGTGGAAGAAACAACATTAGGTAGAAATACCAATGTTCATGCATCTGGTTCAAATTTATTAAATCAAAACGAATCCAAACAAATGTTTTTGGATCATAAGGATTGCAAAAAGTTAAGATACGAGCATTATTGCAAAGATGATATAGAGAGTGTGGAGTTTGTGCATACCGAGGATACGGAGAGTGTGGAATTTGCGCGTCGAGAGGAAAATATGGAACTGGGTAGAAATGCTGGTGTTCTTCCATCTGGTTCAGATTTTTTAAATCAATATGGGTCCATAGAAGCAATTCTTGACAAGGATCCTCGGCCTAGACTAATTAAATATAATGCCATTATTGGTTCGTTGTGTAGGGAGGGCAAGGTGAGGTCGGCTTTTGAGATTCAAAATGAGATGGTGGAGAAGGGTATTCGCCCCAGTATTTATACGTATAATGCTCTCATGAATGGGCTTTGTAAACTGGGTCATATGGATGGGGCAAATGATCTGCTGAAGGATATTGTTCAGATGCGTGTTTGCCCTGATTGTATTACATATAATACATTGATGCATGGGTACTGCAGGAGAGGCGATCTGGAAAGGGCACTTGGATTGGTGTATGCAATGGTGAAAAATGGTGTCCAACCAAATCATGTTACGTGCAATATACTCATGAGTGGTTTTTGCAAAGGGGGCAAGATAGAGGAGGCAAAAAACCTTTTGACTGAAATATTGAATCAGAATAAGCCGGCTAACTTAGTTACCTCAACCATCCTGATTCATGGATGTTGCACCCAGGGAAACATGCACGAGGCATTGGAGTTGTGGAACAATATGTTGAGAAGGGGTCTTGTGCCGGATGCTGTTGCATACAATGTTCTTATTAATGGATTTTGTTTAGATGGAAATGTGGTGTATGCTTTAAAACTGTGTGGGCAGATGATAAAACAGGGTCTAGCACCTGATATAATCACATGTAATACCCTGATTAATGGGTTCTGTAGGGATGGTAACTTGCAAGAGGCTTGCATGATTTTTAATGGCATGTTAGATGCAGGACTTGTCCCAGATCTTGTTTCTTACAAAATCCTTATCAGAGAGCTTTGCAAGCAGAGGGATGTTAAAAAAGCAAACATCTACTTTCAGCAAATGCTAGGCAGTAATATCATTCCAGATCATGTCATATTTAACATACTTATTGATGGCTATATTAAGGAGGGAAACATGATGGATGCTCTTAGATCGTGTGATAAAATGACGGCATTCAGTTTGGTTCCTAATGCATTTACATACAATGCACTCATCTATGGCCGTGCCAAAGAAGGCAATATTCAAGAAGCATTTAGACTGAAACATGAAATGTTTGCATATGGTTTAATACCTGATGTTGTTACTTATAATTCACTCATTAATGGGCTTTGCAAGCACGGCCATATTTTAGAAGCTTCTGGGTTGTGTGATGAAATGATAGGTAAAGGTATTGTTCCTGACAAATTTACCTACACTGAACTCATTTTTGGGCATTGTAAGAGAGGAAAGACAGAAAAGGCATGTGAAATTCTTATAATGATGCAAAGGAAAGGTTTGTGTGTGGATAATGTAGCATGCAATATTGTCTTTCTGACGCTTTGCAAGGGAAAAAAGACAGCAGAGGCACATGAACTTCTTGAAAGGATGAAAAGAAACGGTTTGAGTGTTGATAATATTACATACAATATCCTCCTAACAGGATATTTTAAGGAAGATAAACTGCAACAGGCTCGCAAACTTTTTGAAGAGATGGAAGTGAAAGAGACACTAGTCTCTGTCTATAACACTCATTAATGTGCTTGGAAAGGGAAGTTCTTGAAATTCATATTGGGATGACGCTAAATGTTTAAGTGGCTAGCTTTGATGCACAGAGCAGTGAGATTAATGAGACTGAAGCGAATGTCACTTGCAAGAAGCTGAGGTGCTTTCCAATGCACCGAATGAAAGGGGTTTTAAATCCAGAAAATTGCAGCCCAAAAATGAAAATTTGAAAGACAGCTTTAACATGCTGGCTGAAAATGCAGAAGAAAGAAATTATATTGCAGCCCAAAAATATAATTTCTAGAAAATAGGTCAATAGGACTCGAGAGTACAAACAGATTCGATACAAAAGTACTATCACAATCAGGTAAACACTAAATTTTCTGACAACCTTTTTTTTAGCGCCATACCTTGTTGTTTCTATTAGCTTATAGTTGTGTTTGACTAATTCTATGAAATACACATATTTGTGGGCCTTGCTTCTATGCTTCATCCTACTATTTCTTAAGTGTGACTATAGAATTGCATTTTTCTGAATTGTAGAATTGTATGCAATCACAGTACACGAAACTATGCCATGCCCAAAAATATGAAAAAATATGTAATAATTACAAAATTGATGTGAATAACATGGGAGTAAATGGTGAGGCATAGAGCTAAACATAAGTAAATGGAAAATGGTCAATAATACCTCAAATATTGTAGGCAACATCAAACAATTTTGACCAACAATTTCAGGCATTGGTTAAGTATATGTGAAATCTGTTTCTGGCTAGGTCCAAAGTATGTTTGTGGGCAGTTTGTCCCATTACATACTTATGATGTATGGCTGGGTAAATTTGGTTATCGATTCACAAAATGTTCCTATGATTCTAAAACTTTGTAAATTGACTGAAACATAAGCATTTGTCTGTTCAATTAAAATTGATATAACATATCTAGTTGTTGATTTAGAATAACAAAAAAATAGGAACTACTCAAGGAAGAGTATTGTTATGATGGAGGATGGTACGGGTCTATTGGATAAAGTTCTTCAGCATAGCTGATAAGATTTTCTTGACTTTCAGGCACTTCTTACAAAGATATTGACAGTGTTTGACATCTGCACACTTCCCTCTGTTAATTATCTTTGTGATTTGTAAATAATCGCTTTTTAGAAATCTGATTGCATTTTCATTGAAGCTTTAATAGTAAACACTTTGTCCTTGTTGTCGTTAGTGAACCTTCAAGAGCCAGTGCAGAAGAGAAGCAAAACCTTTAAAGATTAGTCCAATAAGATTCCTGTTTGAGATATAACTTTGGTTAGTAAATCATGCTTGATTTATTAATCTAATTACTTATATTATTAGCTGTGTATGCGAGTGTTCGCATATGAGTTGTGGTAACAACTCATCTTTGGAATACGGATTAGGATTAGGATGTGTGAGATGGAGGGATATGAATGCATTCCTCGTTTGTAGGAGGGTTTAGGGTTTAGAACGTGAATAAAGCAATCAATTCAGTTGCTATTTTAATTTGGTATCAGAGTGGGTATAACATCTGATATGGAAGAAATGTGTTTTTAATCATTCCCAAGGGCACTTCAGTTTGTTATTGCCCACATTGATGAAATCCTTCCATATTAAATTTGCTTATAGTTTGGTGTAAATCAAATTTGTGGAAGTTAAGGTAGTTTCATTGTTCTTAAGCTATTGGACTGTTTGCTTGAGTGTGCAGTACGATGTCACCAATTTATAGTGCATTTGTAGTCTGTGTCTCTTCACCGTGTGCATTTGGTCTGTCCTTGTCAACCCAAGCCTGCTGTAACAGTCAGCTGTTACCTTCCCGTGCATATGCTCTTGCTATTTCATTCATCCGACATAAGATATCAACCTTTCCCAAAACTGCAGATCCCTGCATTGATACACAATGTGACAGTGATTCTGACAAAGTGCCCTTGTTATCTTCATTCTCTGTCGTATCCTGTCATACCTGGAGAATTAGTATTATGAGCAGATTGTTTGATGATTGAAGTCAAAGCACCGTGTCTCTGCAGTCCGATCACCTCCTTGTGCTCCTACTCACCACACAAATCCATCTGTGCATGCATGCTACAAACTATCAAAATTATCGTGTAAGGCAAATCGCTTAGAGTTATAGCGTATGTGGTTATTATATGGGTTGGTGTGTTGTCAATTTTGTTTTATATAGTGTCATTTTATTTTGTTTTGTTAATAAGATTAAACTATGGCGTGTTGTTTTAATATAGTCCATAGTTTTGGTCTATAGATTTTTTATTCTTAGTATGTAGTTTGTTTAGTTTAGTTTTGTTAAGTTTTTCATTGTAAAGTTGTGATTTATTAATTAAGTCTATAGGTTATTATTTAATAGTTTGATCTCTAGGAGGGATGTTGGAGATATAACTTTGGTTAGTACTGCATAGTTGATGTTAATCTAATTAGTAATGTTATTAGTCGCGCGCGTGTGTGTACATGAGTTGTGGTAACAATTCACCTTTAGAATAAGGATTAGGATTAGGACGTGCGGCTTGGAGGGATAAGAACATAATCCTCGTCTATAGGAGGAAAGTCTTGTATAAGAAGTTCTCTAGAATATGAATAAAGTAATCAATATACCTAATTCAACATATAATGAAAGATGGCAATTCAGAACTAATAAAGGGAAGTCCTAACAGTCCCAAATTATGCTAAAAATTGAATATTGAATACTATGCTAATTAGTATATGACAGAGTGCAATTAGGGTTAGAGAGAGGAACTAGAATACACAGATAAAAGGTGTGACAAAGTGTTCGAATGTTGTGCAGAGGTGGATCAGATTGTTGTCAAGATGCTTACTCAGAAAATATCTTGACTCGGAAATCAACTCTGAACACGTTCGTAGGAAGTTGGACAATGCTGTGGCCGAACCTGACATCTGAGGTATTGTACTTGCTTGCTCTTTCTGTTTAGGCTCGACTGTGTCTATATACCTGCTCTCTAGATGAGGAACCTTGCAATGATGGTGTCTAAATCTGATATGGTTGTTTTTTGCCTTGAAACCCTACCTTTTCATGTCTCGACTTGAAAAAGGGAGTAGCATGATTGTGATGGACAACCTCACCACACTCTTGCTGATGTGATGAGTGTTGCCTACATACCACTACTCTAAAGAGGGATGAAGCCACATGTAGTTGTCCCATGTCTGTGATGAGATGCAACAAGTTACAAAATATAGGATAGAGAATGAGCCTGTGATTTGGCCCTAACATTTGGCAACATGCACTTTGGACCTTGTACTGCAGAATTTAATTCAACATGTGTGATCTAGGGCAGCAATATGATGATTTCACATTTGTAGCTTATTGTTGTGATGATGTGCTCTAAGGAATAAAATAACTCAGTCTTCTTCTTGACCTTCTTAGAGATCTCTTAGATATGTCCAAGGTACCCCTAAAGGTTAGGGTATTTTTTATTTATAGTCAACCTTTTGTTAGTTTTCCCGCTCAATCGACCCAAAAGTCTCGCCTAGGTCGACTAAGCTAAGTAACCCTTTTGAAAATGTGACTGTTAGAGTGCTAATAGATGGGTTTGTTGGAGGTGGACAAGTTCGAGTATGAACCTGTCAAGGACCCACAAACCTATCCATGGTGTGACTGAAATCAGGTCTACGACATGTGGAAGTCTGGATAGGTGTTCAATTGTAGATCAAGTGATTTCTGAGGAGCTGAACTGGAGGATGGTCATCATCTAGTGGATACCGGGTATGGGATAGAGAGACAAGATCATTGAAATGGGTCAAGTATGTGTAAATAGACTATATATCAGAATTAGTACAAATGATATTACCGAGTGCTCAAACCAAATGTAGGGTACTATAGATTTCCCCACTTTTAATAGGTACTACAAATTGCTCTCCTTTTAATTTGTTATTGCCAAATGCTTGATTAATTGCTCTCCTTTTAACAAGTAAACACAAACCAAATGAATCTTGATCATAGGATGGTTGTGCAAACTTTTTGAATGTTCTCTCCATTCCACATGAAACTTGCAAAACACATGGAAAGAAAATGCGAATCAATGCTCGATATCAATGTGTATGCATTTGTAAATTTGAATTTGTCAATAATTGGCTTTTTTGTTTTTGAAACTTGTATCAAAAAGAAATGTGTACAAGATACCCCCAATTTGCTGAAATCTGAATAGTGCCATGGGGCTTGCCTCCAACCGAAGTAAGTACTGAAATCTTGCTAATTTGATTGCCTTGTTGGTAGAATAAAATGCCATATAAAAACACTTGCTGGAATCTTTATAACTTAATAGCCTTTCCGGTAGCATAGAACAACTTGCTAACTTAATAGTCTTGCAAGTAACACAACATGTAAAAGATCAACTTTTTGGACTGTTGAGGCCAATATTGCAATTCGGAACTGATCTTGTAAGTACTCTTGGTTGAATTACTCTAGAACAACTAGAGCCAAATGTCAACTTATTGGGCTGTTGAGGCCCAGTTCTACTTTTTGGGCTGTTGAGGCCAATAATCAACTTTGTATGTGTGATGATGAGTTGTCGTCCATATTGTTGAAAGTTTGTCAAAACTGAATAGAATCTGATCTGAACTGCGTAAAATGCAGTGTTACGCGGGGACGCGTCCCGGCCATTTTCCTCACGTCCTGGACGTCCCGAGGACTTGGGGACGGGGACGGGACGTTTCCCTGCCGTCCCTAATTTCCAGAAAAAAGGGGGATGTCCCGGGGACGTCCCCCACAAACCAGGATGCACCCGGGACGTCCCGGGTGCAAAGGGACTTTGGGGACTTCATTGGGGACTTCATGACGTCCCCGGGACATCCTGGGGACTCCACACGTCCCCCACGACGTCCCCAACTAAATCTGCACTTTTCCAACATTAAAATATGTCGAATTTCAGTTTTATAATACTTTTTTTTATACATTTTTAAAACTTTTAATACATTCTAGTATAAAAAAACATGCAAAGTTCTCATAATTGCCATAAACTGCAGTTTATTATTTTGGTTTGCCTGAAAGCAGAGTAACTGATTATCTGTCAATAATGACGAACTAAATGGAAAATGGTCAGAGAAAGATGAAGGCCTGTAGTAAGTACCATCCTTGTGAATGATGAAAATTCCCAATATATCTCACTGTTCTACTCAAGTAAGCACTGTCATCTGTACTGGAATAATATTCTGAGGTGACCATTTTCAACATGTCACTTGCACAAAAATTCAAACTTCATTAGGGAAAGACAAGCAGACCACATTTATTCTGCCTTGCCAGTACCACTTTATGTTTTACGGCTCTCCATATGTCTAAGCAATACTCTCAATAATTGCCATTCTTGTTTTCACTTTGAATTGCCATATGCAAACTGCAAACCATAACACCTATAAAACAAAGGTTACTGTTAGTGCGAAATCACAACACCCTAGCAACCTGTGAAAGAAAGAAGATCTGAAAAACTTTTCTAGATGGGAAGGTCAAAAAAAGTAAAATGAAAAACCTCAATAAAGACTCATTACCTCTTAAATCCCCCGTTGGAAATCTTTTGCAAGCTGATGTAGATGAATAATCCAGATTAATCATTAATGGTTTCCTCTTCAAAACTTTGAATTTTAAGTCAGTTTTTTGAATTACTTCTATGTCGAATTTCGGTTTTATAATGTGACTTTTTTTTCCTAATTTAACAACTTCCAAGGGACATTCTTCTAGGAGAGAGACAGAGCATGCAAAGTTCTCATAATTGCCATAAACTACAGTTTATTATTTTGGTTTGCATGAAGGCACCGAGTAACTAAGGGAACTGCTGATCACATAACCCAATTGAACTGAAATGGAAAATGGTCAGAGAAAAATGAAGACCTGTAGTGAGTACCATAGATGGAATCACTCGACCAAAAACTCGTCGAGTTTAGCACAAAACTCGCCAAAAATTATGCTAAACCCCTTAACTCGCAGGAAAACTCGCCAAAACCTGCAAAAAACATCAGAGATATCGCACGAGTATACCTTGGAATGGTGGAGAGGCGCCAGAAGACTCGCCAACAAACTGAGCCACAAGGACTCGCCAAAAACATCGCCAAAGACAGCATTTCTATTCCTTTTTTTTGGATTTCACACAGTGACACCATTAACACAAGTATAGAAAGAAAATTTGCCATTTTTTGGAAAGGGTCCAAGGGAAGATGAGCAGCAAAAACTTGCATGTGCCATAACTTTTCATTCTGTGGCTCCGTTTCAGGTGTCGTTTTCCTCTAAAAGTGCATATTTTCTCGAGCTCCACGCAGTGATGGCAATATTTTTTACTTATTTTCATAAAATCCATTTTTGCACCTGTATTTGGACCAAGCAACTTCTGCAATCTTCTGAGAAGAAATCATGAGCTTTGATATGCCTGTAGACAGATTAGTTGAAGTTAAAAATATTGCTGTTAATGCTTCTGATAAAACTCGGCGAGTACTCGCCAAAACCTCGACAAGTATTCTCCCATGCTCGGACTAATCACACTTGATTCGGCGCAACAAGTTGACTCAAAAAGAGGCTCAACGACTTGGTTTTTGTGCAATACAGATCTCCGGTTTCGCATCAAAAAAAGTTGAGGCGACATCAGTGGATTCTGCATTGAAGGCTTGGATGACGATAGATCCATTTTCCGTGACCTGGCCTGGGCAAATTAAGAGGAAAAGACCTCTACGTTCACAGGTGAGACCGAGATTGCTTCTTTTGAGAGGGAGGCTAATTCACGAGGGATTTCGAAGCACTAGCAGGACTCCGAGGAGATATTGGACTGGATGACATCTTTGGAGGTGATCTCCAACATGCAGCAGAGGAGCCACCAGCACCATGCATCTGAGTTCCATGATCGAGCCAGAGTTCGCAGCCTTCTAGGAGGAGCGTGGAGATGACAGCCGAGTGTGGGGACTAGTATCAGCCGGTCTGTCGACTATTCAACATGATGATGCGATCTTGTATTGTATTTGTACTTCAAATCTACGTAGAAAACGAGCTTCTCGCAACATTTTATGGGCTCATTTGGGACCATACATCTTGTAGCTATGTGCCACGCTTAAAATGCTTATGTTTTTTAAAGAAATTTGAGTACTTTTATAAGTTAGCCAAGTATTGAACCCCGAGTATTGGCTGAATATTGGCGAGTTTTCTGGCGAGGTTTTTTTTTTGGAGGGTCTGGCGCAGTTTTTGGTTTTGGCGAGTTTTCCTGTAACTTGGTGAGTACCATCCTTGTGAATGATGAAACATTCCCACATAGTATCTCACCGTTGAATAAAATTCTGAGGTGGACCATTTTCAACATGTCACTTGGCACATAAATTCAAACTTCATTAGGTTGAAAGTTCTTCTGCACCACATTTATTCTGCCTTGCCCGTACTACTTTAATGTTTTGGGGCTCTCCATATGTCATAAGCAATACTCTCAATAATTGCCATTCTTGTTTTCACTTTGAATTGCCATATACAAACTGTAAACTGCAAACCATAACACCTATGGATAACAAATGTTACCTTTTGAATTAAAAACCCTAGCAACCTGTGAAAGAAAGAAGAAAATGGATATATATATATACATATACACACATATTTTCAAAACATATAGATTTACTTAAATGGGAAACATAAAAAGTAAAATGAAAAACCTCAAATAAAGACTCTTACCTCTTAAATCCCCGTCGAAATCTTTTAAAGCTGATGTAGATGAATAATTGGATTAATCATTAATGGTTTCAATCTTCAAACTTTGAATTTTAAGTCTTAGTTTATTGAATTATTCATGTTATATTTGTAAAATTAATAAATTATATATATATATATATATATTTTATTAGCCATTCCCTTGCCGTCCCCTTGCTGTCCCCCCGCCGTCCCCAAATTTTCAAAAAAATTTGCCATCCTGGAAACCCCGTTCCTACGTCCCGACATCTCGCCGTCCCGGAGTCTTAGGTAACTATGGTAAAATGTCACTAATTTGACTGAATTTGTGTACTCTCGGCTGAAATCTATGTGAAATTTCAAACAAATCCATAATATCCCCCCTTTTGAGGTGAGAAATGCCTCTTGCGTATCACTCATCTCAAAAGAGAGTCGTTAAACACATATGTAAAGAGGATACATAAATAAATCTGATACAGCACGAACAAACATGATTAGATAATTCAGTGTGCACAAGATATAATCAGTATGGCATAAGCATGGAGTATTTGTTATCCAAGGGATAGGCATATGTGAGTATTACTAGAAATCCAAACAAATCATTAGTCAAAGCACAACACTGATGCTCATAGAAGTATGTTATTACACTCAACTCGACATGAAGGATCTTTCAACATACTTGGCATGATGACACATGACACAATGGGACCCGCCACAAGACATGTGACCAACTTGATGACTGACATGACAATTCAATGATACAACTACTAGATTGACACTGATATCAGTAACGATCTCTCTTTATGCTATCATTTGTTCTATATACTTATATGCTCTATTCCATTGTATGCTCCCTGCAGGAAGCATAAAGCACACAAGAATTATACATATAAGTATAGAACAGGCACAAGTCATTCAACATACATAGAAGAACAAAGCATACAATGTCATATGACAAATAGTGAAGCATAGAGCGTACAAGTGTCATTCAACAATTAGTGAAGCATTCAACATACAAGAGTCATGTAATAACTAGTGAAGCATAGAGCATATGGGTGTCATGCAACAATTATTGAAGCTAGAGCATACCAGTGTCATTCAACATACATATTAGTCAAAAGCCATGAAGTCATGCTAGAACAATTACTACTTAGTATAGAAGCACACAATAATACATGCAATAACCCAATATAGCATAGAACATGTCACAATCAGTAACTCAACTAGTAAGCATGGAGTAAGCAATGTCAGTACATATAAGTAAACAACGTTGTCATCGAGTAAAACATAATATAATGTCCACAAAGTGGATTGGAGTTTCCTTTGTAAGGTTATGGCTCAATTTGGTTTCTCCCCGAAATTGATAAAATGTATAGAAGCATGCTTTATCTCTGTTTCCTTTGCTATTCTTGTTAATGGTTCTCCTAGACAATATTTTGGAGCTTCCAGAGGTCTTAGGCAAGGAGATCCTTTATCCCCTTTTCTATTCATTATCCCGGTAGAATGCATGGGGCGACTTATCAAAAAAACCTGCCAGGAAAAGAGAACTCATGGAATTCAGTTGGCCAATAATAGCCAACCGATTTCTTGTCTCCAATTTGTTGATGACTCCACGATGCTTGGAAAAGCTACACTCCAGGAAGCGAGACAAATTCAGAAAATGTTGGATACCTTTTTAGATGCTACCGGTCAGTTGATTAATCAAGGCAAATCCAACATTTTCTTTTTTCATACTTCTACTAGACAAGAAGAGCAAATTTTGGAACTCTTCCAATTCAGGAAGGGCATGCTTCCTCTTCAGTATCTAGGTGTTCCTTGGTCTTGAAAAAGTTGAAAGACTGGAACTGGTTAATCGATAAGATTGATTCAAAATTACAAAAGTGGATGAACAAATGGCTTTCTTCAGGTGGGAGGATGACGTTGGTTAAATTTGTCCTTCAAGCTATGCCGATATATGTTGCCTCTGTTCTGAGTATTCCTAGCACTATATTGAAACAAGTGGACTCCATATGTCAGAAATTCTTATGGAGCGGAGTTCAAAATAAGAAGAAATGGTCCTTGGTTAAATGGGAGACATTATGCCGGCCAAAGATTGAAGGAGGATTAGGATTTCGATCTTCTCCTAAACAGAATAAAGCTTTAGCTGCTAAATTATATTGGAGACTACTTGCTCACCCTAATGATTTGTGGGCTGCTACTTTCAGAGCTAAGTATGTTGAAAATAATCCCCCAAAGAACATTATCAGATCTACCCTCCCTTCTAAAGGTTCTCCCGTCTTGACGTTTATCAGAATGGGAGAAGATATGATTAAAAAAAGAGCTCTTTTGGATTGTTAACAATGGTCAAATGGCTAATTTTTGGACGGATTCTTGGGACGGTCAGCCACCTCTCATTCTCCAATTCCCCCACCTCAGACCCATTATGGAACACATGCAGGGCATTGGTTGGATTAAGGTTGCCCATTACGGGTGACCAGATGCCCTTCCTTAGGGGAATAGAAAAGAACGGATTCCTATGTTTCAGAATGGCCCATTGCAGTACATCATGAGGATCTCACTCTACTTCATAAAGTCCTAGGCTAGACTTTGTCTTCTTCACCACTTCCAGATAAACTGGGATGGGGACAAGATGTTCTCCAGTACATATTTTGTATCTACTGGCTATTCTTTATTGTTGGTATATAAACCTCATCCTCTTCAGTTTTTTTTTCAAACAATTATGGCAGCCAAGTATGTGGCCCAAGGTCAGTTTCTTTGTTTGGCTTGTTATTCATAGAAGAGTTCTCACAAGAGATTATTTTTGAAGAGAGGTATGTATGGCCCTTTCATATGCATTTGTGTTTACAAGACGAAGAATCTTCATCACATCTTTTCTTCCTTTGTCCTTGGGTTATTCCTATCTAGCATCAGGCTCTCCTCTTTGTTTCAACTACACTAGAATAACTTTGCATCCATAGAGGAGACTTTCAAAGCATGGCAGAGAAGTCTTCCAAAAGGCCAACATTTCCTTCCAATTTTGTGGACTGGCATTTCCCTCACTCTATGGAATATTTGGAAAGAAAGGAATCAAAGAATTTTTCAGCAAGTTAGTAAAGAGAACTCTTTTATCTGGGAGAAAATTAAAATTAACATAGTGGAAAGTCTGAAACATAAAATATCTTTACCCCAGAGTCTGTCCCCGAAGTGGTTACATCTCCTCCACCATATCTCTCTAGACCCTAGGGATGCTACACTCTCCTGGAGGCAAATTAAACATCGGGCCATAAGCATAGTCAATGGAAGAGACCTCCTCTAGGATATGGAAAGTTGAACACGGACGGTGCTTCTAGAGGGAATCCAGGAAGAGCTGTTATGGGAGGCATTGCTAGAGACAACCAGGGTGAGGTGCAGTTCTTCTTTGCTGAGAATTTGGGTACTACTACTAACAATTTTGTGGAGGTGAAAGCAATCTATAGAGGCATGCAAGAGGCTTTAAAGATTGGATGGCAAAAGCTTCAAATTGAATCGGACTCTCAAATCATTTAAAAGCTGTTATTTGATGATCGAAATGCTTCTTCCTCTAATTGGTGAATAGCAAAAGAAGTATGGAGGATACAACAATTGAAGCAACAGTTTCAAGAAGTTTAGATGTACCACATTCCCCGTGCAAGGAATAAAGTTGCCGATGGATTAGCAAATTGGGCTTTAGATAATAGAGATCTCCTCTGCTATGGCATGCCTCCTACATGGTGGTCCAATAAGTTCCAATGGGATATCAAACATATTCTAAGTCTGGACTCCTCATCATGATTATGTTTTTAGATTTTCTTTTGTATCATGCTCAAGCTTGGGCAAATAGTTTTCAGGCTTGGCATAGTCATATATGTACTTTTGATTTCTATCTAATATAAAATTTTGGTGGTGTTTTTAAAAAAAAATATAATATCCACAGTAAAGCATGTCATAAAGTATAAGCTACTACAAGGCATTTTGAAGTGCACAAAGAAGAAGATTTGGAAAGTGCTAAAAGCATGATAACAATGTTTGAATTTATGTAGCAACAAAGCAAGTGACATGAAATTTTGCAATATTTGAATGTTATTGTATTTCTGAATAATTGAACGTATAATACAAAGCTTGAATGAGACACGCAAGAGCCCAAGGGCCATATGCTGCAAATATCGAAGAATGGGGGGGGTTCTAGATTACTATGATTCCCTCAACAATCACATCGAACGCATGTATATGCTGCAATGTTGGGTAACGTGTAGTCGTCAACTTGAAACTAGGTGTTAGGAGAATGAACCATTCGAGAACAAATGAGAATCTCAATGTTCAAATAGAAATGTAAACAAGCACATAGATGAAAAAGAAACTATGTACAATAATCTGTATAGCCAAGCTAGAGTAAGAGGAGTATAGGAATGCTATCCTATGATCCTGTCAACAGAATTGTCATATGAAGGTCTTGGATCATTAGGTTCAACTCTCACACGCCATAGGTGAGGAGTAATGAAAGTAGTTGAATCACTATCAGAATTTGAAAAATGGTCATGTGTGATAGGGTAGTTGGAGTCGTCAATAGTATGCATATACATAAGCTGCAGGTCATGAGTAGTCATAGTAACCTATGGCTTCTGCTGTATATGAGGAGAATCCATTAGTTTCCTGTATGGGTCATGCTTGTAAGGTTGGTGTCAGACTACTGTGTGTTGTGCATGGCTAGGTATCGCACGCTGAACTGGAGGAACGAATGCTGCAAAGGTTGATCTTGAATGGTTGGTATCAATGGATGTTGTAAATTCTGTCCAGGAATATAATCAACTATATGTCGAGGTTGAGGCTGAATAGGCTGTGAAGGTTGCACTGGTGCGGTTGGCAATATAGGTTGGTAAGCTTTTGGTATGCACAATACTAATAATTTTGCTGCGCATTGGAAATTTGTTGTTGCCTGAGGCTATGAGAATCTGACTGTGTGACAAGCATAACTTCATATCTTTGTCTTTTGTTATCTCCCTCTGTATTATAATGCGGATTAGTATCAATTTGGCAAAGTATTGGTTTCTTCAATGATGAGTGGGAGGTTCCTTTAATACTAAAGTTGGAACAATGGTGTTTGAGATAGTGTTGTTTGTAGCTGTTGGATGTGTACCACTGTTGACCATATCTATCACTGCTGGATTATCCTTAGGTAATTCCAAGGATAGTGTTTGCTTCAATGCTATATTGAATAATTGATGAATGCCAAAAGAATTTGAATCATCTCAATATTCCCTGGGCCCTATTGGTGTAAGAGTTAGCTAAAATCTTACGAGTCTCATCTTCTATGTATTCTTCATCATCATAGTAATAATTGATATCGTCATCCGTGTCATTAGTAACATCAGATGTGTTGCTTTCTTCTTGTTCTATTGCTGTCTCTTCTTGTATAATACAATTATTATGTTTATGATAATGTGCATTATTTGTGTAAGCATTATACTCTTCTAGTTCCTGTTTTGGAATAACTATTGTTGGTGGTACAAAAGATGGTTCTGGATTACTTGTTTGTGGTCTGCAGTTATGTGTTGGTTCAATCATAGTACAATACTTGTATGGATCATTATTTGCCGGACATGTGTAAACATATCCCTCATGCATGTTTTGAGACATCTATGCAATGTGGAAGGAACAACTTCCATGGCATGAATCCAAGGTTTCTCCAGCAATAGATTATAATTCATATTGTTAGGTATTACATGAAATGTTGTTTGCAGTGTCTTTGGTCCTACTTCTATGTCTAATGCAATTGTAGTTGTACCCAAAGCTTGTCTTGGCATATAATTGAACCCTTTAATCTTTGTTTTGGATTCTAAAAAATTTTCAATATTAAAACCCATTTCTTGGAGGCAAGTTATGTTACATAAGTTAAACCCTGACACATTATCCACAAGGACATGCTTGATACATTTATTAAGAACATGTACTTGAATATATAAGGGTAAGTGTAACTCAATTACATGTTGTGGTGGGAAATCCTCTTTTTTGAATGACATTTGTCGCTCACTTCTTTGAAGTATTTACGATGGATGTGAAGTATGCTGGCTTGGTATTATTTGGTAGAGTCGTATCATGCAAAACTTGGTGAGGATATCCTTGTATGCTGACGACCATTTAAGGAATTCTAAGAAGGAGACCTTAGCTTGGGTATTTCTGAGTTCAATGAACTCATAATCCGTAGTTGCTGGTGCATTGACTCTAGGCTGTAGGGATGAATTAGAATTGGTAATTGGGGGTGTGCCCCCAATGGGACTGGGATTAGCTGGAGCTCTACCATGTCGGACTGTGGCATCAACCACTTCTTGTTCTTTTCTAGAATAAAGTATAAGCCAAGGGTGAGCATGATTGTTGACCTTGGTGTTAGATGAAAGAGAGGGAGCAGGGGTGAATGGGACTCTAAGAGCTCACTCCCCTCAACTAATTACCGGGAGCATCTTAAAAGCCATGTGCGCACAGCTATGTTCCACCAAGTTTTCGGGACGGGGACGGTTGGGGACGAGGGGCACGTTTTCCAGGATGGATGTTTTTGGAGGCCATTTTTTAGGGGATGGTAGGGGACGGCTATTAAAAATAGGGAAAAAATTTAAAACATAGGAACTTTCAAATATTCATATGATAACATTGATAAGGCATTCATCATATATGTTATAGAACCTTGTTACATAACATTAACATTAGAGCTGAATTGAAGATTTAACATGAATATTCAATGTGGATATATATAATAATTACATATCTGTCGTTTATGAAGGAGAGAGTTCAAGACAAGTAATTTACATAATTACATGTACAAAACATTAAGCAGAATGGTCTACAAAATTTTATTTGCCGCCGTAAAAATGATTGCCTACACGTATAGTGGTCTACATTTTTCCTTGAACATATCATAACACATTCAAATTCATTGTTGCATAAAACATTGTAATATAGAAATAGAAGCAATGCATAACAATAATAATCTTACATTAATCTAGTAGTAACAAAACTAAAAATCAATTCCAAAACATATATGATATATCAGTTTATAACTTTATTCCAAAAAAAAACATTAGGAACAAGGGCAGCAATGTTCTACTGTGCAATATGCACATAAATGACATGAATTTTCAAGCCTTCAATCTTCACCAAAAGGAGCTCTTAGTTATTGCTTCCCACCTTTTTCATATGATAGCATTGGAGCTGCATATATAAGCATCCACACTCTTCATTTGCTCCCTTCAATATCATACAACATGCCATTTTTTAACCCACAAATAATGGGGCATATAACCGCTACATGCTGAATAGAAGAGTCTCAATTTGTAAAGAACAACACCATCCATTCAACCTCCCTTTGCATGACGGGTGTGTCTATCCAATAAGGCTTGCTCAATTTGTTATCTCGCTTAAGTTGGACCTTCAACTTCTTTCCACTCAATTGGAATCCATTCATCACATTGATGGCAGATTGTGCAGATTTAGGGGAGTTAGGAAACTCGGGAAAAATTCGATTTTTTTAAAAATGTACTTTTTGTGTGTTGGGACATAGGGGACTTCTAGACATCCCCTAGGCTTCTATACTCCCTTGAGGACATGCCTAGCTGTCCCCTGCCAGAAATCAACGGTCCAAGAAACATTTCCTAACAAAAATAAATTTGGGGAAGTCTAGGGGACGTTTACAAAGTGCAGATCGGGTTAATGAGAGGAACCGGGATACGGAGGCAAAAGGTGTGACAGTGCTCAGATGTTGTGTAGAGGTGGATCAGACTGTTGTCTAGCTACTCAAAAGATGTCTTGACTTGGAAATAAGCTCTGGATGGATTTGTAGGAAGTTGATCAGTACCATGGCTGAACCTTTCCTGAGGGCTATGAACCTGTCTGATGTAGTGAAATATGCTGTCTCAAGTGAACCAAAGACTACCCTTGCAGCCTTTAGAGTCCACACAACGGAATAGAAACAAAATACATTCTTTTTTAGTAATATCTCAAGCCTTAAAGACATCTACAATTTTGTGGCTCTTTTCCCTTAATCTCTATACACTCTTAGCCTCTCAAGCCCTTCTCAAACGCTCCCACTTAGCCTCTCAGCTCTTCAGACTCACTGTGACACATCTACACCTAAGCAGATTCTGTATGTGATTTATATGTGCTCCAAAGTCAAATTGACACCATAACCTTATACTCAGGTGTTACTTGATTGCCGTGACACAGATTTCACCCTTTTATAGACAATGCAAGACCTCTAGACTATTCGAGCCCCCTAATCTTTCCGCTAAACCAATATTTCAAAATATTTGGGTCCCTTCATGCTCCGACGACTTAGTGATCACAATTAATGAGATTTGGGCTCTCTTCCTTATAGTTGCTTGGCTTGAGACACCTTCCATTAATGGTGCCCCTATTTAATGTGCCCTCACGCCCAAAGTAATTTTGAACTTCCACCACTACTTGCCCCTCCGAACAACTGCCTTGGGCTCCTACCTTGAAATTCTCCCTCCACCAACAACCATGTACACTAGTTTGGGTCCCAACTGATAGCTCTTCTCTAGAGCTTTCCAAAGAGCTCTCATTTGTCTCATTTGACACCCTCTAACAAAATTTAGAGGTCTTCGTGTCTCTACAGGGTAGTTCCTCTTCAACCCTCTTCTTCTCTTCTCTAAGTGCTTATGTGGCTGTTGGGGTCCCTTCTTCATCGATTACATGGTGCCCCATGTCTCTTGCACTTTAAAAGTGCACTAAAAAGTATTGTCTCACTTGGGGCACGTGTCTTATTTGGAGACTCTCGGGCTTTGACTTTCCTTGACACCTTTCATCCCTTATGGGCCCCACATTTCTTTGTTCTCTCCCTATTCGTGATGCTTGCATGTGACACCATCCCAAGCTCATTGTTCTTAGACTCTTTTAATCCAATCCGTTCATTCTTGCGATCACCCCTTCCGTGATCATGACAAGTGTCCTTCTTTTGGGCCCTTAATCACTCTACTTGGTGCAAACGTGATGTGCGATCCCCCTTCACTGTAAGGCTTGGGTCTTCGTTTCCTTGGGTCCCTCTCTTTGTGTGCTGAAGCAAAACGGGCTTCCTTTGCCCACCAAGTGTTGTTAGCGCCTTTATATTTAAAGGTTCACATTTTCTCCTTCCTTGTGGATGTGGGATTATTCCCTTTGCTGTGTCCTTTTGTTTCATGGCTTGACCACCATTGTTGAGCTCCTCTAAGCTTGTAAATAACTTCTCCTTGCTTCCTTGAGATTTGCTATGTCCCTTCGAGCTCCCCCCGAGCTCCTCATGCTCTATATGACTTAATTTGGGTTCACTAGGACTGTCAAAGGGTTCCCTCAACTCTATGTCTACTATTAAAACTTGGCTCAAGCGCGGTGCTTGCATTGGGCGCATAGGATGCTTTTGCATCACTGTCCTCTAGGGTTGCACTTGCTTGCCTTTTCTGTGCGGGTTCACTTGTGTTTGTATGCCCACCGTTTGGATTTGGAACCTTGATATGATTGTGTCTGAATCTGATATGGTTTTTTCTTGCCCCAAAACCCTAGTTCTTCATGTCTTGACTTAAAAAAGGGATAAGTGCGATTGTGTTGGACAACCTCACCACACCCTTGTTGATGTGATGAGCGTTGTCTATATACCACTACTCCGAAGAGGGATCAAGTCACATGTAGTTCTCTCAAGCCTATGATGAGACGCAACAAAATATATAATAGCGAATGAGCCCATGATTCAATCCTAACACTTGGCAACATGCACTTTGGACCTTGTACTTTAGAATTTAGCTCAGTATGTGTGATTTAGGGCAGCAATATAAATAACTTCAGATTTGTATCTTGTTGTGATGATGTTCTCTAAAGAATGAGATAACTCAGTCCTTCTTCTTGACATTCTTAGAGAGCTTCTAGATATATCCAAGGTATCCTTAATAGGTGAGGGTATGTTTGTATTTATAGTCGACAAGTATTTCATTAGTTTTCCCGCTCAATTGCCCATAAGTCTCACCTTGGTTGACTAAGCTAAGTAACCCTTTTGAAAATGTGACCATTAGAGTGTAATGGATGGGTTCATAAGAGGTGGATAGGTTTGGGTCGACTGACTAAACTTAGTAACTCTTTTGAAAATGCGATCATTAAAATGTTAATGGACAAGTTCGTATAGGTGTTCAATAGGAGATCAAGTGATTTCTGACGTGTGGAACTGGAGAATGCATGTCGTTTAGTGGATATATGGTGTGGGATAGAGTGACAAGATCATTGAAATGAGTTAAGTACATGTAAATGTACCATATATCAAAATTAGTACAAGTGACATTGCCAAGTTCTTGGATGAAATTTAGGGTACTACAAGTTGCTATTTTCAATTATTCCAAAGATATGTTGTTGATTATAACAATGACTTCAATGTATGGGGAAAGTTTTCCTGAAGACACATGGATGTGGGTGGTAGGTATTAAAATGCTCGAGAGGTAGTAACTAAAATATTGGGGAGTTTGCTCTATGTTGGTTATCTTGGTGATGAATAGTAAACTGAAATATAATACCTGAATTCCAAATATTGAGAAGAGCTATCTATGCCTTCAAATATATGTTTCATATGTTCTGTGGAAACATTAAACCTGCACAATTTGTGGTAGAAAAACTATCTATTATGATGGAGAAGTGCCTGTCGAAGTATTTTCATTGGAGTAGTACTTGTAATGTCTGCTTCTTGGTCTGATGTTAATACAAATTATTTCCTTCCTTCCCCTTGTTACTTTAGTTCTTTTGCCTTGGTGAATTTGATGGAAGGGATACCCTCGGTCGAGGCATTCATAAGCTGTAGGTCATCCTGCTTCCTCCCTCCCCCCGCCAAAAAAAAGACTAAAACTCAGATCTCGTGAGATTATTTTCCCTCAGTTTTCTCTTAAGCCACTGGCTACTTAGCATCAACCTCTTTTTTCCTAGTTTGAGCTAAAGACTGCTTCTTTGTTGTCTCTCAATTTTCTTGATCTTATTCAGTTTCAAATGTGTTTGCTGCATCATCTTACATGACTCGCTATCCTATCTGCGTTCCATCCACATGTTTGGTGGTGATATGCTTCTTCCATCTATACTTGTTTTGAAAGTATTTACAATACCTTTTAAGTCTTTCCATTGAATTTCCATCTTCTTTGGAATCTTCCAAGCTGTGGCCTTGCCTTTTGTTATCACTTCCCTTTAACATATCATAATTCCACAAGATCGCTATGGGAAACATATCAAGTCTGCCCATTAATCATGATTGAAGGCATGGAAAATGATGAAACTTTTTCTTATTATCCAGAGCACCACATTTTGCAACATCCTGTTACCCATTCATCAGCAAAGTTGGATCAGTTGGCTATTGTATATTTACCCCATTTTTAATGCCTGGTGATACCTTGTATACAAATGATGTCCCTTCTACTTCTCCAAGCTTATAGGCGGATTGCAAGCTTTGTTTCCTTACAAGCATTGTCACAATGTCAAAACCTAATGGGATACAAGATTCAAATAATATGTCGGTAAAAATAAAAAAGTCACCTTGTCCATGCAGGGGGGGTGCTGATCGTCTTAACCTTCTAGGGTGTTTGGGAATCATTGCACATCATTCAAAGTAGATTCCTGACCACCAGAGACAAATTTTCAGCTGTTTAAGTCGAACCAACCATCCTTGGATGAAATTTGCCGGCATGAAGATTAATGAGAGAACAATGTCTGGTAAAAGACAGTGTGACATCTATTTAAATCAATGTTTTGGATCACACCTGTGATCCGAAATGTTGATTTAAATGGATGTTACACAGTTTTTTAAGAGAAATTGTTCTCTCATTTTAATGGACTGTGGAAACTTATGTTTTTAATTGAATGAAGGTTGTCAACCATTTATTCATCCAACTGTTTGGTCTAGCATTATGGTTGTCCAAACAAACTAGGAAGCCATCTGAGCATAGTTGGCCGTTCAAGGAGGGAGAAGAGACCATGTGAAGAGAGAAGAGGCTAGTCGAGTAACAATTTGGCCATCAAAGCATGTAAATTGATCGTTTGGGATGGGCGTGCCCTTCAACAAACACCATATGGTCATTTTGGGTGAGAGGCAAACCGTTTGAGGACAATCAGATGCCTGAAATAGGTTGGCTGTCTAAGGGTGAAAGTAGCTTGTCTAAGGAGGATGTAATTCTCTATTGGGTGTCCAAGGCGACGACCTTCCCACTTGAATTAATTAAGGCCTCAAATTTCATATTCTGGCCTTGTAAGTTGTTGAGTTTCCAATCTATGCAGCCAAAGGGTTGGTGTTTCCAAGAAACATTTTCAAGAAAGATTATACCATGCTGTTTAGGCACACATACATGTCGTCTAAGGAGACAGATGTTTGATTCTACAATAGGGCTGTTTGAGCCAGCCCATTTAGTGGTCATCCAGTTTGGAGACAAACTCATTCAACTTTTTATTTGTTGTACTACAACATAATATTGATCTCATTGAGTCAAGAGATTGGTCCTTTTTTGAGTTGGATAAGTTGGCATTTGAAGAATTGATTAAAACATTCAATATTTATTTGTTTTGAGGTTGGGTGGTCTTTAGATACCACTTGAGAAGCCCAAGATTTTAAAGAAGTTGCGAATCTAGCTTCCTCTTTGATCCGAGATCTAGTATTCAAAGATACAATGGGCAAGTACGAACCAAGGATTTTGAAGGACATAAAAGGGAAAGGTGTTACCATAGGCAGTGAACAAACCAAGATGTGACATTGGGTGCAATGACTATTTTTTTGATGGCAAAGCAACATGAGCCATGCAATTTGAGCATTCTACCTAAAGCCTAATTGCACCTTGTCCTGTCATAAATCCTATTTGAATGATTTTCATAAGCATTCTAATGAGAATTCCTAGACATAAGTTCTTAAGCTATGTAATATATACAGTATGATTTTGTATGAATTGATGATATTCATAGGGTAAGGGGATTACTAAGGATGCGGAAGAAGGTTGAAATATGATCAAATTCACCATAAAAGAGCACAATAGTTTCATTGAGTATTGTGTTTTGTCCTTGGCGACAAGTTGAACGAGTGATTCATTCAACATGGTAGTAGAGGACTAAAAATACAAATTTACCATAATCGTTTCATTGAGGAGTATTGTGTTTTGTCCTTGGTGACAAGTTGGAGTGATTCATTCAACATGGTAGTAGAGGACTAAAAATACAATAGGGTAAGGGGATTACCGAGGATAAGGAAGAAGGTTGAAATATGAGCAAATTCAGCATAACAGAGCATAATCGTTTCATTGAGGAGTATTGTGTTTTGTCCTTGGTGACAAGTTGAAGGAGTGATTCATTCAACATGGTAGTAGAGGACTAAAAATACAATAGGGTAAGGGGATTACCGAGGGTAAGGAAGAAGGTTGAAATATGATCAAATTTACCATAATCGTTTCATTGAGGAGTATTGTGTTTTGTCCTTGGCGACAAGTTGAACGAGTGATTCATTCAACATGGTAGTAGAGACTCGCATAACAGAGCATAATCGTTCATTGAGGAGTATTGTGTTTTGTCCTTGGTGACAAGTTGAAGGAGTGATTCATTCAACATGGTAGTAGAGGACTAAAAATACAATAGGGTAAGGGGATTACCGAGGGTAAGGAAGAAGGTTGAAATATGAGCAAATTCAGCATAACAGAGCATAATCGTTTCACTGAGGAGTATTGCATTCTGTCCTTAGTGACAAGTTGAAGGAGTGATTTATTCAACATGGTAGTAGAGGACTGAAAATACAATACATGCGTATGAGAAAGTTGCAATGTGTTCAAGACATTGTTGAGCAGGTTGGCAGGTAAGTTCTGAAAATTAGATTTATGCATCTGGTCAGTGCCATACCTGAAGGATCTAACAAAAAAGTGGTGTTTACAATCGGGCTAAGTACATGCCAATGAAGATAAAGATCTTACTTGTTATATTATTTAAAGGATCCTATATATTGTTGTACATTTATTGCCTTGTTATGTGATGCAGTTTCTTCAGAAAGAGAGGAACTTGTCCCTTTGCCTTTAGAAGTGGGGAAATCCACAGTATTTTGTTGGGAGCATTTGGAACTGGAGGTTGGCCACCTCAACCATTCAAGGGAAAGATTCAAATGAGAAAGATTGCGATTATTTTAGTTGATGACAACCTGTAACCACAAAAGGATTACTAAAGATAGAAGTTGAGGAATTGGAGGCTCGAAATACCTCCATTTTTGAGGAGGGTACGCGAGTGTGGAGGATGTCCAATTGAATGACGATGAATATATTGTACAAGACAATGTGCAGGTTGAGGGAAATGAAGGCTTTGGCACCAAGGAGGAGATTGGGCAAGTGGAACAACCTAGGAAGGAGGCCAGAGTGAGGTACGCGAGTCCTTCCCTATTATCTTTTGCTCCCAGTTTGCGTAATTCTTCTACGTTTTTGCATAAGCAAAAAATGGACACACATAAGTTAGCTTGTCTATTGTGAAATCTTCCTTTCTTTCTTCGACTTTACTTCTGATCTCATTGTAGTTGTTTTATAACAAATTACCACGAGCACTGAACAGACATCTAATGTGGGGTTGATGTAATAGATATTGTGGACAAATTGTCTAGGACCTGGCTACTAGATGATGACCAATATGCGGCAAGTTCACATTTTCACATTAGTGTATTGGATGCGTTACCATATTTTCCATGCCAAAGATGGGAAAAATGGATCTGCAGTTTGCTAAAAATAGAAGTGCTAAAATAGCATTCACTAAAAATAGTTGGCGCTAAAAATAGCACCTGTCTATAAATATCAGCTCCATGTGCCAAAGGGAGACAAGGGAAAAAGGTGCATAGAGGAGATTAAAAATCGAAGTGCCAATTCTATTTGTACGAGTTGAATGAAACACATGAAGGAATTAAAAATTAAAAAAACAAATTGAGGTCCTATTTTTAGAATCATCTCCATGCGCCAAAGGTGAAGAGATAAAGATGGATTGAAATAGAAAAGCATGCAGCTCTTCTAGCTATGGTTGGCGCCAAGGAAAGAGAGGAAAGGAAATATATATAAAAAGGAACTGCTGTTCTTGTTTATACGCCAAAGATGGAAGATGAATAAAAGGCAAACTTCAGTACAAAATAGAGGTGGCGCCATGAAGAGATAAGGGGAAATAAGTATAAAATAAGAGCTGCTATTCCAACAACAGCCCACACGCCAAAGAAGTGTTTATTAAATAAAAGCAAACTGCATGCTGGTCTGTCGCGCCAGAGAGGAGGGAGATAAAATAAATTAAATAAAGGAACGGCAGTCCAAAATAAACAGCAGTCTATTATTGGAGGAGGAGAGTTGATTCATCGTCATATAGACCGATTTTTGATTGTAGAAAAAGATAGACACACTTTGGGCTGTTTTGCTCTGGCAATCCTAGCCTTGTACTTGCACCTCTGAATTAAAAAAGCTCCAGTTGCCCTCTCATATCGCTGTTTTTCTGAGTTTTCATTGTGTTTAATAGGGTATTGTATTGCCTTACTATGGAAATTACTCCCTCTACCGCTGTCCTTTTTTCCTAAACCGTTGAATTTATTATGCAAAATAGCTTAGAGTTGTGCAGGTGTGTGGATCTAAGATGAGTTACATGCTTGTGTTAAATTATTGGTGTATCACCCTTATTTCCATTTTCTTGCATTCCTTCTCCCTTTTCCTTGTCAAATTTTTTGTTTTTTAGGTGATTCACAAGGGAACCAACCCTCTCTGGAGGTTCACTTTAGACATAGGTTACCCACAGCCTTGAGGTGTTCCAATTTTGTCAACAGGAGAGAGAGTACTCACATCATTCTCTATCAGGGTGCAATTTTTAGGTGACAATAGGATGCTGATTCACATTTTCATATTGGTGTATTCGATGTTGACAAGCAGCCTCAAGTCATGCAACCCAAGTTTAATGTGTCAAGCCAAAACCTGTTTAAGGGTTAGTCAACATGCAAGCACGCCACAACATGTTTTGGCTGTGACACATTAGGCTTGGAGTCTTTCACATGACTTGTTGATAAGTCCAACATTGCATCTAGTGGCAGTATAGCTATTGAAACTTCGGGTCAGATACTTGGTTATATGTGCCACCTGTCCCTTGTTTCCCACTATGCATTCAACTCATGTAGCCAATGCAATAAGAGCAATCATAGTTACCTAAGACCGCAAAAGAATTCCAAATTTGGAGACATTGGGGGGACGGCTAATAAACTAATATATAAAATTTATATATATTACATATATAACTTGAATAAACTAAGACTTAAAACTGAAAGCCTGAAGGTTGAAACCATTAATCCAATTTGTCATCACATAAGCCAATGCCATATTTAATATTCATATTTCATATTGAGTCATTGACATCAAGTTACTGATTGTTCTCGCCATTAAGATGCATACGCAATGGAGATATGTACAAACTGTGATAAATATTCATGATTAATTTTCCAGTTCCGAGTATCTGCAGAATTTCATCAGGGTATAATTATCTCCCATTAGTAGTCAAGCCAGATGCCTTTGTCAAAGTGTAATCGTCTCCCATGTGTGATTGTCTTTGTCACCGCCCCTAAGCACCCAAAACATTTGAGACGGCTTGGGGATGGGGGGTGCGCGTCCCCGTATAACACTGTAAGCAACTCACAATTCCCAAACGATTTGACGATTATTTAATAGCAGGAAATAAACATAGTAGTTTATAGCAGGAAATAAACATAGCATCTATTTGTATTACATTATTTAATGAATTGGAGAGCACCATTCACGAGCGATATATTACTGCTCGAGGCAAAGAGATGAATTTTGCAATAAGAAGTATCTCTGAAATCCATAATTTTGGCACGACTACATGAAAAACAAGCTAAAGGAAGACGGCATCAAGGGTTATAGGTGAAGGATGATTATATAGAGGGCTGCTGCTGACCATGCTTATTTAGATGAAGTATCGCATGGACACTATGTTTCAACTATAGTGACAAAAGGGAAGCAAAATCTGAATGATTACAAAGATTTAGAAAAGGTTTCTAAGTGAATGACAATTGCATCAAAAGACAAAGGCTAGAGCACTTGATTTGGTTGCAGAGGGATCAAAAAGGAAATTGAAGGCAAAGACTAGAGCAATGAAGAAAAAGCAGAAAAAAGGCGTAGAGTAAAAAGAGATGAAGGACAAGGTCAAGGAAATTGTTAAGAAAGATGGGAGCTAGGATACAGTTACAGGTATGGGTATGGGGATGGGGATGGTGATGGGGATGAGGATGTCATTTTTTCTAGAATAGGGTATGCAGGTACTTTGAGACAGAAAAAAAAAAGTAAAAGGAAAATCTGAATATCAAATTTCAAAATAAATAAAAGTTAAAAAATACATTAATTATGAATGCAAAGGTCCAAAATTTTAAAACTTCAAATAATAAAATTAAAATACATTAACCATATTTTTTACCTATTATATTATATAGTGCTACCGTGTTATAAATGTTTTATTATGAAACCTATATGTAGGGTTACAGCAAATCAAGAGTCAAAACTAGGGTGAAAAAAGCGAAATGAGAAAAGGGCAGGAGAACAAAGAAAAGATCAGATTGCAGCATAGATACAAGGGTAAAAGATTGAAAGAATAGAGTTAAACTAATCACCTGAGAGCCCACATATCCATGACGGAACTGGTGGACAAACATGTGTACTTTTTTATATAATGGAATAAAAATTTGAATTTTGACCCTTTTGCAAAACATTCATATCGTTATCCATTTGGTCTGCTGTCTATTCACAGACTAAATTTTTTGGGTTCGCTCAACAATTGCTTGTTATGCTGGTTTTACTCGACAAATGTCTTCCCTCAGTGTTTAGAATTTTGAAAGAACCCATGATTTCTTACAAAGAAATATCCTTTACAACAGCCACCTTTTAACTATTGATAATTTGCAAGGCAACTTTGTCCCACTTGAGATGTTCCGAAAACTTGCGAGACATCTCTAGGAGATGCCAGGAAACTTCGTCTATGTTTTCTGCTCCTTGGAGATGTTTCCAGTTCATGAAACACGTACCCACATCGTAGATGCATCCCTAGGGTTAGGTGATATGTCTCCTGGTTACTATGTAATAAAAACCAAATATCTAGTCTAAATAATAATGGTGAAAAATAACACAAAAGTACAAGAGATGTATGGTTGGCCAACGTGCCTTTGCCTTTCTAACACCCTTAAGGTAGGGTCAACCCATAAAATTGTCTTTAAGGAAAGTAACACTTCAAGGTATTTCAATCCATGAGATGCAAGCCTGCTCTCCTCAATAATTGCACAATACACCTAAGTTCTGTAAAAGCAATTGGAAATATGAAAAAATAACGTAGGTTGAGGGATAGAGAGTACAGGACAGTTAAAAATAGATGGTAGGATTTAATATTTTGTTTATTTATTGTTTTGGTTGAAATGAGTCAGAGTTAATCCGTTTGGTCCTTGTCTTGTTTGCCGTATCTTAAAATTCTTGTTTGCGATTCTTTAATCCTGAGCTAATATATTCTGATTGCTTGCCTAATGTGACCAAAAGGACCACACATAATAATATGTGAAGTCTTGGCAATTGGGTACCCTCCATTTGTGTGGGACCATTATTACTGTCTTGCATCCCTATCAAGAATGTCATGGTCAAGTCTCAAGTCTAATAAAGACTATATACTTGTAAAAATGAGCCAAGGATGACTTCCTTTAGGTCTTGCCGCCTGCCTTTATTTATTTTTACAACGTATTCAACCTTTTATCAACTCAGTATATAAGTATGTAGTTATATATGTATATATGATATATGTTACCGGGGTTCCTATGCTAGTGAAGGAACATAGCAAAATGGACATATTACTCAAACTAATGGGTTTCCATGGATTTTAGAGACTTGACATATATAGAGTTCATATAATAGAATTGTAGTAAGACAAGATGAACCTCAATTAAACATGTCTTTCCAAGCTTCATAATCAGAGTTTTGGTTTGACTGACTTTTGCGAATTTCAGAACTTCTTCAAGAGCAAATCTAAGCTGTTCATAATTTCATACTCCTTGTTCTATTTCTGATACAGGTAAAAGCATTGGAGAAAAGGGCAGAGGCATTCCAGGAGCACTATCAGAAATTTTATAAAGGATGTCGAAAATATATGTGTGTTTCTTATAGATCTCTTTGTATTATCCTTTTTGTGAGTTCTCTTGAATGACTGTTTATTGTAACAGTTTGAAGTTATATTAGTGGTCTGAAATGGCATATTGTACATAATCAAAGGAACCTGTAATTGCTCTTTTGATTGTCTATCCGGAATTATTAATGAAGGTCAATACTTGCTGAAATTATTTAGTTGAAATTCTTTTCTGTGGTCCATGACATTCAGCAGTTCTTGTCATACTGGAACAATGGCAGCTTGGATAATCTGATGTTCAAGCTCACTCCAAAAGTTATTATAAGACCATAAGTTAAAACAATTCTCAATTTCTGTTTATGCCTTACTGACTAGTTACTACTTAATGTTTGACATATAAAATCATCACTATTGTAATTGAGTCATTTGTTTTTGGGGTAACCGGAGCAAATTGGGGTTTACCTGGAAACTCGGAGCTATGGAACTCTAACACAGGTGAGCCCCTCTGTAACCTCTAGGTGGTGTGCAGAAGGTCCTCACTCTGCACCCCGGGTGAATTCACGGTAATTGAACCTGTGACCTGGGCCGCCTAAAGCGGCGGCTGAGGCCAAGTGAGCCAAAATCAGAGTCATTATATATTTATAATCCATAGAAAAGAAAAAACCATAACAATTTTATTCAGCAGGTAACACTTTAATATATCTTCAGGCATCTGGTAGGAAAGACAATATCATGTTAAACAATCGGAGGGGTTGGTCCGTTTTCCAATTGTTCATGAAGCCAGCAAAATACTTATAATTCCTGTGATCAGAAGTTTAAACTACCAGAAATTAGATGAAGACAGAAATAGCTGTATTTGTAATAATAGTCTTTTTATATTTTGCTGAAGGTAAAAATATCATTAATCAAAAAAGGGAGCAAGTCCATGCACACAGGAAAAATGACATGGGATTCCCTGTGTACTCAATTTCCTGAGGTTGTGCCGAGACAACCGAAATGTGGAAGATGGGAAAGGTAGTTAAAAGATAATTAGAGGCTATGAACGGGTAGTGTGAATTCCTAATAACTAAGTTGGTCCAAGGAGAATCAGAGGCTATGAACGGGTAGCGTGAATTCTTAATGGTTAGGTTTATTGTTTTGATTTAAGCTCCTAAACTATACCTAGTTCTAGTTTTAAATAAATAATGGAAGGAGTCTAATTTAAATAAAAGGCAAGTGAGTTCAATCTTTTAATTAACTAAATTCCTTCCCAATTAATTAAATCAAACAAATGTAACTATCTATTCTATCTAGTTGTATTTTAACAAACTTTTGAATGAAATGAAAATGACTAAATAACTATTGATTTTGTATTTTCCGGTTTATTAAAAGAATTAAAATCTACATCTACAGACATAGGGAAGTGATTTAAAATAAAATACTTCTAATAAAGTGAAACTAAAACAGGGAATAACCAAATGTGGCTATTCCTCTGTTGCAGGATTGTTTGATAATACTAATCTAATAGAAAACACTCAAAAGTTATTAATTTGATAAAACAAAATTTCCTTTGACAAAGCTTCTGCCTTAAGTGTTTTGGAAAGGGGAAAAACTTCTCAGAAGTAATTTTCTCTTTGCCGTATAAACTTTCCCCGACAAAAATAATTCTAAATTAATCAAAAGAAATTAATAATAAAAAGAAGTGCATGGATTTCTTCACTTCTTCCTCCAACTAATTTCCCGAGTAGATCCACAAGGATAAGCGGGGAAGAAGTTATCAAGGGAAGAAGATTTATGTAAGAAATATTTTGAAAACAATACTAAAATGAGAATGCATGTGGGAAGTGATGGAATCTTCCGCTTCTAACAATTTAAATACACAACTTCTTCTAATGACGATAAATAATAACTATTTAAAGCTTTAACGAAATAAATACAATCCCAACCTGGTTACTATTGTACTGTGGTAGCCTCTAGGCCTTTCTAGAGGTGAGATGCATTTGTTGTCTCCTTAGCTTCAGATCCTCTTCCAATGATGAAATCCAATTGATCCAGGGATGTAAGAACAATGACTGACAATAAAGAAATCAAGAAAACATGTCTGTGCCTGGTTTTGCGCACATGGAATGACTGAAAGTGAGCAACAAGGAAGAACAAAGTAATATTCTGGTTATTTGTGTGATCCTTGTCCAAATTTCAGTTGCATAACACTTCATGATCGAATATCAAATGCCCAACCCATCATATGGGTAAAAATGTGACTTTTATAAACTGTTGGGAGAGAAGATGTCAACTACAAGTGTCCATCAAGAAAATGACAACTCAGCCAAAGAAGGATTCAACATTCTAAATTTAGTAAGAGGAGAGGAGAAACTCAAGACCAATCCAACAAGCCCAAAATCAACTATTCTCAGAAACGATTTGAAAATCACTGCCAAGCGCACACGTGTTTTTCTACTTTTGCGTTATAAGGAGACAAGACCGTCTTTGTTGGTCCAGAGGGAGGCGGTTGCGTAACCGCAACTCTTTGTAAATTGCGTAACCGCCGCTCAAAAAACAATGCCAAAACCTAAAAAACGGTCTTGCGGGCAAAATTGAAGTCTGGGGACAAAGCAGAAGGGTTGATTTGAGTCAAAGGAGGGATGCAAAGGAGAGAGGGAGGGATCTAGATCTCATTCTCATCTTGGAAGGGGTTTTTGTCATCATTGGAGATGTGTTGCGTTTCAATGTTGCACCATGTAATTTTTGGGTGTGTACTGTCCCACACTTACATCATGAGACATGCAACAATTACCAATGCATGAATGGCATGTAAGAAAAGCCCCCAAAAAGCACGCTTACAAGAGCTTTTGATTTTTAGACCCTCTAAACGACCCTTTCCAAAAAAAAAACATGTTGCATGATATTGCATCTATCATGTATGCCTTTCTACCCATTCTACATTCACTCTTCAAGTCAAGCCTTTTTAAAAAACCTGCCTTTCTATATGGTATACTATACAAATCCCACCAAAGCCTACATACTAAAAAGAAATGCACGCTTTTTGGTTTCTCCATGGATGTTTATCTACTAACAATTGTGCATGCATAAAAAGTGGTATGCATGATTTTTGTATGAACCCCAACATAGCCTATGTTCTAAAAAGAACATACATTCTTTTTGAGCATGATCTTACTTTCTGCATACATGTTTAGCATGTAACAAGTGTGCATGTATAAAAAGGAATATGCATGATTCTCGCCTAATTCCCACCATAGCCTCTAATCTAAAAAGAAGTTGCATGCTTTTATACATGTTCTTTCTTTCTTTTCTTATAGCTGATGTGTTGGGCAAGTTCAATAATTTTAGCACCAAACACTCAAGTTTCCGGTTTATTATTGACTTCTTTTTTCTACTTTTTACTATCCACTTGGATAATATCCTGGGGATTCTTGTATTCTAAATTCTCTTCCATATTGTTATAAGTGCCAGTTATGGCCTCGTCTTTGCAGGTAACCCCATAGTTAGCGAGCCAGTCTACTGCCTTGTTGCAATTTCTATAACAATGCTGAAACTGTATTTGTCTGAAGCTCCACTTGAGCTTACAAACCTCTTGGATAATGCTTTTTATTCTCCAATTTCTCACGTCCATTAATTGCCCCATTAATGATGATTTGAGAATCACCTTCAACAATTAACTCCTTAATACCCTTTTGAATTGCTGCTGTAAGACCATGGATCAAGCTAGCCCCTTCCGCCATGTTATCGGAATTTTTGCCCATGCAAACTGCACCCAAAAACAATAATTTGGCTTGTTGGATTTCTGATGATGAATCCTGCAATCCTGATTCTTCAGGGTTTAGATTTTGAAGTCTCCATCAAAATTTAATTTATTCCATCTTGCTAGAGGTTTTTCCCACTCTTCCTGTTCTGTCTCTTTTTGTTTTGTTTTTCACAATCATCTTGTCAAAGGTCTTCAAAATAAGAGGCCTATTTCTGAGAATATCTGTCTCAGGCGGATTACTCTCTTTATTCTTTCTTTTACTCAAAATAGACAGTTTCAGTATTTTTTCTTTTTATATTCTTTCTTTTACTCAAAATAGACTGTTACAGTATTGTTTCTTTTTATAGCTGGCCAAACCAGATGGACCTCATTTTTTTCCCTTGGAAATTTGGAGAGTTTGTCTCAATCTAAATCCTCCAGCAAATCATGCTGGGGCAGACAACCAAGTTTCTTTAATATTATTTAACATCCCCAGGCTTTGCCATCGAGCCATTTGCCTTTCCATGGTTTTGTCCACTACCCAATTACAGTCTAGAAACTTGCAACGAAATAGTTCCAAATTTGATTCGAATAGGAGTAGTTCAAGAGAAGGTGGTTGTAATCTTCTTCCTATTTTCACAGGAAGGACACCCGCTCAACCCTGCAATTCCTTCTCTTTTGCAATGTTCTCCTTGTTAGGATTTTTCCATGCATAACCAACCAAAGAAACATTATGGCTTTAGGTCAAGTATAGAGAACTCCGTATCGGTTTCCAGTCAATTTTTTTTCTAGTGTTGTGACTTTTTTTGGGATAGGGTAGAAAATTAGAATATCCACTTTTAACAGAGTAGTCCCCTGATCCTTTATGGTCGTACCCCAGAGAATTCTCTTCCTCTGCAGAAATTTTATAATTGGATAAAAGCTCATTCATCTCGCATGTTGTCTCTTCTTCTTTGTTGTGAAGCTCTCTGAAGTCCTTCCATTCCCTAATAATTATCACTTTATGAAAGCTAATCTTCCAGTAGTTTTTTACCTTTTCCCCCAGGTCTGAATGGATTGCTCCATGAAGGATCAGATCCCAGAGGGGTATTCTGGACCCATGAGTCCTTTCAGAATTCAACCTTATTGCCATTATTAATTTTCCAGAAGATGTGGTCTCTGATGACATCTTTTTCCTTAATCATGCTATTCTAAATTGCAGATCCTTTAGGCTAGTTCTCTTGAAAGAAGTTTATAAGATCTTCTGTCTGAATGTATTTACTTTGGATAACTTTGCTACAACCATTAGCTTGATCTTTATAGATCCTGTAGAAAAGTTTGGCTAGGAGTGCTTTATTTCCAAGCTCCAGATTACGAATACCCACCCCTCCTCTTTCTTTTGGAGAGCAGTCCTTATCCAATGCAACTTGGGGGAGATGTCTTAGTGCTATGGGATCCTTGCCAGAAGAAGGTTCTAAGACTGTCATTTATTTGTTTGACAACATTTATCGACATCTGTAGAATAGACATCTAGTAGCTAGGCACCGCCTGAAGCACTGCTTTGATAATAATAGTCCTACATTTTGAAGAAAGCCACTTGCCTTTCCACAGAGGGAGTTTGGTTCTTATTTTTGCTATAAACATAATCCAGATTTGGGCTTTGGGTCTAGCTTTGAACATTGAGATGTCCAAGATAATTATTTGTGAAACTCATTTTTAGCAATTCCTATAATTCAATTCAAGAAACTTTGAGACTTTCTGATTGCAATTAATCAAAAAGATTTTTTGATTTACCTTTGTTCACCATGTGTCCTGAGGCCCTTTCATAGAGATATAAGGCATCTCTGATTTCCCCAACTTCCTGAAGATTAGGATCAACAAATAACATTGTGTCATCCACAAATTGTTGGTGATTAACTTTTCTCTTTACGAGGATGCATGAAGGCCTTTTAGCTCATGTCAAATGTTTGCAGGTTGGCCATTTACCATCTGATACGCTTATGCCATGATCATAAAGAGATAATGGGAGAGGGATTCACCTTGTCTCAAGCCATGGGAGGTTCCAAAGATTCTCTCTGGGGATCCGTTGATGAGAATAGAAAATTTGGAAGAATCATAACAGCTACAGTCCAAATTTTTCCATTGTTCCTCAAAACCAAATCTCTCCAAAATTAGGTTCAAAAAATTCCAATTGACTTTATCATAAGCTTTATCAATATCTAATTTGATCAAAATGTCCTTTCTTTTGCTACAATTGAGAGAGTAAATGAGCTCATGCACCTTGAAAATCCCATCCCAGAGTTGCTTATTCCACAAAAGCCCTTTGTTTTTCAGAGATTATGAATGACAAAAAGCTTCTTCAACATGTTTTCCATGACATATGAAATCACTTTATAAACTGTGTTGTAAAGCGAGATAAAAAGTCTTCCAGTTTTCTGGCTTCTTTTTTCTGGGTATTTAGGGTTGGTGGAGTGGTGTTTTAATTATTTTGACAATATTTGAGATATCCTGGATTACCATCACTTCCTAAACTATCGTGGGACCCATTCCAAAACTTGGATTCTGTTTCGGTACGGGTACGGGTACGGTACGGTAAGCTGAAACGGCAAATTTTTAAAACCTCGGGTACGGTACGCTGTGGGTATGTTCGTACAATATATTTTTAAAAAGTAAAAAATATAAATATATATAAAAATTTAAAGAAAACAACAAGCTTATAGTCTCAACAACCTATAAAATATTAGAAGCCAACAACAAGCTTATTATGAATCGGAAGCCATCTAAAGCAAGATTTCTTTGACTGAATACAAGAAGACCACAAAACATTAAATCTATGAGTCCATCTACTAATGGGCTCACAAACATTCCACTTATTGTTAAGGCCCAGGGAAAGGTTTGGGGAGAAGGCAATCTTTTCATAGAGTTGTTTGGAGGTAGCCTCTTGGAGAAGGGGCCCTTTGAGCCACCTCATAGTATCCCAAAAGTCATTCTCATCCTCCATAATTAGTCCAGTAGAGGGAGCTGTGAAAGCATTTCTGAGCATTGTATACATTCTGAACTGAGATTGAGGAAGCTTATAGAAAGCTTTAAGGTCTGTCCATTCCATCCACTTCCCAAATCTGTACAAGTCATGAAATATTTTAATTCCTTTCTCAAACCAAAGGAGGGCAGAGCAGCCTCTTGTCAAGGCAAGGATCTTGTCATTATATTTCAGATTCGACAAAATCGATTTGTAGGCTTGGCACCTAGTGTCAAAGGAAGAGAAGATAGGCTGCCCAACCACCAAGTGCTTCACTTGTTCCCATGCCTTCCAAATTGACTGAAGAATAAAGGACCCATGAGGAGCAACAAGAAAGCACCCAAATAGTAAGTCAACCAAATGAAGTCCTTTTCATCTCTCTTGACCCTTCAGAGCCTATTGGCAATATTGAATCTCACACAAACTTTCCAAGGTTCAATTCCAGTCAAAGCCCTCAAGTTTTATTTATTTTTTTGCACTTAAAAAATTAAAAAAACCATGTGGGTACGCTGTGGGTGTTCACAGCGTACCAGTACCCAGTACCCAGTACCGGTACGTATCAGGCCTGGATTACCACCACTTCATACAAAGGTTTCTTAATGGCAGTCCAAGAGATTCCAAAAGTTAGATGAAAGAAAAGAGTTGGAAATGTTAGGGCTCAGGAGGCTTGTCCCTGCCATACCAACAAATCCAATTTAACTTCTTCGAAGCAGATGGGTTTGTGCAGAACCACATTCTGATCATCAAAGATAACTTTCGGAATGTTATCTAGGAAGATATCCTGCGCTTCCTTATGATCGGTCTCTTCCTCAGATAATGAAATTTTTCAAAGTGATTGACCAGAATTTTATTAATCCTCTTGGGATCCTCCACATTTCTGATTTTCCACTTTCCCAATGAAGTTAATATGTTTTCTAATCTTGCTAACCATATGAAAACATTTAGTAGTTATGCCACCCTCATCAACCCATTTTGCCAGGATTTCTGCCTCGAGAAGGTTTCTTCTTTCTTATAGAGGTCATCCGGTTTCTCAGACAAACCAAGTTCTTCTTCCATCAACAATCAGAGAGGCCTTGTCAGAATTTCTTTTTTGAAGTTGATTCATATAAGATTCAAAATCCTCCTTTTAAAAAGTATTCTTGAAAACTTCTTTGTTCCACCATTTTGTCTTCTTTTTGAGATCTAGGAGCTTTTGAGAGATGAGGCACATCTTGGTGCCATACCTGGAGGTCGTTTATCCCATTCATTTATAATCAATTAAATTCAGATGGTATGACCACATTTTCTCAAACTTGAAATAAAACTAATGTGGTTTGGGATTATCCATCATGCCGAAAGCCATAGGCCAATAGCCCGAACCATTCTCCATTAAATCCTCTGCTTCCTGGATTCCGTTGGCCTCCCATCAGTTGGTAGAAGCCAAGAATCTGTCTATTCTTTCTATGCTATAGTTCTAACCTTTCCTTTTGTTGTTTTAGGTGTACCATCCTTTTTTGGTTTTCACGTCCCACAAATCATTTCTTTTGATGAATCTGATGAAGTTCTTATCACCCGACGAATTAGATCACCCACCTTTCTTTTCCTTGCTATCAACTATGGCATTGAAATCTCCTGCAATCACCCATTTCTTGTGTCTATATTTTTCAATTGATGGGATATGTGATCCTAAATAGTCATTAAGAAAACTCCTACATATATGGACGCTATAAAGCATTTACTAAGCACAAAAGCTATCCTTAAGTCTTTTTATTGTCAACTTGACACTCCATCCAATACTGATATGATGTCTTGCATGTAATCTCCACTTCCTCCGGTTGCGAAGGATTATAAGGCCACCTGTTTTACCTTTAGCATCAACACCAATCATTTCCATTTTGTGGCAATTTGCCATCTTCCAATGCTTGAAAGCTTCCTTATTTAGTTTAGTTTCTTGAAGTAAAATGATCTAGGACTTGTATTTGACAATTAATCTAAGACCTTCTTTCCTCTAGGCATTTAAGTCCCATGACTTATATTTTCCAGCCAGATGATTACAAATTTGCACAAACTTTGTATTCTTGGTGCTTGCAAAGATTTCCTCAACTTGAATTTCAGTTATAGTTCATCTGATCTGTCCCTTGTTTCCTTCAAATTGGGAAAAATGTTTCAATAACTGAGAACTTTCTTGCAGACTTTCCCAACATTGAGCTTTTTTAGACCTCATTCTTTTTGGGCTTCAAACGGTAAAAGGGGTATCCTCTGATGAAAAAATTCAATGTAGTTGACTATAGGTTTCATTTTCAAAGCAGGACTTACCAATAGTGGTTGCTCCATTTCCTTCTTTGAAACAGATAGATTCTGGTAGATTTGGAATTCTATGAGCTTTTCTAGATCTTACACATGAAGCCATAATCCAGTACATAAGTGACATTGATTTTCATAGAATCTTACATCAGTTCCATCAATGGATTTCCAAAACAACTTATCTTCCTCATGTAACCGAACAAGGATTCTCTCTCAAATCTTGTGGTCTCTGTCAGTTCTTAATTGCATTTCCCGTCCTTTTTTCACATATGACACTCAATTTTCTTGGGTTTAGTGAACCCACCTAATTTCAAGGTATTAATGGTTGAACTTGGCTTATCAAGAAATCAGACAAATTTTTGGGACATTCTAAGGTATCTGATTCATGGGCAACCTTATAGCATCTTAAAATTGGATGCTTAAATACATGAAGCCGGAATTTAATTAGGGAACTCTCCAGATTTGTAACAAGGTCTCTAATTTTTTTGGAAGTGGCACAATTGGCTAAGATCTACTCAACACAAATCCATGATACATAGTTTTGTTATCAAGAACTTTTCCATGATAATTTTGGCTTCAGAACAAGTCTTCCCTATGCAATAATTCATATTACATTCATCAGGAGGAGGAACAGTACTTGGGATGGAGAGCACACATTCATCAGGTAAAACAGGCATGTATGAATACCAATTTCTTCCATTGGTGAAATCAATTGCTCAATTTTCATGGAAAGGCGCTAAAGCTCCATTTTTGAAGTAGGAATCAAGGAATGTTTAACTTGCTGATTTGAAATTTATTGAAACTGAGATTTGACAATATAGAAGCCAACTCTGAAAGCTCTGAGTGTTATGCTAACATGACGAAGAACATTAATAATAGGTCAAATGCCTGACTTTTGAAAACCCTTGGTGTTGGCAAGGTGTGCAGAATGTTGATGAACTCTTCTATTGCTCAATGGAAAGCCTATTCAGGTATAATCATTCATTTCCACCAAATGGACCTGTACCAAACATGCACCTTTTGAATTAAGTTAAAGATGTCCATGTCATGATCCTTTAATGTTGATGCTTCAAATAACAAAAGCTTTGCACAACATTTCCACCATGATGACATAGCTACTTCACTGCCAAAAAATTGACACCACATGCCATCACATCTTACCAATTGACAAAGCCATGTCTTTGGGGGAACAACTTACATTTGACTTTCAAACAGAGCTAAATTTGTCAACCCCCGAGCTCCCACATCACCAAAGCCTTAGCTTTAAAAAAAAGGCAAATGTTTAACCTCAATACCCTAACAAATAAAATGTTACGGCATTAAGTAATATTCCAATGACCACTATTCTTCCTCGAAGTCAAAGCCTGCTTTGATTCAGTCCAAAAGCTCAAATGGCCCATGCCTGAAATTGTTTATGTCCTAACTTGCTTTGGATGAATGATATGTGTGATAGCAAATTCACAATCTGTGAGAAATGGTTGTAGCTACTCTTAAAAAATACAAACCTATTTCAATAAAATCCTTTATACAGTTTTGCACTACATTTGATTACTCATCTATTGAGTGTCACTAATCTTGCTCAGATTTTGGTCTTGAACTAGGTTGGGCCTGCAAACACATGGTTAACTGACAAATCGAATAGTTTATAATTCTCATTGAAATTTCTTTTCTGCCTTACCATTAAAAATTTAAGTTGTTTTGATGAATGAATCCAAGCCTTGCACTCTATCAGATTTGTTTTGTTAAAGTAATTGTTTATTGACCTGTTGGTAAATATAGAGCATTATATAACATATACTGCGGTTATGTAGTTGTCATTCAGTTGGTAACTGTTCAACCAATCTGTAACCACCTCTTCTATATAATAAACGCTGTCACACTTGTTTGAGTGTGCATTCAGCCTTCTCTGAATTCTTTCTTCTCTTTGCATATGCTAACATTGGTATCAGAGCGTTAAGGTTCACAGTTCGAGGAAGAAAGAAGCATTCACAGTCTGAGGAAGCTCTTGGCAAGAGAGTACAGACAAAGGAGAAGCCTATGGAGGTCATGCAGACCTGGAGCATCTAGTTCGTGAGTTTTTGTAGCAGAATCGTGCTACAGTCGTCGCGTAGGGCAAAGACGACCCTGTTTCGAGGTTCATCAGACTTTCAGGGCATTGAAGGCACATTTTTTGACGAGGGCAGAGAAGAAACTCCACTCACCAGAAGAAAAACAAGGACAAGTTTCAAGAAATTTTTAAAGACTTCGCGAAGACAGTGCTGTAACAGTCGTGTCTCATCTGAAGCATTCATGCCATTCCAAACATGAGGGCAAAATCGTACAGTTTTTAAAATCATTTTCACTGGCAATTGTGAAGCAGTCAAGAGAAATTCGAAGGCAAAACGTCGTGTGAAATCACTTGTCATGTCTGCCAGGCATGCAATCAAAACAATCTATGGAATTGCTGGTAAGCATGCAATAACATGAAGTCGGAGTTTCACATTTGGGGGAAAGAGAACAGTCTCCTCAAGGGCAAACGAAGCAGATAGAGAGAACGTGTGAAGGGCAAACAAAGTATTTATCATGGGGAGAGAACGTGAAGTCAAAGTTGAGGACAAACCCCAGTCACAATCAACACTCACGAGGGTAAAATACGTGGGTTCCTGTTCACAAGGGAAAAGTACTGATTTTCGTAGGGCATTCGAGGGCATTCCTGACTGTTAAATATTCAAATACAAAAGGGCAGAATTCAGGGCAGAATAATATTGTTTTTCAGCAACAAAGGTATTCACCTTGTGATTTACATCTGAATAATTAATTTCATACTATTTGCTGGAGTGGGCAACATATTATTTTATTATTTCCGTTACTTTGGAATAATAAAATGGCAAATATTTCAAACTTGACTCTGCCAGAGACGCAAAAATTAACGGGCACTAATTTCAATGTATGGAGCCATAAGATTCTGACCCTTGCAGAATTTCGTGATTGTGATAAAATAATCATGGGTAGTGAAGGTCTACCAACGACGAACTTTGCGGATTATGACAAACGTCATAAGGAAGCTCTTTTGCTTCTCAAGTTGTCGGTGTAGGATGATATGATACCGGAAGTGCGGAATGCTACTGTGGCAAGCACATTGTGGGCCAGTCTGAGGGATAAATATCAGACGTCAGAAAAGAGTCGGGTTTTATACCTGAAGAATATGCTCTTTTCCGTAAAGTTACAAGAAGGTGGATCACTGTCTGAGCACCTACTTCAGATGAAAGACCTCCGAGACCAGTTATCTTCCATCAACAAAAAGGTGGACGACAATGATATGGTGGCTCTGGTTCTGAACAACTTACCTTCTTCGTATGAGTCATTTGTGGAGGCACTCCATTTAATGGCTGAAAGTCAAACTCTCACGTTTGACAAGGTGAGTTCCTACCTGTTGCAAAAGGAGCGGAGACAAATTCAGGCAGAATCTAGTTGTGACCAATCAGAGAGTGCTCTTGTCACACAGTCAAAAGGAAAGTGGAGACGTCATTCTGGTGAGTCCTCCACTCAGTATCAGGTCACATGCTATTACTGTCACAAGGTTGGGCACCTTAAGAAGGATTGTCGGAAGCGGAAGTATGATCTTTCGCAACAGAACAAAAAGCCATGTGATGAGGAACATGTGGCAGCAGTTGCAGAAGAACGGGATTCGGATGACGGGCATGCTCTTTATTGTCTTACGACATCATGCTCGCATGACAGTGGTACTAGTTGTTGGATCATTGACTCTGGTGCATCCGCACACTTTTCATGTCGCAGGGACTGGTATGTTTCATTTACTGCAAATATATGTTTTGAATCAGTAGTACTAGCTGATGGAGAATCACTTGCAGTAGAAGGGATAGGAGATATATGCATTGTATTGAATAATGCTCATAAATTGTTGGTACAGAATGTTAGATATGTACCTTCTTTACAAAAGAATCTTCTATCTATTCGTCAATTAACTGAAAATCCCAATATTTATGTGGATTTCTTGTGGGAAGAAGTGTGTTGTTTCTGATATGAAACAAAGACGGATGATTGCCCTTGGTATTGGGCAAGGTGGCCAATATCGGCTTGTTGATCTTGCTACGATCAACATGAATGCACGTGTGGAGGACAACTCCACCATACAGATGTGCACTGCAATGCCTTGGGAGGAAGCCATTCCTCACAGATCTGTTGACTTGGATACAGTCAACCTACATGCACTTATTATGGAGGGAGTATCCACTATACCAGATGTACGGGAGGCGGACATGCCTTGGGAGGATGGATTTCCTCATTCTAAAGAACAATTTGTTGTGGATGGAGACTCCACTATTCCAGATGCACTGACGGTGCATGGTGAGATGGCATGCCAAGCCACTCACTCAGAGGTACTTGCTCGAAGGACAGTAGAGCATGAACAATTTGCTCATTGTGTTGTGAAAGATCTTTCCCAACAGAGGGGGATAAATGAGCAAATAGATGAGACAGAGGAGTTGGTTCTCACTCCTACTACTGCAGAGATGGTTATTTCTCCCACTGCTGAGACAGAGATGGTTATTTCTCCTACTATTGCGGAGTTGGTTCTAACTCCTACTGCACAGATGGTCACATTTCTCTTCTTGAAAAGGTTGGATGAGCACTACATGGTGTTGCAAGGACATGATCGAGGTGACTTCGATTGCAGGATAACTGAGTCTCTGTATAGACTCCAACAGGCTACACAAGCCTGGAACAAATTTTTCAATCCACCTCTCCGAGTTTCTGATTCCAACACTCTGGAGATGGGGCTGACACTCTCAGCCATTGATGATTCATCACTGGTCAATGAATCACGTAACAAAGAATCAGTGGACCACTTGCCATATCCTTTGTTCACACGACCAAATTTTTGTTTTGCGGTTCTTCTCCATTCGACAACCGCAACACAACAATGGACTGCTGATTTTGAAGTACAACCTATGGCACAGTCTGTAGATCTAATGACTAAACATATGGGCTTTAGGACATTTGTAAAATTTCGGGACAAACTTGGTATTGTTTCCGGTTTAGTCATTAAGAGGGGGTGTTAAAATATAGAGCATTATATAGCATATAATGCAGTTATGTAGTTGTCATTCAGTTGGTAATTGTTCAACCAATCTGTAACCACCTCTTCTATATAATAAACGCTGTCACACTTGTTTGAGTGAATATATTAACATTTCATTTGGTGGGATTGAGTTTAATATGAAGTCCCCATATTAGTAGGCTAGAGGTTAGCCTCTTTTTCATTGGAATCTTGTCAATTTTAGCATGGTTACTAGGACTTAGGCTAGTTAAGGGAGGGGAATATTGTGTTTAATAGTAACCCTTATTGGGCTATACTTATGAGTCATATACCTTGTCAATTCCGCCTAAATCAGGCCTGAGTCCAATCAAAAGGTGCATTATTTGATTTTAAATTACCGTTTCACTGTCACTTGTCGAATGACATTATTTATTAAGGCATTTTAGGGCTTATTTAGTGAGATAATCCTGTATCCTCATTTTATGGTAATATGTAATATTGTCAAATTGCATGTTTATAAAATTATTATCTTCTTTCATAACTCTGGTTCATCCATGATAATATTCCAGAGCTCATTTTCCAAACTCATTTAGTAACAATTCACAGAGCTTATGAATTGATCGAGTATGCTGGCTGAGCCTTATATTGTGATGGATCTAGATTTCCAGACTCATTGACAATGGAGGGAAGTAATTTCTTTCAAAATTCTCTTCATCTAGACATAAATCTTTATATAGAAGATATGGGCAAGGATGACAGTTATATTCTGCATTTTTTTTACTCAAACACCAACCAGAAAATAGATAATTTGCAAGGAGTACCAGACTTAGGCAGTTCTATCACTGCACTGTTTAGAGCCTAGATCTCCCTCAGCACTATTGTGTCTCTTCCAATGGAACATGCTGGGACATATCAAGACCTGCACGGGCAGCCTACAGTTTGCTGGTATGAATATGTCTCTACACTCCCAACATACCTGTCACATAATTGCTAGTCTAGCTACTCAAAGTCAATCAGTCTAAGAGCCTTGTCCCAGTGCTGACCATGGAATATGTGAAAAATCTAGTATCGCAGAAATATGCTCCAAGAAGCTCTACTCTCCAATGGTTATTGTGCGATTAAGAAATTTAGCAAATTGATTGATACCATTGAAGTTAATGCATAAGTACCACTTTTGTGTCATAGAACTTCTTGTCAATACTACTATCTGGCACTTATAGTTCCTTTCGCATGGTTTTTGCTCCATACCATGATTTGTCTACGTTCACTTCTTCTGATCTGCCAATCCGATGGGCCTACTACTTTTGAAGAAATTTCTCCTAACATGGGAGGTAATTTAGTAAGCAATAAACAATTTCAAAATAGTTAATAAATTTTTCTCCTATGTTCCACTGCCCAACATCGTAGCTCTTCAAGGCTAACATCTTAAATTGATGCCTCAGTCTGCAATCTAAGTAGTAATAGAGAACTTATCTATCTTAATGATGGATCACGGAGCATGATTCGAAACGTTGATATAAAAATCGCATGCACAGTTTTATTCAGTAGCAACTCACCTATGGGCTTGAAAATAGTTATGTAATGTCACGCTTTTCGAAAGGAAAGAGGTTGCTGATTTTGGATACTCGAATTGCCTACTCGTTTCATTTCCCGTAGGCTACAGGGGAATACTCATAGAGAGAAATAAATTAATTTAGGTGTTTAAAAGCGTGCTTGTTCAATTGGATAAACCCATATTAGAAAAAGACACTTAAATTCACCCTAATACTTCAATAAGTGGGCATTGAGAAGTAAGTCATTGTAGGTGGAATGAAAATAATACATAAAATGATGAAAATCTAACATACTGGAGTGCCATTTTGCTCCGTCTGGTTAATAATAAAAATAAAGAACTTGTATTATGGGGTGCTTCACCCTGAAATCTGGGACCACCCCTTTTAAATTTTTCGTTCTTTTTAAAGTAAGGGGTCTTGTTTTTGTTTTGTTTTTGCTTGCAATTGCTAGCATTGCTCAAAGGTATCCCCAGGAGTCATAAAAGCCAAATTCGACAAATACCCACATGCTAAAACTCACTCTATCCCTTCGCCAGGTTTTGTCTGAAAGCATTTTATTTATTATTAAATAAATAAAGTTCTTTTAAAAATAGATTGAGCTAAAATTGGAGGATTTAGGATATATAAAGCACTTCACCCCATCATTATTACCACAGAACATTCACCCGGGGGAAGATTTTTACAGATTAGCTAATTGGAGAAATTTTTCGAGCAATTGCCCGCAACTTCTTTCAGTTTTTGTTTTTATTTCTTTTTTTTGTCTGTGTTTTGGTTTTTCTCCGTTTTTCGTCAGGCAATCCCCATAGCCTATTCATTTTTCCTACCAGACCTTTTCCCGAGCCTAGGGTTTTGAAAAGCTATCCAGTGTTTTTAATTGCTAACTAATTTATCTAAAGGTGACCAGAGCTCAAGATTCCTTCAGGAGATTGCAAGAGGTTGCTTGGTCCAAAAAGGTGCAATAATGGATTTTATGAAAATAAGAAAAATACTGCCACCAATGCGTAGAGCTCGAGAAAATATGCACTTTTAGAGAAAACGACACCTAAAACGGAGCCACAGAGTGAAAGTTATGGCACTTGCAAGTTTTTGCTGCTACATCTTCCCGAACCCTTTCCAAAAATGGAAAATTTTATTCTATCTTGTGTTTTCTTCACCGAAAATCCAAAAATGGAAAAAATGCTTCTTAGACCAAAACGTAAAAGTGCAAGCTGCCGGCACTTTCTATTTTCCACGCAAAACATAAGAGCTGCCTAGTTTTCCAATTATTCTAAGCTACTTGCTACCTTGGGTTTCCTCGCCAAATTTGGGAAGTCAATTCCAAGCAAGTCGCATTTTTCAAAGCTGCCCTTCAGGTTGGAATTTCCACGTCACAATAAAAGTAAATTGAGCTGCTCCTCAGGTATTTTCAACATAACTTAAGTGAAAAGTGGGAAATTTGGGGCTACCTGGAAGGTGTGAATTTTCCATGCTTCCTTGCTGAAAGTGTTTTTTCCTTACAAAAGCAAGATTAAGTAAAATGACTTAAGTGAACTCAAGTGTGGAAATTTGGAGCTGCCTGGCAAGGGTGAATTTTAACGTTGCCATGCCCTCATGTTTTTTCCACAAAAGCAAGTTAAATTCACTTAAAGTTGCACTTTGGGAATCTTCCAAGTTATTAGCAGAGTTTTTAAGTGAAAAGTGTGGAAATTTGGAGCTGTCCCTGGAAGGTTGAAATTTCACGCACTTCATCTTGCCCATGCTGTTTTTCCAAATTGCCTAGCCAAAAAGTGCGACCCATACTTGGCATAACTAATGCTTAAAAGTTATCTTTTATTTATTTTTAGCAAGTTCTGGCGCCAAAGATAGGGAGGAAGTCATTGCATGCAAAATCCCCTTAGAAGCTTGTGCATGTGCTCCCAATCTTCCAATTGAAGCCTTCATTGAATTTATTTATATTTGCCTTCACCCAGAGTGCTTTCAGAATTCAAAATTGCTCATATGCAATTAAAAATAAAAGGTGATGAGTTTTGTCCAAATTGTTTACAGCAAGCATTTTACTGGTGCACGTATTGGAGAAGAACTGCAAAAGCTTCAAGGATAAAAGGAGAAGACAGGTCAGAGGCAACACCCGCAAGCAAATCACAGTCAGCTGCTTCCAGGTCCAGTTTGGTGAGAATCAAAGGAAAGGATTCAACAACATATGGGAGAAAAAAGCATCTCAGATTCAAGGCAGAGATATCATTCAGATCATTCATGAGGCAGAAGTGCAATACAAGTTGGATCAACATGCAAAGTATGGAAGAAGAACAAGACTGAGAGTGTTGCAGCTTTCTTCTAATTTCTTCTCCTCTTTCTTCTTCTTTCTCTTATTTTCTCCGACAAAGTAATTGAGTAATCAATTAAATTGTAAAACTTAAGTAATTGGTTTAAAAGTCGTTACTTCAAGTTACTGGAAGAAGTCAATTACTTGGAAATAGGTGGCAAACATGCAAAATAGAAGGTTCTATTTTTAGTTGTAAAGCATGCATGTCATGCAAAGAGGAATTCTAAGAGAAAATTGCCAGCTGTCTCCTTTTTTATAGCTTCCGCATGCGGGAATTCATTAAAAGCTTCCTATTTGTAATTGCCCTCTATGCACTATAAATAGAGGAAGAGCCTACGGGTTAAAGGATCACAATTTGTTTTATCAGAACTTGTTTAGCAAGAGCTTTTGTAATTAGAGCATTCTTGAGTTTTCAGACTTTGTGCTGGAACCCTTGATGTGATTGTTGTGAAAGCTTGGGGATTGAATAAAAGGTGGATTTCTGGAGAACTTTGTGTCTACAATGTTTTGCTGGGCTCTTGTTTTTAGAGGTGTTAGATAAACTTTGTGTTATCTCAGATCTAGGTTAGAAGTCATTTCTTTCCCGTTCTGTTGAATGTTGTGATTTATCTGTTTATTTAATTTGTGTGGATGAGACCAACTCTGATAGCTATTGGTTAAATCAACACATCTTCCTTTCTTCTTTCCTAAATTCTATTATTTACCCCTTCTGCAAATATTCCAATCACAGTTGCTTACTTGCTGCAAAATTGCCCAGTTGTGGTTCACGAGCTGTGGGAATTAAAGTAAAACCCCTGAAAATAGTTATTAGGATTCACCCTTACCAAATTGATAAACATCTTACACGGGAGCCTCACCGTTAAATGAGGGAGATTTATCTCATGACTGCCTAGGTTTTATGTTGTGCATAAAATCTAGCCTTGCATATTTTCAACTCTAAAATTTGGTTGAGCTATTTGCTTTCCATTTTTACACTAAAGGATGAAAACCCTTTGATGTGTTTGCATTAAAGAAAGAAAACCCTCTATTGCCAAGGTTAAAGCTGGCAAAAATGTCTTCATCATTTGTGAGAGGAAGCTCTATTCAAGGGTTTCCATTGAGTTTCAAGGATAATTCTGAATTTCCCCTGCAGTGTTTGAAAACCTTTTTAAAGTGCATATTTGCAACATCTAAGCTAGGGTTTGAAGAAGTGTTCCAGATGATTTTCGAAGGCAATTTCCTGCTGTTTTCTAGAGGAGTGACCCACTTGTGGGTGGATTCTGAGCACCCTAGTGCACGGTTAACTCCAAATCTGATTTCTATCTTCATTGCCAGTATTTTTAGAGGTCGTTTCCAGCTGGTTTACATCTGATTTGGGCTTTGATTCAACCTCAAGTTTCCAGCCATGTCTGTAAGCTGATTTTCTGCAGACTTTATAATTAAATTTCACACTCTTCTCTTTTGGTCAAAAAAATTATATTTTTGGTGTTCGACCTCTTGCATCTATGATAATATTCTGATTGTTGCAATTGGATAGATCCGATTCGAAATACTCTAAGTTCCATCGCAAGAGGATCTTGCAGTGGTGATACAAAAGATAGAGAACTCCTAGTGTCTCTTGATCTCCAAAATTAACATAAAATTATCTCAAAATGGGCTCTCAAACTTTCCCAACCTTTACCATTGAAAGCAAATGAAGTTTGATTGACAAGTCCTTTTCGGAGATTTCTAGAGACCCAGTATAACTATGCAATGATCCTTACTTCTTTCAATGAATCATCCACTTTTGAGCAGGCATCATATGAGAAAGTATGGCAACCACAATATGCAATGAAAGTTGAATATAATGCAAAAATGAAAACTAACACTTGGATCTTGGTTGGTTGTCCACCTCACACCAAATTCATCAAATGCAAGTGGGTTTATAGGATAAAATACAAATCTAATGGTCCTTTGATGTACACAAGGCACGACTTATTGCAAAAGGCTATGGGCAACAACAAGAAGGTTTATGACTATGAAGAAACATTTGCACCCACTTTGCCAAGTGGCAAAACATTCACAAGGCTTTCTTGCCATTTCCGCATAGACATGGGTGGACAAGTACATCTTTGGTTCAGAGTGCTTCAGTTTTGAATGGTGATTTGGAGGAAGAAGTATACAGATTGCACAGTACCTGCAAGGCTTTCACCAGGTGGTCGATGCTGAAAACAAGGTGTGTAATATTGATCAAAGCATTATATGGGCTCAAACAGGCACCGAGAGGTTGAAATGCTAAAATGGACTCCTAATTGCATAAAATTGGCTTTCTTCGCAGTGAGTCTGCATGATACACTCGGCATTCGAATGCAAGGGAACAAGTTAATAATTACTTTTCTCTGTGTAGATCATTTGTTCCTAACAGGGAATGATGAGAAACACATACAGAGCAATGAAGACTGAATCTAATAGACGGTTTATTACAGATGAAAGATCTTGGACTTCTTCACTACTATCTTGGTACCTTGGCAAGGTGACAGAGCTCAAATAAAAGCATTTTCAGTGCTCAATCTAAGTACATTTATAAGTTATCAGAAAAAATTGGTATGACCATGATTGCAAACCTACTCTCACACCTATGGAAAGTAAGTTGAAAGTATCTAATGGATGACGGTGCAGCCTTCACTGATGATCACAAAATATAGCTAGTTGGTATGAAGATTGATCTATGTGATGACAACCAGGCAACACAGTTTGTCCTTTGCGGTGGGAATCATTTCTTTATCAAGATTCATGCATGAGCAAACTCAGAGAAAGTCTACCTGGAAAGCAGCAAAATGAGTACTTTGTTACCTACAGGGAATGAAGACATATGAACTTGAACACTGCCAAAATAAGAACTTTAAGTTTGTTGGATACAAATAAGTGATGCAGAAATTTGGCTGTTGTGTGGACAAGAGAGTGTCCACAATCAGGATACGCTATGCATATGGGTTCAGCTGTCATTGCGTGGTGTTGTAGAAAATAGGACATTGCTCAAATTTATTAGCAGAATAGACTACCCATTTTTAAGAGCTCAGCTTAGAGATGCTTCCAAAAAAAGAATTTATCCTCGTTGCATCCTTGAAGATCTTCAAGTTCCCCAGATTGCACCCACACCCCTTTGGTTGATAATCAAAGTGCAATCAAGATGTCAAAGATCATTCAGTTTTTCAAGCTTGGAAAGCTTGTTGAAATCACGTGGATGTCAAGTATCACTATCTAAGAATGATGGTGTCAAAGAAAATGCTTGATCCAGTCTATTTTCCCATCTGCCAATCAAACAGTATGACATTTAAGAGCACAAAACCCCTTGATAAAATCAAATTTGAAAAATTCATGAAGTAGCCTAGTATGTGTCCAAAGAACAGACTTTGGATCACCGGGGGATTCGTTGGTGACTTGATCTCAATTTCCTTGTTTAGTTTAGGTGTTAGGATTAACAATAAAACATTGTAAAGGGGGCGTGCATCTTTATTAAGACACACTCTTAGGTCGTGGGCACTAGTTAACAAATTAATGCACATTGTGAACATTCCCGTAAACGTGATTAGGTACATACGGGAATTACGTTGGTAGGTAGTCATGGACTTACAGGAACAAAGGTAAGACAATAAATAGATGTTTGTATGGCTTGCGAGGGTTAACGGAGCAAGACACCCTCAGATGTAACTTTGTTTTTTAATCAATAAATACTTGTCTCCACAAATAGTGCAAATAAGATTCTCCCTCGAATCTTGGAATCTGTAAGAGATTTAACCAGAGGCTTGATCAGGTTGGATGTTGTTGAAGAAGATAAAAGGAGAAGTGTTATACCAAGAGACGATGTGGGTGATGCTGAAAAAGACCCAGTGCATACAGAAAAAGGCAGAGGCAAGAAGATGAACAATCCTTAGATGTTCATACTGTAGATGAAAGAGAGGAAAGATTGCTTCCATCCATATCAATAATTAGAAGAGAGACACAGATGGAAGTTCCTAGCATCTTAGGAACTCTTAAACCCGAAGAATTGATAGATGGGTGATTCAAATTGAAGAATGAGCAACCAAGAAGAGTGAAGGTGGACTTAGACAAGTTTAAAAGTCAAGTTTAATCTTAGATCTTGAAGAATTGATAGATTGATTCAAATGGTGAGCAAGAAGAGTGAAGTTGGCTTAGACAAAACATGCAGAAAGAATTATAACAGGTTAGGTCAAGATTACAAGATGGGACAAAATGGTTGCCAAGATGAAAGAGAAGTTTCTTCATCTGAATTACTAGTTGACACAGCATATTGTGATTCATTTAGAAACAAATTCGAAGTCGAAGAGTGTATTGTCATTCTATGAATTTTATTTAGTCATAGTGCTAGGATTTTATAGATCGGTTGTAGGGATTATGCATCTCTCCATTCAAATCTCGTTGTGTGTTCTATTCTCAGTAGTTGCAGAGATTAACCTTTTAAGCCCTGCACACACAACACTAAAGAAAAGTCCAAAGCTCTAACCTTAGCTGACCCAAAACTAAAAAAATAGTGTCAACGTTTTTTAATTGTGTTCGCCAAAATTTGAAGTGATTTTTGTTGGTATTTGAACAATTTGAAGTTTGTTTTTAACATTTTTATGTGTTCTGATTAAAATCCCGAAGTCTGCATTGTCTCGTTGGAATTTGGCAAAATTTGTGACATGGCTTGAAGGTTAGAAAGCATGATGTTTCAAAGGTGATCGCTTATTGGAGGAAAAGAGGCAAGCACCTTCAATCACCATAACGTTAAAAGGTAGCGACGCCCCTAAATCAGTGTACAGGCAATAACATTTTTCTGTAATCTCATAGTAAGTTGCACATCTAAAAACAATGTTCTCCTCAATCTCTATCTCCTAGATAAAAATCAAGCAACAAATCCCATCGCCTTAGGGAATATGACGTCTAGTCTCACCTGACCAAGACAGATCTCGAAGCCATGAGTTTAACGAACTTAAGTATAGTTGAACTAATAGTGGTACCATCAACCTTATTCAAACAATGCTTAACATAAAAATTCTTCTTGGGATTAAGAGGTTGCAGATGATAAATCTAAATGACCTATAAACACTACAAGTATATGTCCTCTCTAACGGTCCTTTATTCTAGGTTGCTAGGAAACGGGTACGGGTACGGGTTCGAAACACGGAAATGCCAATTTTCAAAAACCCTTGGGTACGAAATGACACGGAAATGTCCGTACAATATATTATTAAAAAATATAAATATATATAAAAAATGCATAATACTCATTTTTTTGTCCATAAAAGATAAAACACTTAAAATACTTTGTATTCATGAAAGTTCAAAACATTCAACATGCTTAAATTTTCAGTATACACATGATTATAATCTAGATTCTAGAATATATCATCAAGATTTTTCTCAAGTACTGCACTGAAGCATAGACGAATTTGGAGTTTAAAAATTTTTTAGCGCTGCTGAAATGGTACAGAAATGTCCCAGGTCTGGTTCAAGCACTGCTGAAACAGTACAAAAAATGACGCAGGTACGGCCTGAAATGGTACAAAAACGTCCCAGGTACTGCAGAGGTGTACTCGGGACTGTTATGGAGTTTCGGAAATATTTCATGCAAGTACTGGGACTAGTACCAATACTGGTACGTCAATACACGGGTACGATGTCCTAGTTGGCGTTTCTGGGTAACATAGCTTTAGATCCATCTTTGTAAAGAACTTAGCACCTCGGAGCTGGTACAAAATATCATCTATCATTGATCTTGTTGAGATCTTTGTAATCTATGCACAACCTCCTTTGGTGCGGGCACAATGGCGCTGTTGCAAGGAGAAGAGTTGGGTTTAATGTGTTCTTTATTCACAAGTTCATGGATCTTCCTTTTGATTTCTTCATTCTCGAGCAATGACTGACGTTATACAAAGGCATTAGGGAGTAGTAGTCCTTGGATCAAATCATCTTTTACCGTGCAGTGCTTTGACACTTGACTGATTGAAAAATATCGTAGCATTCCTCTAGTAAATTTCGGAATTGTTTTTTTTTCTGCCAAGAGGTGCAATGTTAGCTTGAACCACAAGGATGTATTTCTAACATTCAGCTATCATTATTAAGAGTACAAATTTCTTTCTAAAACTAATTAGATTCTTGCATTGTTTGGCACTGATGAGAGAAATTTTAGGAATTACTTCGGGTATGCAGTATTTGTGTTCACCAACATGTATGGCAACATACCTGGGTTTCTTATTCATAGATTTCACGTTGACAAAAAAGATATGGTTGCCCAAGTAAATCATTAGATACATTTAATGGACCTACGTCACAAAAGGAAAACATCTTGAAAATATTTGATTTCGTACCCTAGGTGACTAACAAGTGACATGCTTTTCGAAACATGAGTTGAACTTTTCAATGGTTTATCATTGTGGGTGAGGCCTTGGTGACAAATTCAATCCTCAAATTGCTCAAGGAGAAAGTAGGTTCTTTTGACTCCCATTGTCAATAATGAAGTGTACATGCTGTCCATTGACCCACGTTTGAGAATGGAACAATCTTTCTGCTTCTTTTGGAACAAAATTGGAAGATGAGGCAATGCTGGCATTTGTTACCGTGGCGCATGGCCGAGAGTCCATGGTCTGTTTGCTTCTATCTAGTGCCACTAGGGTAAAATGCAATGTTTCCTTTTGTGCAAGTAAAGCTTTTTGAGCGTGACATTTTTTAGTGTAGTGGTCGTTGGAATTGTGAGTTATGCACCGCATACCAATATTGGATTGCTTCTTTTGATCTTCAAGTAGCTTGTTCATTTGGGAATGACACAAGGGTCCTTTTCCCTGTTGCTTAGACATATATTTGGCCTCGGACTTGGATTTCTTTTTTAACAACATAGCTTGGGACTTGGAATCCTCTTTCTTAGACTTTTACTTGGCTTTTAATTCAACCTTGTGTGCATATCTACAAGCTTCTCCTAAGGAAGAGATGTGGAGGAAATCTATGTCAGTCTAGAAGTGTGGTCTCAAGTCTGACTTGTGCTTTGTTTCTCGGACATTCATCTTGGAAACGAATGTATAGAAAATGTTGGTGTATTCTTGAAGAGTTGGTCACGACCTTGTTGAAGTTGGGAGAGCTTGATATAATGGTTGTCATATTTTCCAACTAGGTAGTAGATTTCTTTTAAGCTTTTGGGAAAACCATTCCATGTATCTACATATTTCTAGTTGTCCTCATGCACAATGTAGTTGTCCCACCATTTTTTGATATACAAGGAAACTCTTAGAAAAACAAATGTTGTCTTTTCTTGATCATAAAACTCTAAAAAGTAAAAAATATAACATAAAACAACACAAAACACTTACCTAATTGCATACTTACCTTTCATAGTTCATATAGGGTTGAAACGTCATCAAGCAACATTGTCATCATCTTCCTACGCTAATACACATGTCCAACACCATCATGGTGATTGAGGAACTTGAAAGGAGGATTCTTGGATTGGAGGTAAGGTTTTAACTTTTTATTTATTTTGGTTTTCATTTTGTTTTCAATCTTCACACACTTTTTTGTTTTCATTTTATGGGTTTGTGGTCATTTGTTTAATAATATTGTCATGTACATGTAGGCTATACCCTAGGGTTTGGATTTTCTTCTCGTAATGCTAAATATCATGTGTTGGTTTATAAAGTTGCAACTACATGTTACTACGAGTGGCAGACAAGTTCTGACCTCCATGTGGGCCAACCCCAATTTAAAACAAATTCGGCATTCACCGTTTTGGAAGTATGTTACAATGTTACAGCACGTTCTTGAAGGTGGAGGTTATATTTGGGTTCACAAGATTTGGGAATGATAAATACGCTAGCTCGTACAATTGGATGAACACCTCACTTGTGTACAATACATAGGCTAGGGCACCAAAGCTTGCCCAAGGAAGAAGGATACACCCTAGTGCCAACTTCATCAACTCCTTCAATATGCTCAAGGGAGTCAGGAAGAAGCAGATGTAGTGCTTGCCTTGAAGTAAGTTCATTCTTTGGCTAAAAAAGGATCTCGATTGAAGAAGCCACCGATTGCTCTATCTCATAGCATTTCCCACACTTGTGGCCGCCTCACATTCATTTTTGATGACATACCCTCCACGCACATAAGATGATTATCCTCTTTCATGCAACAAAACAAAAAGATCATTGAATGAATGAACACTGTTTAATAATGTCCATGAGACCACAGGATAATACCAATAAGCACGTTACATGATATGTTTGTATGCAAATGCATTGTCCTTTAATGTTTTTAGGTCACCATATTGGCACGATATGTTGAGAGCAATTGAGGCCCCAAAATGGTATAAAAGGCTAGGTTATGAGAAGCTCTGCACCATCCTTTTGGTGAAGGAGAAAAATGTGTAGAGGATTTATTGCAGCCAGTTAGGGATTTGTGGGCTAAACCGGGTGTCTCCATCATTTTTGATGAATAGAAAGTTTCACAAAATCGACGCTTAATCAATGTGGTTGCAGTGTACCATAAAGGGGCAATGTTTTTGAAAGTTGTTGATTGTGAGACGTATGTGAAGAATGCCCAATTCATTGCTATATCCTCTATGAAACCATTGAGGTGGTGGGGCCTCAAAATATTGTCCAATCCATAATGAGTAACACTAAAAAATGCAAAACTGCGGTGATGTTGGTGGAGGTGAGGTATGGATACATTGTTTGGACACCTTGTTTTGTCCACTCACTCAACCTAATGCTGCAAAATTTGGGTATAAAAATCAAGTGGGTCAAGCATGTGTATACTGAGGCCAAAGAGATCTAGATGTTTGTGATGAACCATCACTTGTCACAATCCATCTTTAGATCATTGTTATATTTGGAGCTGTTGAAGGTAATAGAAAACCTTAAGATTGCACCTTATAAATCTCATCCAAATTTTCATTAAGGAAGGCGCTCTTTACATCCATTCGAAATACCTTCCAATGAAATTATAGTGCTATGGAGAGAAGCAACAAGATTCTAACCATCTTTGAAGTAGGAGCAAAACTCTACTCATATTCTACTCCCTTATGTTGTGAAAAAAGCCTTTTGCAATAAGATGAACTTGGTACTTGTCCAAATTACCATTTCACCTTGTACACCCATTTGCATCCAATGGGTTTTTTACCTAGTAAGATTTTCACCAACTCGTCCGTAATTCCAACTCCTAGGTATAATTCTTCATCAAGGTGTCATATTTAGCTTGCATGGAAATCTCCCATTTAGGTTTTCCTTTTGCTTTAGAATATAGCTGTGATTCAACTACTGCAAAAAGATCATAAACAAGAGAAAATTGAACATGCTTTGCTGGATTAACAATCTTGTTTTTGGTTTTCGGAGCGAGTGCCTTTGATTGAGGCATTTTGTCCTTTTGCACATCCTAATGGTGGAGTTTTCCTTCACTGTTAACTGTGCATTTGATTGAGGAATTTCATTCTCCCGCACATCCTATAAAGTGGAGTCTTATGCGACAACTAGTGCATGTAATTTGAGTGTGCTAGGGTTAACAAGCCTATCCAAGCCACCTCGCCCAATGCCTAGGGAAACTACTTTATCCCAATTCACATCCAACACAATACTCTTCTGGATAGAGAAATTCACAGTAATGTTTGGGTTTTCTGTTAACTAATTAATAGACAAACTTCTACTCATGCTAGGAACATACCTAAAATTCCTTACTATGATTTTTCCATCATTATTCAACACTTTGCGGACATCTCCTATCCTCTCTACTACAAGTGACTCCCCATCAACTAATAAATTGAATTAGAAATATTTGCATTTGCAATAAATTCTACATACCAGTCCCTACGACACATAAAAAATGTCTGGATGTGTTGGAATCAATGGATCAACAACTGGTATCACTATTGTTCGAGTATGATGCCACAAGACCAAACTCTTCCTTAGAATCCTAATCATCATTAGTTGCCGCCACATTTTTTTGATCCTATGGCCTTTTGTTGTGGGAAGATCATATGGCTACTTTTCAAAATAGTTTTGGACATCCCCGTCCTTATGGTAGTAATAGCATTTCACTTGATACTCGGAGAAGATTCATCAGGGTTTTGTTTCGACTTCCTTTTAGACTAAAGCACCAAATGCACTCTCTGTTTGTCCAAAACTAGTTTTACTAATTTTTGTCTTCTTGTGTTCCTTCTATAACAAATAGGAACTAATCCGATCAAGTGTCATGGTTTGGTTAGAACATAATATTAAGTGTTGTTATAAACCTTAGTTTATAATTAAATAATTTAGAATATTTATATTCTTAATTATTTTATATAAATTATGAGTTTATGGTTAATTGATTTTTAATTAAATCAATTTATTTAAATAGGGGGTATATACCCCGTCACTTAATATGTTCATAACCCTTGGGGTTATATAAATATGGCTGTGGGCCATATTCGGGTGAATTGATTTATTCACGTCGGGTTAAAAACATGGAGAGAAGTGAGGAAAGGAGTTACTGGACTGTAAAAGTTTCTCAATATATGGAAAATTCTTCTTCGTGGTTTTTTACCCCATTGGGGTTTTCCACGTTAAATTTGGTGTCTTGTGTAAATTATTTATTTCATATGTTTATTGTAATGTTATATTAATGTTTATTTATATATTATTTATTATTAATTTCAATCTCAGTCCTAATATGGTATCAGAGCGGTTTGGTAATTAGTTTTAATTTAATTAACCAATCAGTATGACAGTTGGTGGTTGGTTTAGTTGGAATATTTATTTAACCCCCCTTCCCTCGGGACATACATGTTTTTGAAGTTGGTGTGTGCACAGTGAAAGGGATCCATTATGATTTTGAAATACACATGAAAACCTTGAAGATAGGTAAGGATTATTAATATTTGAAATATTTCCTAATTTTATAGTATTGTAAATGTGTGCAGACCCAGGTAAAATATTTGAGGGTTAAATTCAAGTAAAATGAAAGTTAAGAGGCCAGTTTTCTTCCACAAAATAGGAATTTAATTTTTTCTATTGGAAGGATGTTTTTTCAATTTCCTAGTTTGATATTTCCCTGGAAAAATATTTAACCCCTTTTGAAAAGGTTCAAATATTTTTGGTTGTCAAATTTTAATTAGGGTTTGTTTCATTTCTTTAAAACCAATATATTTTAAAACTATAATCAAACCCTTTTTTTTATAAATTATGGGCCCTTACATATATTTATATATAAAATAAAAATATATAATTATAGTTTTTCTAAAATAAACACTTTATCTTAAAGGCTATAAATATAAATTAAAGTTTAAAAATATAACATATAATTTTTATTATAGTTTATAAACCTATTATAATTTAAACCTTATTTAAATCTAAATATAATGTTTATAAACTATTTATAAATTTCAAAATTAAAACTATAGAAATATGACCCCATTCATTTAACATGCCTATTTTGGCACAACTGGTGATTTTTAACCCAAAATAAAACCGGTTCGCCATAGTGGTCCTACCTGTTTGAAAACCCCCCATCCATATGTTCCTCCAATCGTGGATTGTTTTACCTTTTTTTGTTTAAAAAACCCTTTATTTAGTCCCACATTTGGGATAATGGTGGGTTTAATAACCTATGCTTTAATGGCTTGTCAATGTTAAACTCATGCGGCCACATAACTCCATTTTGTTTAACTCATAGGGCTAGAGTTTCTTGTGAAACTGCAACATTGAGTGTCCTGGGGACATTTTGTTCCCCTCCGTTTGCGCAATGTGCCTTGTAGATAGTTTGGCCACTCTTGCACAAGCAAATTTTTACAAGTATTGTGTATCGATTGTTCAGAATGTCCCGCTTATGGTTTTAAACCGGTGGCCATGGTGGAATACTATATGGCCATATGGTGGCACCATGGTTGGCCTTGGGTTTGGTTACTCAAAGTTGGGGAAATGAATTCAGATTTGTGCGATTTGGCTAGTCTCATATCTATGCATTGTTAAATTTGAAGTTAAATATAAAAACAACTCAAACTCAGGCTAAGTTGGGTAACCCAACTCGGCCGCTTAAGGAAACTATATCATATCTAAGGAGCAATGCTCCAATTTTTTTATATATATGTTATATGTTTTATTAATTAATTTTTTTTTTTTTTTTTATTGAATTTAATTCAAATTTAATTAATTTATTTTTTAAATTAAGAAAATTAATTAATGTAAAATCAATTTTTTTTTTTCAAAATGATATAAATTTTTTACGACATGACGACTAAGTCATCATCGTCATCATTTATATGGAAAACTAAAAAAAAATCACTCACATTTCAATTAATATTATTATTGTCAAACTAATATATTGTTGTGTAGATTATATGTTTGACGGGACCTTTTTTTGACGTAAATTCATCAAATTTTGATTGCGAGGCTTAAACAATGACAGGGGGATCTTTTTTAACCTTGATTGTTTTTAAATCCTCATTATTCTTAATTATTCAAATTTATTTACGTGAAAATGGGGTCTAATCATTTTACTATTGATAAATCTCAGATGTTGAATGGGAATAATTACAACATTTGGAAAATTTGATTGAAGGCAGAATTCATGGCTCACAAACTATGGGAAGTTGTGAACGGAACTGAGAAGGCTCCGACTGGAAGACAAGCAACTACAGACAACATCATTGCATATCAACAAAAGGTGCAGGAAGCAATGTCCATTATTTGTGGAGCATGCAGATGATTTTATTTTCATATCGGGAATCAAGAAATTTTAAGTGAGGCTTGGAATCAATTGGAATCGATGCACAAAGGTACACAGTTATCAAAAATCATTAAATTGATTCTAGAACTAATGACAACTCCCATGAAGGGAGATGAAAAATTAATTAATTATTTGGAAAAAATTAAAAATATTAAGTCTCAGTTAGATGGATGTAACTGTAACTTAATTCAGGATAAATTACTTTATTTTATTATTCAGTTGAATATTCATGAAAAATTTAGAAATTTCATTTCAATTTTGAATTCTAAATATCAAACTGAACAAGACATCCCAGATTTGCAAACCCTTAGTGCTCTCCTGATTCAGGAAGAGCAAAGTAATGACAAATTTTGATTCTAAAGAGAATGTCACTCAGGCACTTCTCGCTCAAAAATAAAAAAGTAAACCTTCTAGATTCAACAAAAATCAAAAATCAACTTTTAAACCTCCTAGTAAAGACAAGAAACCAGGAAATTTAAGAGTTAGCTTTGATGGTAAATGTCATTACTGTGGAAAATTTGGCCATAAGAAAGAAGAATGTAAATTTAAAACTAAGTCAAATTTCAAAAACCAAAAGGGAAACAAATCAGATCAAAATCAAAACCAAAACAAGAATAAGAAAAATAGTCAAAAATCTAATGTAATTGCTTTGTATGTTGCCTTTGTCACTGCAAAGGAAAATGAGTGGATATTGGACAGTGGTGCCTCTAGGCACATGACCTTTAGATCTGATATCCTATCTGACCTTAGAGAGTGTAATGATCAGATCTATTTGGGTGATCATTCCATTCTCGACGTTCAAGGGACAAGGTAAAGCAAAAGTTTCAAATGGTTTTATTAACAATGTTTTGTTAGTTCCTAAACTTAAAATGAATTTGCTTTCTTGTTCTCAATTGACTCAAAATAACTATAGTGTAACATTATTAAAAGATAAATGGTTTATTAAAAATGAACATGATGTTACTATAGTTGAAGGCATACAAAGAGATGGTCTTTATGTGTTTAATGGCTTTCCCTTTGTTTCTTGTTTGACATCTCAAAGAAGTGACATGCAATTGTGGCATGAGAGACTAGGTCATGTCAACTTCAGGAGCATGTATGACATGTCTCAACTGAACCTAGTGTCTGGTCTACCACCTATTTCCCAAAATCATGAAACATGTGAAGGGTGCTTACGTGGTAAGCAATCTGTTAACCCCTTCCACAATCATCATGATGTAAATTCTTTGAACCTTTGGAACTTGTCCATAGTGATGTCTGAGGACCCCTAGAAGTTCCATCCCTTAATGGTTCTTTGTATGTTGTCACATTCATTGATGATTTCTCTCGTATATGATTTGGTCTTATTTTATTAAAAATAAATATGATGTCTTGTCAAAATTTAAGGAATTTAAAGCTTTAGTTGAAAACTATTCTAGTTATAAAATTAAGAGGCTTAGGAATGATAATGGGGGAGAATATGTCAGTAAGGAATTTGACTCATTTTGTGTCAAATGTGGTATTCAAAGAGAACTGACTACTCCCTATTCCCCTCAACAGAATGGGATTATGGAAAGGAAAAACCACACCATTCTGGAAATGGATAGAACTATGTTGCATTCATCACAACTCCCTAAATTTCTCTGGGCTGAAGCAATGAACACTGTTGTTCATAGTTTGAACAATTTTCCCACTAAAGCCTTAGTTAATTCCACTCCTCTAGAAAAGTGGTCAAATAAAAAATCAAGTGTGTCTCATTTGAGAATCTTTGGTAGCCTTACTTCTCTCTTCATTCCGAAATCAAAATGGAAGAAGCTTGACCAAACCTCCTATCCTTGTATCTTCATAGGTTACAAAGGTAAAACTAAAGTCTTAGGATCTCATCCTTCAAAAAGAGAAGTTATAGAAAACTTTGGTAAAAGTATTAGAAAAACCTTTTTGTTCATCTTCTTCATCTTCTTTCCAAAAATGAAAATAAAGTGAAATAACAATTGTAAAATGATGTGTGTGATGAAGAAATTAGTAATGAACCTATAGTTGAAAAAGAGTTAGTAAATGTTTCCTCTATAACCAAAAGACCTAGATGGGTTGAGTCTATTATTCAAGGCTCTAATCCCGAAAACCTTCTAAAAATGACTAGAAGTCAACATACATACCATGCCTTGATGACATTGTATGAACATGAACCCCAATCTTTCCAAGAAGCTTCTTCTGGAAAAAGATGGATAAATGCAATGAAATTTGAATATACTACCTTGATTAAAAATCAAACTTGGGATTTAGTCCCTCCTCCTGAAAAATGAAGTATAGTTAGATCTAGATGGATATACAAGATTAAATATAAAGTTGATGGCAGTGTTGATAAATTCAAAGCTAGGTTAGTAGCTCGAGGGTTTACTCAAAAACCCAATATCGACTACGTTGAAACCTTTGCACCAATTGCAAAAATGAGCACAGTAAGGATTCTGATTGCCTTAGTTGCTCAATATGGTTGGGAAATCCATCAGATGGATGTCAAAAATGAATTCTTGAATGGTGACTTAAAAGAAGAAATCTATATGACCCAACCTAAAGGCTTTGAAGAACCAGGTAAAGAAATGTATGTTTGTAAATTGAAAAAATCTTTATATGGTTTAAAACAAGCTCCTAGAGCTTGGTATGCAAAGATTAACAATTTTTTCAATGAAGTTGGATTTTCTAATTGTTCTTTTGATAATGATTTATTTGTTAAAATTGAAGAAAATAATATCATTCTCATTGTATTGTATGTTGATGATTTACTTATCACTAGTAATTCTAATAGTTTAATTATGAAAATTAAAGCTAAATTAATGCAATACTTTGAGATGACTGATTTAGGATTATTGCATCATTTCTTAGGCATGGCTATATTTCAGGATAAAAATTCTATTGTTGTATCTCAATCACAATAATTTTCTTAAAAGGTTTAATATGATTGATTGTAAACCTGTTGTTATTCCTATAGAAGTTGGATGTAAACTTGATCCTAAACCTGCATGTGAAAAAGCTAATCCTACTTTGTACAGAAACTTGTAGGTAGTTTGATTTATCTAACTATTACTAGACCTAAAATTGCTTATGCAGTAGGGATTGCTTCAAGGTTTATGCAGGAGCCTTATCAGGATCACTGGAAGTTAGCCAAAAGAATATTGTGTTATATTAAAGGCACAATTAATTTTGGTTTACATTATACTTCTTCTAACAATGCATATTTATATGGATATTGTGATTCTGACCATGTTGGTGATGTGATAGATCATAAGTCTACAACTGGATATGTGTTCAAGTTTGGTGCAGGTGTCATTACTTGGAGTAGTAAAAAAAACCAACAGTCTCCATTTCTTCTACTGAGGCAGAGTATAGAAGTGCAATGGAAGCAGCGAAAGAAGCCATGTGGCTGAAGTGACTGTTGGAAGAGATGCACATGGAAGCTAAAGGAAGTACTCCTCTTCTATGTGATAGCCAGAGTTGCATTGCTCTTGCTAAAAATCTAGTTCAACATCAAAGGACAAAGCATATCGAGATTCATATGCACTTTATCTGAGAGAAGGTTCTCTACGGTGATATAGATCTCCAGTACTTCCCGACTGAAGATCAAGTTGCAGACATGTTTACAAAGCCATTGTGTGCTGTAAAATTCTGCAAGTTTCATGCAATGCTTGGCCTTTCAGAGTTTCCATTGAGGGGGAGTGTGCATGGCAATGTCACCTCCTAATGGTCGACTGGTTGATACTCCTTCTCCTCTATACTTCTTCTCCATTGTAAAGCATTGTAAAAAGATCTTTATGATCTTTGTAAACTTATAACTCTAAGTTTACAGTGTACAGTCCAGTGTGTTGCATCTATTTGTAAAGGAGGTCCTTGTGTTATAAAAGGGCTCCTAGAGATGCAGTTTTAAGAATTTTTCCATGAGAAGTCTCACAAATCATGCTTAGCCTAAATCATAACTTCTGATTTATGGATTCCAAATCCTTTTGTACCAAAAGGTAAGTTGAGCATGATGAAGGTGTTATAAATCCTTCAAAAGTGATATGCTAGCCTAAACCTTCACTAATGGTTTATGGATTTGTAAATCCTGTTGTACAAACAGGTAATGTTGGCATATGGTTCCCCACTTAATATTAAGGGGGAGTGTTAGAACATAATATTAAGTGTTGTTATAAACCTTAGTTTATAATTAAATAATTTAGAATATTTATATTCTTAATTATTTAATATAAACTATGAGTTTATGGTTAATTGGTTTTAATTAAATCAATTTATTTAAACCGGGGGGTATACCCCGTAACTTAAATGGTCATAACCCTTGGGGTTATATAAATATGGTCATGGGCCATATTTCGGTAAATTAGATTCACAGGTAAAAACATGGAGAGGAGTGAGGAAAGGAGTTACTGGACTGTGTAAAGTTTCTCTTATATGGAAAATTCTTACTTCGTGGTTTTTTACTCCATTAGGGTTTTCATACTAATTTATTATCTCGGTCCTAATACATAGGAGGGCAATAAACTATTCAGAATAGGATCAACAAGATCATCATCATCCACCTTTTTGTTGATGGCAACGAGCTGGTCTCAGAGATCTTTCATTCGAGGAAGATGTTATGACAAAAACCCACCTCGTTTTCTAAAAACATGTTCTTCAAGTACAAGACCCGCCTTTTCTCTGAAGTCTGATGCTTGTTTTGAAGATTGGGCTAGAGATCACTTGCCATAGTGGCATTCGGAATCTCAATGATTAAATAATCTAAAACGGATAATGTTAGCAGTAGAAGATCCTCCTTATGACTCTTGTCACAGTCAACTGGATTTGTATCAGATCTCAATCCTTTTTTGAGAATGATTTATCACAATCATGATATTTTGCAGTGGTTAAAATCTTGTGACTCTAGATATTATAATTATGACCAACTAATTGTTGCGCTTCCAGCAGAACTAAATTCTGGATATTAGCCCTTTTTAAGGTTTGTTTGCTCACAATAAAACCAACAAATTGATTGCAAATGCTGATAAAATCAGCACTCACCCAAGGCACCGGCCATATCTATATCTATCAGTGCACGACTCCGCTCTCCCCCTTGGGTTAGGTGGGGAGCCCCTTATCTTGTTTTGTTCGCCCGATTAGATAATAGTCACTAGAGGGGAGAAAGAGAGACCCGACCCAAGCGAGACACTAGTCTGGTTCACCCAAGCAACTAGATCACTAGTCACTAGAGGGGAGAAGACCCAAGCTAATCTAATCTATATGGCGCGTGGTGCGACTGATGACAACCAACATTGATTGATATATAGATTAGATAGTGGGCGGCTATATTCTATAGTCTTGACACTCCCCCGATGCCGTTAGATACATGGCCCTCTCTATAAATGGTGTATGGGCCTCTGCCAATCAATAAGTAATAAACAAGGGCACCTCTCTATAGTTATGCTAGCAGATAGAGATAGAGGGGGGTGCCGAGAGAATATATATATATAGGGGCATTGGTCATCTATAGAGAGTGGGCTCCCCCCATTGGCCATACTAGAGATAGATATCTAATCTATGGCCTCAGTAGAGGAGAGGAGTGGGCATGCATATCTATCTCTCTACTCTCTAGATATGGGCCATACTTGAGATAGATAGATCTCTATGGCCATGCTAGATACAATAGATGTAGTTTGGGTCACCATGATTAGAGATTAGATAGGGAGCCCCATTCTATAGATCCTACGCTGCATTTATGCATCCTTTCTATTCAGAAGGGCGATAGATCGAGGTCTTCCCTCGATTGTATATTCTCTAGTTGGTTGGCCTGCCCCCCCTCTCATTCAGAGAGGGGCTGGATCAATAGTTAGGCGAAAATGATCACATACCAAAAATCTCAAATCCCAACCGTAGCTGTCTATAACTGCACAAACATCTTGCAAGATTAATCTTTATGCATTTGTTCCTTCCCACGCTCTAGCACTTTCTGATTTACATCCTCTACAAATGACTTCATGTTTCCTTTAGTAAAAATAAAATCTTGTCTGGTCTCTGTTCAGTCAACAACGTGGCAAATCATGTCTTTTTTGCTTTTTTTAGTCTGCAATATCTTTTTCCTCTTCATTGTAAATGAATTATTTGTTCCTTAAAATTGAAATCTTTGAATGTGAATCGTGAAATTATTCTTCCCCCAAATTGTTTTGCACACAAAAATGACTAAGAAATCGTTTCTTCAATTTTTTTGAAGACTCATATCTTCTCGAGTTGCAAATTGTATTTTTGACACAAAAACGTTTTCAAATCCTGTCACATGCGTATCTTGTCATGTTTGTTTTGGTTTCCTATGTCTTTTGTTTGCAATTCGTGACCTGACTTTTGTACTTTCGCACGTCTGTTTTACAGTGTGCAATTGCCCCATTCTCTTGAAAAAGTAATCTTCGTAATGTTTAATGGTTTGGTCTATTCTGCATGTCCTTCTCATGAATGCATACTTCACGAATTAGTCTTCATGTTTTCTGCCCTCGCATTTTCTCTTGGTCTCTTAAAAAATTCGACTTGTATCCTATAGATCATCATGTCCTTCTGGAACGTCCTGTGCAACTCCTATGTCTTACTCACATGAACATGAACTGCCTCCTTTTCTTGAAATTGTGAATTGTACCCTACACTGCAAATCACAACGTCCTTTCATTGTCATGTTTGCTCCTGGTCTTCACTTTTGTAGCTCTTCTTCAAATTGTCTGAAGAATTGTATCTTCTTGAGTTACAAGTTGTACTTTTGACACAAACGTTTTCAAAATCCCATCACATGTGTATCCTGTCACATTCGTTTTGGTTTGCTACGTCTTTTTTCTACAACTTGTGCCCTGACTTCTGTACTTCTGTGTGCGTTTTTCTTTGCCATTCTCCTAGTTTGATCTTCACAATATTTAATGGTTTGATCTAGTTTGCATGTCCTTCTCAAGAATGCATCATTTGATAAATGATTGCTTTACACATGTCTTGGTCTCACTACGTCATTTTGCTATTGGTCACTCTAGTTCCAAACATAAAAGACTTGTACCTCTTGTTGATCATCACGTTAAGGAATGTACCAGGTAGCTAAGTTCCGTGGACTTACTAATGATACAGAACGTACCTAATGCCTAAAATCACTAGGATGGAAGACATTCCAAATGCATGATAGGATCCTTACCTTGGAAAGATGTTGGCTTCTATGTCAGGAATTGGTGTTGACCTCCTCTTTTCCGATGGACTTGATTTGTATGGCTGGACCATGAATTTGTTGGAACTTCGATACCATTGTCAGTTAATATTCAACATCATATAGTTAATTGTTTTGATTAATCTTAATACATGTTCAAGATATGGAAAATGACCCAAGGGATACATTGTCTAATCAGTTTAGATTCCAAGAGGTTGCCACTGGTAGTCCATAACTTCATGGTGAGGAATGAAAGGACTTCATAATCTATGATTAAAATAGCCAATTCACATTAAGGTGGTGGATGCAGTCAAGGACACCCATGAGGATCCACTTGGGTGAAATCGGTAAGCTGGCAGTTAATGTTCCTATCTACATTGCAATGGAATATTTATCCAACTGTTTTGTCGCGCTACTTTCTAGAAATGCTTCTTGGTTACAAGTGGTAGATCCTATGTGCTCAGTGCTTAAATACTTTCCTTAGACCGATGGGTCTGAACGCTCACCTGAATGCACACTTAAATCCTTCAGAGTTGGTTTTAGTCTTGGTAAATTATCAGACGTGGGATCTTGCAGAAACAAGGTTCTTTCCATACAAATATGTATCATAGGGTCTGAATCATATGTCCTATGACATTCTTACTATGTTTGTTTTTTGAAATTGAGGATCAACTAAAGGTAGACTTACTTTAGGTCATTGGCCAATGATGATTTATAATCCATGATCGGATCTAGACCAACCTACATGATACAGAGTCATTGCACAAGGAATCGATTCAACTATGGAAATCACTGGGTTAAACTTGGGTGACAGCTTACACATTACACTCAGTATTAACACACAATTTTTTTTTGATGCATGCACAACCCACACCCACACAAACACACGCACTTTGGCACACACGGTGGGAATTAGTCTTCACATAAAATGATTTAATATCTCTTAAGGAATCTTAGTACAGAGCTTGCAGGCTTATAATGGACACATGAGGCTGGAGGTTCATCCATGTGAAGGAGTCCTAATTGAAATTATAAGTCTTTTATCATGCCAAAGCGCTACAAATGGCTTCTAGTTCTGATGTGATATAATCCAATCTTTCTTTTTCCATGCGTAGTTTGTTGGCTATCTTATCAAAATAGCATGTATTAAAGATGTGACCAAAATACCATGTGTTTGTCTTTTATGGTTGTAGCCTACTATCCTAAAGTAACTCGTGCTTTAGGGCCTAGTTATACAATTCTTGAAATCTTGAAAAGCCTGTTGGCTGACATATGCAATGGACAGGTCTATGCCAATATCTCACAATACCATGCTATGTTCGCTAATTCCTTCCAAAAATTCTGTTTGCTCACTCGAAGGCACGAAGCCTCTCAGGTGGGAACTCAATCATTCTTAAAAAAATTATACTATCATCAACATATGATGTTTAATAACCAGTTGATTGTCATTCCATTTGGAGAAGAAGACATCATACCATAAAGCCAGATGACAACTTTCATGATAATGGAAGGGGATAATTAATCCACATGGACCAACATGGATTAACCTACACTTGAATAACCATAATACCTGTATTCAGGATCTAGTTGTGAAGACCCATATATAATTATCCATGTTGCAAACCATCAATCACTTACATAACATAGAATCCGAATCACAGCACCCCTGGGACTCCGCAACGCGATCGTTTGAGACTCCCAGTGCGATTGCACAACATGGAGCTTTTCCCAAGTGTGGGACCTTGCGAAATCGGAAAAGCTCTCCGGATGAAGGCCGGCTCCTATTCCTCTGTTCAGATGCACCAATAAATGCAGAGGTTTACCCAAAAAAAACTAATCTAACTACCAAGGAGACAGGGAGAGAGAAATGCATAAAAATAAACCTAAGCTAAGGAGGTGATGCACCGAGGAATGAAGAACATAAGTTTTGCAAAATAAACACAGACCATATAGATGCAATGCATCACACCATGCACAGATAGCCAAAATGCAATAAAGATCAAAATGACAACAATGAATACATGAGAGGGTTTAGAAGCAATCCACAGACATATATATATTGCTCAAAGGATCGATTCAATATATTGCAATGGCCAAGAGGCAAAAAACAGCATTACAGTCCATATGGGAGGTTTTGGAACTCCACAAATCTTCTTGTGAACAGGAGAGAAGGGAGGGTGCAAAGCAGAAATGTCCAACCCTTTAAAAAACAGCCCCTTCCTTACATTTTATAGGAAGAAAAGATGAGAGAGAAGAGAAGAATTCGCCCCTGCCCCAACCACCTCCAAAACTGCATTCAATTCTTCAACAACCATGGTGGCAGATGAGATCCCCAACGCCTGTCGGGTTCGGAACTCCCTCGTGCATTTGCATCGGGCTTGGAAACTGGCTCGACATGCTTCCTTTTCATGCTCTTCCGACGTGTTTTCCCGATTTGAAACCCGAAAACATTTTTCTTGCTGTCGGGTTTTGAAGACCCCCCGACATGCTTTTTGACCATGTTGTTTTCCGCCCCCGAAACCCGATTTGCCTTGCGTCGGGATTTGGAACCCTTGCGACATGCTCCTTTGGTGTCGGGTTTTGGTGGGCTGCATGCTCTTTCGACATGCAAACCCGACTATGAAACCCGATTTGCTTTGCGTCGGGTTTTGGAGACCCGACATGTATTTTCCTTGTCGGGTTTGTCGCGACATGTTTTTCTGTCGGGTTTGGAAACCCCCCGACATGTTTTTTGCCTCTGATTTTCCGCTTTGGTTTCCCGCTTCCCGAAACCCGCGTCCATTCGCGTTTGGCCCCTGCAACATGCTTCGGGTTTTCGGCCATGTTCCGTGCACCGGGCTGTTTCCTTCCCTTCCGCCCTGTTCCCTCTGCCGACCCGCGATTTGCCTCTGGCGTCGGGTTTTTCAGCCCGGCTTCCGTCATCCGCCTTCGCCCGACTCCTCCGCCCGATTTGCCCTGGCATCGGGCCGGAGAGGGAAAATATACAACAATTTGGCGACTCAACGGGATTACCTGCCTGCTAGGTAGAAGATCAGTGGCCTTTCAGCAATCCATTGGGCATGGAGTCATAAGCAATAACCCGAACTAAACTGATATTTGAACTCCCTCTCCGAGAACACGCTGCACTGTAGAAAACCAACCCAGGAGCAACGAAACCTGTGCCAAAGCACTTAGGGAAACTGAAACCTAACTACAACAAGACAATGTGCATACGCACTTAGAGGAATTGAAATCTAGGCTAATATTTACAAGGGTAGCCTTTTCTTTTCAGTAGCAATGTTTAAGATAGATTCCGTTAACCGGAATCGGGAGTTCTTCTCCATCCAATGTAGACAATTGGAAGGCATTGCTATTCTTACATCCCGTGACCATGTAGGGGCCACTCCAAATGGCATCAAACTTGGAATGCCTTCCTGGTTTTGCCCGATCTGCATCCCATTTTAGAACTAGGTCCCCTTCCTGGAAGGTCCTTGCTCTTGCTTTCTTATCAAACCATCTTTTCACCAAGGCCTGATCTTTCTCAATTGTCTGAACTGCATGTTCTCTTATTTCTTCCAATTCCATCAACTCCGCATACCTGGCCTCCATTGGTTCGAACTCAGCTAACTCCAACTGCCTCATGAACTCCAATGCAGGCAGTTCTAATGATATGGGCAATACTGCCTCCTTCCCATAGACCAGCTTGTAGGGAGAATTCCCTGTAGACCTTTTTGGTGTTATTCTGTCAGCCCATAATGCTGATTTTAGCTTGGTATGCCATGTTCTTTGATTTTCATCTAGAGTCCTCCTGATGATTCTTAGCAAGTTTTTGTTCGTGGACTCTGCCTGCCCATTACCCTGTGGGTAATAATTGGAAGAGGTGCTCAAGTAGATTCCATTTTTGACAGCCCATTCTGTGATCTTGGAACCTACGAATGCCAATGCGTTGTCTGATATGATAGTGGCTGGCACACCGAACCTGGTTACTATCCCTTCATAAAAGTCTAGTATGTTGGACTCGTTTGCCTCTTTGAGCGCTACTGCTTCGGTCCACTTGGTGAAATAGTCTGTTGCCGTGAGAATCCACTTGTGGCCTTGGCTTGAGTTTGGATTTATGACCCCAATGAAGTCCAATCCCCATTGCATAAATGGTTGGTCAACCAAAATCGGGTGCAATGGAAGTGCTGCTAGTCTTTCTTTGCCTGTGAAGAGTGCACATCTCTTACACTTTCTTATCCATGTATAACAGTCACTGAACACTGTGGGCCAATAATACCCTGCCTTCATTATCTTGAGAGCTGTTACTCGTGGGGCAAAATGTCCTCCAGAATCTCCATCGTGAAAATCTCGTAACACCCTCTCAATTTGACCTGTCCCAATGCACCTCAATAAAACTCCATTGATGTCTTTCTTGAACAGAACACCATCAACAAGCACATATGGAATAGCTTGTAATCTGAAGTATCTCCTTTTTGCTTTGCTCATTCCTGGAGGGCATAGTCCTGTCTGTAGGAAGTGTATCATACTCTGAGTCCAACAAGGAGTGGGCACATCATCATTTTCCTGTTCCTGACTATCCTGTAGTACCAAGACAGTCTCTTTTTCATCACCTACTTCAACTTGTTGACTCAAGGCTAGCTGTTCACATAGTCCCTTTCCACGTACTAGCTTAGTGACCTTAATTTCGGTGTCATATTCCATGACATGAGTTATCCATCCTGCACGCTTCTCATTCAGATCCTTGTTTAGAAGGAAGTCCTTGACTCCCGCATGAGAGACCAACAATTGGATCTTGTTGTTCGAGACTAGGTGCTTGAATTTCTTTAAGCTCCTGATCACTGCAAGTACATGCTTTTCAATGAAAGAGTACCTAGTTTCGAATTCCTCCAAGCCTTGACTGAAGAAAGCAACTGGTTGCTCTAATCCCTCTTTGTTTTGTTGTACCAAGATTGCAGAAATTGTGTCTCCACCACCGAAGGCATATAACACGAAGTCCTTGGAGAAGTCTGGATTGACGAGAGTCGGAGCTTGAGATATAGCCTCTTTTATTGCCTCAAAACTTGCCTTGCCTTCAGATGTCCACTTAAATGCCATGCTCTTCTTTAACATCAGCGTTATTGGTTTCACGAGAGCTGCAAAGTTTGGAACAAACCTGCGGACAAAATTGATCCTTCCTAAGAAGCTTTGAAGAGCCTTCTTGTGACTTGGCAATGGCAATGCTCGAATTGCTTCAACTCTTTCTGGGTCAATCGCCAACCCTTCCTTTGAAACAATATGGCCTAGAAGTTTTCCCTCGTGAGCCAAGAATATGCATTTTTTGGGATTCAATGATACCCCAAATTTTCTACATCTCTGAAATACTTGTCTCAAATGGCAGAGGTGATCCACTGCATTTTTTGAGAATACAGTGATGTCGTCAAGATATATCAGAACTATTTTATTGATCAACCCCCTAAATGCCATATCCATTGCCCTTTGGAAAGTGGCTCCAGCATTTGATAGCCCAAATGGCATTTTCTTGTAGGCATAGGTTCCCCATTTGGTGGTGAAAGCCGTCTTGAATTGGTCATCTTCTTTCACCATCACCTGATTATACCCTGAGTAGCCATCTAGGAGAGAGAATCTCTCTGAACCGGATACTACTTGCAATATTTGTTCCATTGAAGGAAGTGGGTAATGGTCTTTGAGAGAGGCCCTATTGAGGTCTCGGAAGTCTACACACAACCTGATTTCTCCGCTCTTCTTCCTGACCGGAACCAAGTTTGCAACCCAGCTTGAGTGCTTGATCGGGAATATAATGCTTGCCTCTATTAGCTTGTTTAGCTCTTTCTTCATTAGAGGCTCAATGTGAGGGTTGACAGGTCTTTGCTTCTGCCTGATGGGCTTAGCATCTGGATCCAATTCTATGGTATGTTGTGCCAGCTTCGGATTGAATCCTCTCAAGTCTTCATATCTCCAAGCGAAGACATCTGGAAATTCTTGGCAAAGTTGTATGAAATTTGATTTCTCCTGCTCAGTGGCCACTTTACCAATTTGAAGTGTTTTGCCTTCCCCAACCAGAATTGGCCTTGAATCTTCTCTCTTGACCTATATGTTAGCCTTTTCCTTACAAAACTGGTCGTTAGGGTTGAAGATAGACTCCAATGTTACTAAACCCTTAGGAAGCTTGTTTGTCCGCAGCTGCACTACTTGATCCCCATACTGCTGCTCTAGTCTGTCCTGATTCCTAGCTGAGAATTCAGCCTCTTCTTGTAAGAAATTGACGATCTATTGATCGTTCTCAAACACCTGCCAGCTTGTGTTATTATCTGGAACTGCTGGCCTCACAATCACATGAATATGTGGTTGTGTTTTTTCCCTTCTGATGTTTTCAACCACATCAAACGTTGCTCCAACTGCTGCAAGCCTATCTGCGGCTTCATTTTTCTTCCTGGGTATGGACGTGATGTTGAAAGCTTCGAAGTCCTCGATGAGGTCCCATACCCTATTCTTGTAGCTCTTCAGCAAGTCATTCTTTGTAGCATGTTGTCCTCTAACTTGGTTGACGATTAGCTCGCTATCTCCAAACACCTGCAAGTTCTTTATGCCCCTTTTCCTGGCCCAATGAAGTCCATGAATCAATGCCTCGTATTCAGCCGTGTTGTTTGAACAAGAAAATTGGAAACGAAAAGCTGAATAATATTTGATGTCTTGTGGTGAAATCAACATTGCACCACCTCCAGCACCTTGTCTGCTTCTTGAACCATCAAAAAATAGTTACCAAACTTTGTTTTCATCCTTTTGTTCATGTTGAATGATGTTGGGAATGGGTGAATTTTCTTCGTGTACACAATACACGCCCAATTCAGATTCTTCAATTTCCTTGTATGGGTCAAATTCATGACTCTTGTTCGCCCATTCATCCAAAGTTAAATCAGGAATTCCCTCGACCTTAGTACCTGTTTCTAGATCATTTGGACACTCCTCCTGATCAAAAACTGAGCAATTTGCATTGATAGGATTTGGTACATGAGGCTCAATATGGAAATTGGCAATTGGTTCTGACCTGATTGTTGCTTTGGCCCCATACCTTGTCCTAAAAATCATGTGTGACCAATCTGCAGATAAATATCCACCGATTTTTGCAGTGAAGTCTCTTGATAGACACAACGCAAAGAGTGGCGGGAGGTCAATCACAGACACATCTTGCAGAACTGTAACATTAGGACAGGAATGTAGTGTTAGGCTTAACCCCTTGATGACTCCAACAGTTCCTACTGCTGTTCCATCTAGTTGCACTACTCCCTTCAGCACTGGCTCATACTTCAGACCCAGTTGATCCGCTATTTGCTTCGGCATCACTGAACTGCTTGCCCCTGAATCTATCATGCAGTTGTGTACCAAGTGGTTCCCAACAACCAATGACACATAGAACGGTGGAGGCTTCAAATTTTTGCTTGTCTGGGCCCCATCATGTTGCACTGCATTAATGAGAACTTTCTCATGTCCCTGGTTTGATACATTTGTGGCAGACCAATTAGCCATGGCAGCTTGCAATAAATCTCGTTGCCCTGGGATCGCCAGTGATTCCCACATGGAGATGTTCACATGTGTCTTCTTCATTTGATCGATGATGTTGAAGGGGAATGAACTGTCCTTTTGCTGCCCCTTACTTGGTGCAACCTTTTCTGAAACAGGTGCTGTGTTGCTACAACAGGTACCTTAAGCTGATTTTGCACATTTGGAGCTGTGTTTGGTCTACCGACCCCTTGTTGTGTAGGAGTGGTCTGAGAAACAACTGGATTACACGGTTGTCCCTCTTCCATGATTCTCTTCAATGACCGTGTTTTGGTAGCCACGCCTTGAAAAGGTTGTTGGTTAACTCCACAGAAGTCTTCCGTTTGCCAATTTGCCAATGTGGTTTCTGTTGGAGGTCTCTCTTGTTGTGTTTCTTGCTGCTGATTCCCTTCTTGGCTTGGTTCTTGAGGCACACCAATGGTTTGCACCATCAAGGCCTGATTCAGTGCACCATTGAAACATGCTGACTGATTGTGAGGTAGATTGCAAGGGTAACACCAGTCGTACTCCTGTGCCATGTTATTTTGTGTTGGAACCAAGGCTCTTGAGGATGTCGTTGCATTTGGATCATACGGTCGAAATGGCCTGGCAGCCTGAGGTTGTCCTTGGCTTTGGTTTTGATTCAGCCTGTGGTGGTGGTGGTCTATTTTGTTGGTACGGGGGCCTAGCCTGGTACTGCGCTTGAGGCTGATACGGCCTAGCACTTTGAGCTTGCTGTCTTTTGATAGTCACTAGCTCATTTCCAAGGTTCTGCAGCTGTTTCATGACCTCTTGCAATTCCTTTGAAGTATTTGAAGATGTGGACGCCTCATTATTGCTTTGATTTCTAGGAGTTGGAATGGGATTCAACTCTGGTGCTTGACTGGTTGTCGGATTTCCCATATCTGGATAGAGAGGCATTGGCGGCCTTGGTGCGAGCTTACCAGCTTGGATCAAACAGTTCTCTGCTCTGATCGCTGTGTCATAGGCTCCTGGCAGCGTTGTCCCTCCCATTGATTGGATCATCATGGCTATGTCTGAATTTATGGCCTTTAAAAAATAAAGGAATGCTCCTTCGGCTGTTGGTCTAACAGCTATTGGAATTCTGTCCCATGTCCGTTGGAACCTGAAGTTAAAATCTGCCATTTGCTCGTTAGGAGCCCTTTTAATTGTTGTCAGCTGTTCTAATAAAGACAAATTATCTGCCCTTTCCCCAAACTGGCTGCAAAGAGCTGAACAAAGTTGGTTCCAATTTGTAATAGACCCTGCTGCTAGACTCCTAAACCATTGTAAGGCCTTGCCTTTGAAAGATGAAGCTAACAGCTTGACTGCAACATCCATTTGATTTATTTCGTGGATTGCACATACATTAGCAATATCCTGGATGTGATCAATAGGAGTAGTATGATTCTCACCCGTGAAGTAGGGGATATTCTTTAGTGCTGCAACTGGAATTTGATTCTGAGCATTTAGGGCAAGTGGACTACTGCCCGTGAAATTTACAAAGGGATTCGGTGGTAGATGCGCCATTATGATTGGCCTAAGAACCCTGGTTGATGCAAGAAAAGGCCTACCAGGTGGAGGTGTAGATAAAGTTCTGTTAGGTGGAGATGGCGATCTTTGTGATCTTCTTCCTCTCCTTCCCCAACCTGGTGAAAGTTGTAGATGGACGAATAACCCTTCTTCTCGAGTATAAGACCTTGTCCGAATCCTTCTCATGTGCCTGGGCAACTTGTGCTGCTACACCGCTGAATTCAATCCCTTCGGAGTCGCCAGATGTGTTGGAGAACAAGCCTCTAAAAGGCTGGATTTTGCCAAGTTACACACCAAACTTGACAATATTAAAAATGGAGTTTAAAACCTTGAAGGACCCAGAGGAGACAGACTTCAATTCGGAATTTAGACCCTGCTGTGCAGCTGCAGATTCCCGAAAAGCACAGTCGGAACTCAGGTCACACGATGCAACTCACAAAACCCGAATTGCTATGTGTCGGAACTTGGAACATGTCCGACATCCCTCAAAACCCGAAAGGCTGTTTTGATGTTTTCGGATCCCGAAATCCCGAAATCACTGTCGGGATTAGGACCATGCAATGCATCTCCCAAAACCCGAAACACTACTGCTTCTGCTTTGATGCTCTCGGATCCCGAAATCCCGAAATCACTAAAAACCCGAAATTTTGAAAATCAAAATATCAAAAAACTAAAATACCCTTTTGAAGATTACAGTCGGATCTACCAACTGGTGAAATTTTGACTCGTTTTGAGCAAGTTAAGCCCTTGAAAACTGATTTCGGGGTTCAGGCTGGGAGGTGCAAAATTCGAAATTTGTAAAAAACTGCAATTTTTTTGTGCAAATTTCATGAAAACTCCTTCAAATTTTTTGATGGAATGACCTCTTGGTCCCACCGGGCGTGCCAAAACTGTTGGTGTCGAATCACAGCACCCCTGGGACTCCGCAACGTGATCGTTTGAGACTCCCAGTGCGATTGCACAACATGGAGCTTTTCCCAAGTGTGGGACCTTGTGAAATCGGAAAAGCTCTCCGGATGAAGGCCGGCTCCTATCCCTCTGTTCAGATGCACCAATAAAACGCAGAGGTTTACCCCAAAAAAAAACCTAATCTAACTACCAAGGAGACAGGGAGAGAGAAATGCATAAAAAGAAACCTAAGCTAAGGAGGTGATGCACCGAGGAATGAAGAACATATGTTTTGCAAGATTAAACACAGACCATATAGATGTAATGCCACACCATGCACAGATAGCCAAAATGCAATAAAGATCAAAAATGACAGTAATAAATACATGTAAGAGGGTTTAGAAGCAACCACAGACATATATATATTGCTCAAGGATCGATTCAATACATTGCAATGGCCAAGAGGCAAAAAACAGCATTACAGTCCATATGGGAGGTTTTGAAACTCCACAAATCCACTTGCCAGGAGAAGAAGGGAGGAGGCACAAAACAAAAATGTCCAACCTTTTAAAAACAGCCCCTCCTTACATTTTATATGGAAGAAAAGAGAGGGAGAAGAGAGGAATTCGAACTGCCCCAACCACCTCCAAAACTGCATTCAATTCTTCAACAACCATGGTGGCAGATGAGATCCCCAACGCCTGTCGGGTTCGGAACTCCCTCGTGCATTTGCATCGGGCTTGGAAACTGGCTCGACATGCTTCCTTTTCATGCTCTTCCGACGTGTTTTCCCGATTTGCTTTGTGCGTCGGGTTTTGGCGACCCGAAAACATATTTTCTTGCTGTCGGGTTTTTTAGACTCCCCCGACATGTTTTTGACCATGCGAACCATGTTGTTCCCGCCCCCGAAACCCGATTTGCCTTGTGCGTCGGGATTTTTTAACCCTTCCGGCATGTCTTTGGTGTCGGGTTTTGGTGGGCTCCCGACATGCTCTTTCATCATGCGTTTCCGACCCGAAAAACCCGATTTGCTTTGCGTCGGGTTTTGGAGACCCGCCGACATATTTCTCCTTTGTCGGGTTTGGAAGAAACCCCGACATGTTTTCTTTTGCTTTTCCGCCCCGACTTGTAAACCCGCGTTTGCATTCGCGTCGGGTTTTTCGGCCTTCGCGTTCTCCCGCTCAGCCATGATTTTCCGAACCCGCGTTTCCCTGGCTCGGGTTTTGCGGCCCCTGCAACATGTTTTCCTTTGCTGTTTCTCTGCCCCTCCGACATGTTTCCTTCCGCGCCCTGTCCCTCTGCCACACTTTTCCGCCGCCCGCGCCCGACTCCTCCCCCGCGATTTGCCCTGGCATCGGGCCGGAGAGGACGTGATGAGGCCATCTGTGGAAAAAGGAATCGAAGGAATTGCCTTTGGCCATTATGCTGATGGATTGCCAATACTTTTTAATCAAGTTTTTTGGCATCTGATCAAAACAAATGTATTGGATGTCATAGAGGAGTCTCAAAGAAAACAAAAAATGCTCGAGTGCCAATACAACTAGTCTGGAACTGATTCTGAAAGTTTCCTAGGCTGAAGCAATGGTATAGGTCAATAGCACCCTGTGACATGGTCTACATAATAATTTCAAAATTAACAGCAAGAAGGATGAAGCATATGCTACCAAATTTAATATTAGAAACCCTATCAATATTTTCCTGAAGAGATAAATAGCAAGAAGGATGAAGCATATGCTTTAAAGGATAATATCTGAAATCCAATCAACTATTTTCCAAAGGGATAAATAGCAAGAAGGATGAAGCAATCAAACTTTTTTCGAAGGGATAGATAGCAAGAAGGATGAGGCATATGCTTCCAAGGATAATATCTGAAATCCAATCAACTTTTTTCCTAAGAGGTAAATAACTGATAACATCATGGCTGTCCAAGAAATGCCAAGCCCAAAAGTGTCCAGGAATTTTCATCAAACAGGACATGTCCAGAGCTTTCAACTAATGTAATTGGGATTTGATAACTCAAATTTTGAGTGCATTCAAGTTCAGCAGTCAAATAGTGAGCCGCACCATGGGCCCATGATGTATGTGCATAGGACAACCTTGCACTAAAAGATAAGTTGCGAAAGCTATAGAATCTTTACGAAGAGTTAAACACATTAACTAACCAAACACATTCGAAATACAGATGACTTCTTGCAAGAAACGTAAATTTCCTATTCAAACGAAGGAACATGGAAATAGTACATAGGTGTACAAATCTCCGTAAGGCTAGAGATGAGAATCGTTACACTTAACAAGGGGAAAACACTTCCTTGGTTGAGTTTCCTAGATTGTAGTGAGATCTTAGATGGGTATGAAAATTACAAGATACATAGACCATGTAAGGATTCACTACTATCCAGTTTGTGGTTTCTCAATAACCTGTGGGCTGAGTGCGGTGTATATAATTACAAAGACACAGCTACAACTGTGGTTACAAGAAGAGACAATTACAAAGTGATTTAGCTTCCAGACCAAGTGACTTGTGCTAACATAATGCTCTAATAGGCTGCAGCCTGCAGGCGTGGAGAATGCCACCTGACATGCTGTGTGGTAGTGGGTTGCTGACATATGGCTGATGCAGAGGTCCTATGTAGGGTTGTGGATGTGCGTGACATGCTATGAAGCAAGGTGCCTACATGCTTAACTGTTGCAAGGCTTGTTAGTTTTTGCGAACTGCTACAGAATCCTGGGAACAACTGTGATGTGCTGCGCAACATTGCGAGATGGTGTGCGGGACTAGAAGTTGCTAGTGCTGTGTGGTAGTGTGTGACATTACGAGAAGCTGCAAATGCTGCGAGATGCTAAGCAGTATTGCAAGAAGCTGTGAGTATTGCGAACCAGGAGTGCGGCATGTGGGATGGCAAGAAGAAATGCACAAAGGTATTGCAAGGTCTTGTCTGAGTTGCAAAATGAAGGGGTGTGTTGCAAGGAGTTGTGCCAGTGTTGTGAGGTACTGCAACTCCACCATGAGGTTGAGCAGCACAAAGACCCCAGAAGTGAGGAGGATTGCGTGGCTGCAGGGTTCGGCGAGGGTCAAATAGTTTCTTGGATTTGTCTGCATTACTATCCCAACATATACAATTTCTCTCAACATAAATGTTGGGAAGACTTTCAAGTCTACATGGGGTCTCTGCCAAGGGGATCTTCTTATTCCATATTTATTTATAATATCTGGGGAAACTCTGAAAAGGATAAAATCATAAAAGCAATTGAAAAACCAAAGGAAATTGCATGAGTTACCATCAATAGGGAGATGACATTGTTATTCGATCTTCTAATTTGTTGATGATGCCTTGTTTCTACGAAATCTCATTATAAGAGATCATCTAAAAAATCTGTTTTCAAGTACCTATTAACCCTAGGATAAGACTTAAATATTCATAGGTTGGTGTAATTTTTGCCAATATCCCTGTTCGTTGTAAAAAAATAAATTATTTGGATTCTCTTGTACACTAAAGCTATGTTACCGGTACCTCCCCTAAAGCCCTCTTACCTAGCTTGGGTATGTACCCGATACAGGTACGGTACCACTTGGATACCTCCCAGGTACATCCTGGACGTACCCGTATGCTCGGGTATGTCTGCAGACGTACCTGGATGTACCCGTGCACCTGGGAGGTACCGAAGTGGTACCCACAACCTAAAACATTTTTCTATTTTTATTTTTTACTCTTTCAATATTAATTGTTATGTAATTAATTATAACCAGCACATGACATTTCAGATATTTGATTATTATGGCATTTGGCATTCGGGTAATATTTTCATTCTTGCGGTTATTTTGTTATTTAATATTTTATATGCATACTTATATGGTTATCAATGACAAATGTCTCTAATTTCTGATTTATTAGGCTATAATTTCTATATATATATATTTTGTAAGGATGTACCCAAGGCAATTTTTTTTTTGCCATATCCACGTACCGGGTGCTTTGGACCTGTACCCGTACTGTACCTGAACCGGCTACTTAGCACCAAAGGTAAAAAATGTTGACATATTTGGGTTTTCCTCTTGACTGGGTTTCACAAAATCGGTATGGGAGCCCATAATAGACAAAATGAAACTCAAAATAGCACTATGGACATTGGTGGACAAAATCCACTTCATACAGACAATCTTGCAAGCAGTTCCCATCTTCCTTACTCTCCTTGTTCCCAAGAGTATTAAAAGCGAGCTGATAAAAATACAAAGAAACTTTATTTGGTGAGGAGTAGAAAAAATTAAACAACCTTGAATAGCATGTTTATAAATAATTAAGTCAAAATCACCTGAAGGCTCTAATTTAAAGTATCTTCACTTTTTCAATAAGGATTTAGCTATGAAATAGGAACAACCTCTATGTCAAAATCCTGAAGTCAGAATCCCAATGCCCCTTGGAGCTCTATCATTAGAAGTAAATACTAAAGCTCTGCTCAAGATGATGCATTACAAACAACTTGGATCCATAGATCTTGGCTATTCCCAGGCCTTAAAAAAGGAGATGGAGTTTTTGGCCAAAGAGACATGGAAGGTCGGTAACATGAAGAAGATTCACTTTTGGGAGGGCAACTCCAACAGAATGCCACTGCTATGAAATCTTAATCTCCACAAACTGCATCAATTAAAGAAAGGCAGAGGGCGGATTTGTATACAAGATCAGTGAGACTCATAAATACGTACAATTATAATAGAAAAGTAATTGGAATACAAAAAAACCTGAGATCTGAAAAAGTGACCAAGAATAAAACTCAATCAACACAAGCATAACAACAGGATGTGAACGTAAAATGCGTAAACCCCAGCTGTAAAATACAAATACAAATAAAAATAGCGAAGCGAGGGAGGGATCCCCAAGGGAAGCAAGAAGCAGATACTAAGACCGGAAGCCAGGTATTGGCTAAAGTAAATAAAGAAACCAAAATCTTATTATTACGCTGCTTGTTCCTGGATTAATAAACTTAGGAATGATGCTGAGCCAGATGACTACAATGTCTCTTAACTTGTTTTCTAAAGATGGGTTAAATATAGTAATGTCATGGCTATTGCCATGGATGCATTCCATTCCAGACTTGTTGTTAAGATGAGAGAACAAAATGATGCACTCATGAAAGAAAAATAAATGTTTTAATTTTTTAGCCATATTCTCTCTGATTGACCCACTTCATCTCCCAGTTCTATTAAATATCCAGCACAATAGCGCAGAGAAGAAGAGGCTGACATGCTAGTGAATTATGACAAAGTGATGAAAATGTTACCTCAGCTCAATGCTAAACATATATGTTGAATTAATATTTTAGAGGAATTTATGCACAAGGCTATGAAATTATTATTGTTTGCAGAAGCCCAGTTTTTCGAAGACGAGGTGGCTGATGATTGGAAAATTTCCAAATGGGATTTTTTTCCCATTGTCAGAAAGGAATGTTTTGAAATGTAAGTTGAAGTTCTTACACATTGCTTGGAAGAATTGTGATGGTACCTTGAGATGACTTCAGGAATACTTTGAGGATTCAGCTGATGGCCTGCATCCCTGATAATAAGAACCAAAGAAGATGATAAACTTAGATGGAAAACAAATGTGCCCTGAGGTTGAAAAACTGGCGAGGGATACAATGAAGACATGGACAAAAGATTTATCAATTGGTAGATTAAGACTTGATGTTATGCAGACCAATTCTGTTAGTCCATGCAAGGTTAAATTGATGGCGAATCTGTAAAGGTGACTGGGATTAGTAGAATTCTTCTTGTAGAAGTGTCAAAGATGTCAAATGTATAGAATGTGGACCTCACACATGCAGCCCAGTCGTCACAAAAATGAAGGTAATGATAGGTTTCAGGCCATTAGAAAAAACCAGTAATGATAAACAACCACGAAAGAGCAACTTTGACCACATTGAAGAAAGATGGCAAAGTTAGTTACCCAACTAATTAATGACTGTTTTTGGAAACTGATTTTATAAGTTACGAAGTATATAATGGGAGAAAAAAGGATGTATTAGTACCTGTTGATGAAAGGGAAAACTTTAGCTATTTTATATTTTGTATCAGTGAGTTTGCACATTTTTAGAAAAAAACTGTTTTTCAATATCTGTTGAAGAATCACTAATACAAGTATTTTACAGTGGTAATGATCTACAAACTCTAGTTGAAATGTGTGGTGTTCAATTGTCTTATAGTGAGGCAAAACTGTCATGGCATTTACTTCATTTCTTTCCTATGCAGTAAATGATGATAGATGCCATCCTGAACTTTTAGTTATTCCTGTTCCACTTTAAGCATTTTTTTTTTTCCAGTTTCCTGAAGAATGCATTCAAAATACCCAAAATCTAAATAATCATTTTAGCATAAAGTGTATATGTTATAGAAAGAAAGAAAGAAAAAAAGAAAGAAAGAAATTATATCATGTATAGAAATGACCACAGCAGGTCAATGTGACTTGAGAAAGTACATTCAGTTTCTATAGAAAAGCACTTGGATTAAAGACTTGCAGGTTAAGAAAAATGCACAGACACTAAGCACTAAAGGAATGTGAACAAAACAGGAGGTAAACCTAAAGTGGTTAAACCCCAAGCCATAAAAATATAGTGCAAGTATAAATAGCCTTGTGAGGAAATGGCCCCTTAATGAAACTAGGAGATGATGGAGAACAAAGTGGGAGACCATGCCTTGTAGGAAACTTCTAGTTCTAGTCAAAACAAAGCTAAAAAAATAATAAGAACATAGCCTGCTGCAAAATGTAACTTCGAAAATTCAAGCTACTTTTTTTGTGCTGCAATAATGAACAATTAGTTTCTCATGTTTGGATTGTTTCTAAGACATGTACATTGAAAATCGAGTTTGCCAAATTCAATATGGCAGCTTCAGTAGATATATGCTCATGAATAAGTATCTGATCGATGTGGAAAGGCTGATGTAAATTCATGTTTTGTCAGCAGGTCAGGTAAGTCAAGCATCCAGAGCATTACTGGCATCTAGCTTTGTCATATCCACATGGTGATGTACCTGAAAAATAATGCTTTGACTCACCAACTTATTTTTGATCAGCCATTTGAAGATGAACAAAGTGTACTTGCCAACTTGGAAGTAAGAGCCAAAAACTCTAATCAAAGTATTGGGAAGAACCATGGGAACAAAGTAACAGCGTGAGTTTATTTGTTTAGAAAATTATGTCTCCTGGTAGCAGGTGAGCCGTCTGATTTTTCTTTCCATTTTTTAAGAATCTGCTTCTGCTTTATGATGGGTTATCTTCTGTAAACATCTGTATGGAATTTATTCCTGGTACAAGTTTTAATTGTCACTCAGTTGTAATCCTTGGTGCAGCTGCTTGTTACAGAATGCGATGAACCACTCAATAGGCAGCGGAAGCTTCGGTACCATAAGAAAAAAAGATAAAGCAATGTACCATTACATCATGGAAAAGGTCTTCTTTTACTGATTCCCCAAATGGCAGCTTTTAAAGCTTTTTGAAGGGTCCTTTTCATCAATCCTTAAAGAAAAGTTCTTTTGGACTATATCTCAATGATCTAGTCAAATTCTCTGATTCTTCTGTCTCACGCAAAATACCTCTGCAGATTTCTGTACATATTTTTAATTGATAAATGTTAAAACATGAAGAAGCTCCAGAAGATACACCTCTGTGGTGGACAATGGTAGAAACTACAAAGCTGAAGGAGTACCCTTGACCTTTGACCATCATCTGTAGGATCCTTACCAATGTTGAAGGTTGGATTTTTCCAAGCAGTCTTTCCTTTCTGGAAAAGGAACATTCAGCAGTTATTAATGTGGATTGATCTATAGACGAGTTTTAAGAGAGAGAGCCAGAGGTTTTCACTGTATCACGTTGATATTGTTTTCTAATTGCCATTCAAAATCGGCACAAGTCCTGCTTTGCAAGGGGCAACACTCATTGGTGTATGATTGAGTGGGACTTTACTAGCAACTGGCATTCTTGTGAAAAGTCTTATGCATAACTGGGAAAAGAAACTGTGTATCATGTTATTCCAAACCTCTGACAATATAAGATGACATTGTTTCATCAGTATTGTGTCAATGCAGATAAGCTAGAGGGTTTCTATGGTCTTTATTTTCTGTTTAGCACAGTGGTTGCTTGTAAGGTACCCAATAAACGAAGGGTAATATTGAATGATGTCGTCATTGCAAGAAAAGTACTGCAATGCTTGAAGTTTACAGCTAAATGTTTTCAATTGTTTTTTCAGTTTCCCATGGGAAATCCCAATGTGTTTCTAACTTTCTTGTCATACGGTATAACAGAGGGACAGCTGTTCAAAAGGAAGAGTGTCAAGCATGTTTTGTTATGAATAAGATGCCAGTGGAATTTTGTTTGTTAGAACTGCTGACTCTGTAATAGTTCTCCATTAAAGAAAGATATTGAAGAACGGCTCCATAGCTTATGAAATTTGCAGTGTTCCACAGTGTTCTCAATTGACAACTCATTAGCAACCTCTGAAAATAGCTCATGAAATTTGCCTGCGGGAGTTTATTGGGTAGAATTGCTGATACTGTAATAGTTCTTCATTTAGGAAAGAGATTGAAGAAAAGCTCCATTGCTTATGAAATTCTCAGTAATAATCAATGCAGCCTTTGCTCTTCAAATATTATGGGATGCATATAATGAGGGATTGTAATTGAAGCAAACTTTAAGTAGTAGTAGTTGATTTTTTTAGCAGCCGTCTCACAGGTATTCATGGAGGGATATCCTCAAAATCGTACAGAAAGGCTATGTATATGTTGGAGAAATTATAAAAGCTTCACCATCTTTTTCACAATAATGGTTTTCAGGAAAAAAAAAAGGTCTTGAAATTTTCGTCATGGTAGGCCAAAAAAATAAAGAACGTTATTCATAACTCATAAATATGATGCCAATGAAGAACTATGGCTGGAATGTTTAAAGCAGGTAAATGGTTTCTATGACCATTTATTTGCAATTAACGTGCCTCTCTTATACTAAGCTTCCATTTGCACTAGAAGCAAGAAATACGTTTAGGAACATATCATATTGATCCAGATTGTCATTTGGAGCAGAATTCTGAAAATGTGCAAACAGTCATCTTGATAGCACATGCAGTTAGGGATGGATAACCCTTCACACGGTGTCTTTAAATTGCGACTATTTAAATTCAGTGATCTCTTTTGGAGGGAAGTCTGTCACCAGTTTGGGATTTAATCTGAGATAATCATGAGAGTTTTTTAGTCGGATGGTATCTACTTCACTAGTGATAGCCCCCTAAGGTGCTATGAGTAGCCTGATAGAAGTTTGTTATCCCTAATTTCATAATCTTGCTATTTTGACACCACCTTATCTTGACATATTTTATTTAGGTCAATCGAGCACAATGGATTAAAAATAATGTTAACCTTGGAATGTCTAAGTCATGCCAACTTTAAAGCATTTCTACTTGGGTTTGATTTAGATATTGATATAAATCATTGAAAAGATAAACAATAATTTAAAAAAGAAAAGATACATAGACGTTGTGGAAGTTGTCGATGCAAGAGAAGATGTGGGAGATATACGTAGAACTTAGGTGATGGTATAAAGTTGTTTTGTAATGATAATACAAAAATGAGAATTGGGTCAAAGCTTTACACCTATTTTTAGCAATACATTTTTCTCATAATAGAAAAATATAAGTAGACTTTGCATCATTAACAATCATAAAGAAAAGTGTACAAAGAAAAAAGGAATTGGAACAAGGGCCATTTAATTTGGAACTGCACAAATACTTCATATGAACGGTGTTGAAGATGTATATGTTGGAGAGGAATCTTTGGAGCAACTAAATGTGGGTTTCTTCTTGTTTTTAGAGATGAACATATGACCCCAAAGGCATTTTGTGAGAAAGCATGAGATATGCAAAGGTTGTTGATCTTGTGAACCCTAAAAATATTGTGAAAGTAATGCCTTGGTGTTCTATATTCCGATGTCAATATTCACTCTTCCCAAAGTAAGGCCTTGAGCTTTATGTATTGTGAGAGCCCATGCCATTTTGAGGGGCAGTTGTTTGCGATCCCCGTGTGAAAGGGGAATCAATACTATAGGGGGTGGAGAAAATTCCATTTGGCTCCCTAATGTATTTTTTGAAATTGACGATGGTGAAAAATAGGTAGTTTATGTGGGCCTCCAACGACATTGTAAACAGTTGAAACCATGTGGCCAATTACGACTTTGAAATTTTTTGCCTCAACCCACAAGTTGTAAGCATAAATTTTTGACCAGTGTAGACATGTTTTGGGCTGCAATTGATCGTCATTAGGCTTGCTAGGAGACGAGCGTCTTGTGAAATCACCATTCAACACACAACAACATTCAACGATCTCAACGTTGCCTTATTGCAGTTGTCGATGAAGTCGTTTGTGGCAAACAAATGGGGTGAGGAAAGGAATCTATTTTTTCATCAGGTAACAAAAATGAATCAATATGTGACATACGTGTTCCAATCTTCGAAACACGCTTTAGCATTGTAGACACCTCCTTTCTGCCACACAATTTTAATACTAAAATTGCACTAATTACTCTATTTTCCATTGTTACCACTTAATTAACGACCTTTTGTTAATTAACTAATATTTTTTTCTTGGATACAAAATACCGACCCTTTGTTAATTAAAACCCCCTTTTAATTAAATAATTATCTATTGTTAATTAATTATTCAACTCCTCGTCTTCTATTTAATTAATAACTCTTTATTAATTAAATCTCGCTCTCAAAACCCCTCTAAACTCACTAATATTCCTCTAAATAGCTTATACAAGCTAATATTAGTCTATTAACTAATCCCGAGTGATTAATTAAGTCTCCCATAATTCCCATGGGTCATTAATATTATTAAATTACCTCTAATCATGCTTATCCACTCATAATCTTATCAGAGTATTTGTCAGGATCTTTGGTAGAAAAACGAATGCACATGAAGTTGCAAAATTTGAAATAATTAACAAAAAAAATGTAATATCATATTGAACTCACAACATGTAGCAAAACCAGTATTCCCTTAGATCCTCCAATACATTCCCCTTGGATAACTTACAAGTGAAGATGCATATATATGGGAGTGAATGTGTAACTCCTCCATGAATGGTGGATAAAGAGCTCAAAATAGAAATGCAACTCTCAAACCTGACATAGTCAAACAAAGAGCAACTCCCACTTAGCTACCAATAATGGCCAAACGTAACCCCTGTGAATAACTCCAAGTGTAACTCCTATGACTAAGCACACATAAGCCTAAAGTGTAGTAATAATCCACAATAAACAAATATGAGGAAAATAATGTCCTACACTAACAACCACCCCTTTCCCAAGCGTAACGTAGGTGGGTGGAAAAAAAAAGATTTTCTGCACAGCTGAAAACCTAGGCAGTCATGAGATAAATCTCCCTCATTTACCGGTGAGGCTCCCGTGTAAGATTTTGTCAATTATATTTTCTAATATCTATCTGTTGGTTTTACTTTAACTGCGTAGCTCATGCACCATAGCTAGGCAATTTTGCAGCAAGTAAGCAGCTGTAAGAAATGTGCAGAAGAGGGAAATAATTGAATGCGAGAAGAAAGAAAGGAAGATGTGCAACCTAACCAATAGTTGACAGAGTTGATCACATGCACATAGATGAAACAAATAGATCTTGAAATGCAGAATTTGAAGCAAAGGAAAGTTTCAGATCCAGATCTAAGATAACACAAAGTTTATGCAAAGATCTAAAAAGAAATAAGAAACAAATGCACCGTTGACACAAAGTTCTCCAGAAATCTGTCCTCCTCTCTATTCCTTAGCTTTCAGAAAGATATCAAGGGTTTCAGCTCAAAGTCTGGAACACAAGAATGTTGATTACAAATTCTGATCCTTTAACCCGTAGGTTCTTCCTCTATTTATAGTGTATAGAGGGCAATTACAAATAGGAAACTTTTTAATGAATTGCCACATGTTGAAGCTATGAAAAAGGGAAGCAACTGACAATCTTCCTCCTGGAATTCCTCTTTGCATGACATGCATAATTTATAACTGAAAATAGAACCTTCTATTTTGCATGTCTGCCACCTATTTCCAAGTAATTGACTTCTTCCAGTAACTTGAAGTAACGATTTTAAACCAATCACTTAAGTTTTACAATTTAATTGATTACTCAATTACTTTGTCGGAGAAAATAAGAGAAAGAAAAAGAAAGAGAAGAAATTAGAAGAAAGTTGCTACACTCCCAGTCTTGTTCTTTTTCCATATTCTGCATGCGGTTGACTCTTTTGCCTTTGATTCTCACCAAACTGGATCTGGAAGCAGTTGACTGTGATTTTCCTGCGGGTGCTACCTCTGACATGTCTTCCCCTTTCATCCTTGAAGCTTTTGCAATTCTTCTCCAGTATATGCACCAGTGCAATGTTTGCCGTAAATAATTCAGACAAAACTCATCATCTTTTATTTTTAATTGCATATGAGCAATTTTAAATTCTGGAAAGCACTCCAGGTGAAGGAAAATACAAGTATATTCAATGAAGGCTTCAACTGGAAGATTGGGAGCACATGCACAAGCTCCTGGAAGGAATTTTCCATGCAATGACTTCTACCATGCATTAGAAACAAGAGGATGAATTTTTCTAGCTTTGGAGATCTGCAATTAAATCGGTGATATTCAGGGCCATGTCTGTATCATTGACTTTGCCTGGAAGCTATGCATGATTCTGCAATTTCTCTTTCATTATCCTGGAATAATCTTTGTTTCTTTTCCTTTTAATTCTGCCAGAATCCTTTGTAATTGGATAATTTGTGTAGATCTGGCAATTTCTTCTGATTCGGAAGATATATTCAATGTATCTTCATTGATTTTGACTTCCTTTCACCAATATGAGCACCTGTGATGAATACCTGCAATTGATTCAGACAAATATGGAGTCCATGGCATGAATACTCAATTTTCATCACCAAAATCTGCTTATAAAGCCTGTTGCCCTCTATTTTTAGACTTTGCTTGCATGCCAAGCAAGCTAAAAATATTATTTTATTCACTTGTGCACTCACATCAACATGCAGATGCTCTGAATAATAAAAAGAAAGCTTCTCCAACCCTAGGCGCCAAAACTGGATGCTTCCCGACAATTAATAAAAAAAGTCAGCTTTTAGGCATTTAGCTATGCCAAAATGGGTCGCACTTTTTGGCTAGAAGTCATGTTAAAAATAAGAAGTCAAAGCAATGGGAATTTTCACCCTGCAAGGCAGGCTAAGAAATTCCCACTTTTCACTTAAGTGACTTTACTTTCATAATGGGAATTTTCACCCTGCAAGGCAGGCAAGAAATTCCCGCTTTTCACTTAAGTGACTTTACTTTCATAATGGGAATTTTCACCCTGCAAGGCAGGTAAGAAATTCCCAAAATTTGCTTAAGTGACTTTACTTTCATCATGATAATTTTCACCCTGCAAGGCAGGTAAGAAATTCTCGCCAGTACTTGAAGTGATTTTTCTTTTATAATTGGAATTTTTACCCTGCAAGGCAGGTAAGAAATTCCCACCTGCCTGCCACCTCTAATATTCCCATTGCAGCTTAAGTGATTTTGACTTCATGGGAAAAAGTAACCTGCTATGCAGGCAAGAAATTCCCGCCTACCTGCCACTGCCAAAATTCCCACTGGCAGCTTAAACCCTTCCTTCCAAAAAGTGCGACTTGCATGAAAAATAGCTATTTTCCAAAAGTGCGACTTGCATTGTGACTTCTGCATTAAAAATTGCGTGAAAATTCGTCACTTAAGGCAGCGTGGAAATTGGATGCGGAAGGCAACCTTGAAAATTGCGACTGGCATGAAGACAACATTTCTTTCCTTTTTTGGATTTTTGGTGAAGAAAACACAAGTAGAGAATAAAATTTGCCATTTTTGGAAAGGGTCCGGGAAGATGTAGCAGCAAAACTTGCATGTGCCATAACTTTCATTCTGTGGCTCCGTTTTAGGTGTCGTTTTCTCTAAAAGTGCATATTTTCTCGAGCTCTACGCATTGATGGCAATATTTTTCTTATTTTCATAGAATCCATTTTTGCACCCTTTTGGACCAAGCAACTTCTTGCAATCTTCTGAAAGAATCCTGAGCTCTGATCGCCTGTAGACAGATTAGTAATTAAAAATACTGGATAGCTTTTCAAAACCCTAGGCCTGGGGAAAGATCTGGCAAGAAGAATGAATAGGCTACAGGAATTGCCAGAGAAAACAAACCAAAACACAGACAAAAATAAATAAAACAAAACAAAAATAGCTGCGGGCAATTGCTCGAAAAATTTCTCCAATTAGCTGATCTGCAAAAATTCTTCCCCCGGGTGAATGTTCTGTGGTAATAATGATGGGGTGAAGTGCTTTATATAACCTAAATCCTCCAATTTTAGCTCAATCTATTTTTAAAAGAACTTTATTTATTTAATAAATAAATAAATAAAATTCTCTCAGACAAAACCTGGCGAAGGGATAGAGTGAGTTTTAGCATGTGGGTATTTGGCGAATTTGGATTTTATGACTCTCTGGGGATATCTTAGAGCAATGCAAACAACTGCAGGCAAAACAAACACAAAACGACCTGTTACTTTGAAAAGAACGAATTTTTTTAAAAAGGGGTAGTCCCAGATTTCAGGGTGAAATCTCGGGGCTCACCCCTCAGATGAACCCCTCCAAATATACAAACAAATTGAAATAGGGAGGATCTTGGAAGCCTAAAACCCTAAATTTTAAGACCTTTTTTGTAACAGGCCGACACTCGTAGTGCACTTACTAGAAATAACATGTGACCATGGTGAGGCATGGCTAAAAATTGTAAGTATTTGAATAATGTGAATTCATGGCATCTGTGATCATCCAGTTAGGAAAGAAACATCAGGGAATGTGAATAGGTAAAAATTACAAAAAAAATACCAGCTTGCGGGACCACCTGCTAAAAATAAAAAGTCTCATTTCTAGTTATAGAAAGTTACAGTTGGCTCTTATTTCCCTCAACTTGCTGATTTTTTCTATCCTCACATGGTTGTAAAGTTGAGTTGGTTGTAGCAAGCTGGTTGTAATGAGCTCAACTGACTAAGTGAGTCAATTTGAAGTTAGCTCATCTAGCTGATTAGTTGGGTGATTTGAATCCATAGGTCAAGAAAGCTGGGCCAAATGAGTTGGATCAGATCCATGACCCCACATAGAAAGAACCTGAGAAAACTCATTCAGATCTTGTAAATGGGTCACAAATGGAATCAACAATAGAGTGGCATGTGCTGAGAAATATTAAAGGAACCTATGCAAAAGGAAATGACTCTGTCGTGCCATTTCCATGTCTTAAATCCATTTTTCAAGTTACAGGTAGACACCAACAATGGAATAACAGGGTCAGAAAAGAAGGGGCAGTGCCGCAGAGGAACCAGGAGCAAGAAGGGGAAGAAATGGTGAAGATTTCAAAGTCCTCAGGGCTCGAAACTAGTTCAGAAAAGTCCAAAATTCGACTAAGTATGGAGGAGGTAGCAGAAAGAACCACATGTCCTAACGACACTTCTTTAAAGGTGAATCCAAAAAGGGAAGCCCAAACAAGTGCCAGGCTTCCATGCGTCTAGAGCCCCAAAATTTGTGGGGTGTTGAAAAGTCTTCAACTAAGAAAGAGCATGCCAGGTGTCGGCTCAGCGCAAATCTGGAAAGGAGCCTAGGGCAGAGACTCAAACTTGCACCAAGTAGCAAATGGTCAAACAGAGTCAAAAGGTAGACATGGCAGGCCTCAAAATTGGCTAAGTATAAAAGTGTAAGCAGAGGCTACCAAGTGTCAATGTGGCACATCTCCAAGAGTTAGTCCCAAGGTGGAGACCCAAATGAGCGCGAGCTCACCACGTAGCCCAAAGTCTAAAAGGGATAAGAGGGACCGTTGAAAAGTCCACAGACCTGTGGAGGCTGACAAGTGTCAACTCGACGCTCCTCCAAAGGAAAATTTTGAATCGGGCTTTCAAGCAAGCGCGGTGCCACCACGTGTCCATTCTCAAAAAGGGAAGAGTCGATTGAATAGTCAATGCATAGGCTAGGCCGGCAGAGGTGTCCAAGTGTCTAAATGGAACTGATTCAAGGATTGAAGAGAGAAAGGTTTCCAAATGAGTTCCAAAGACTTTTGCGTGTGTCCCAGAAGAGATATAACCCCGCTAGAAAAAAGACTTAGCCAAGAAAATGGTTAGCCAAAAAAAATGTCAAGCATTTGGGCAAAATGGGGGCCGCAGAAAAGTTTATTTTTTTCCTTTTTCTTCCCAAAAGGAAAAAGTTGCAGCAACTTTGAGAAAAAGTCATCCGAGTCAAAGCCAAAGCGGGGAGTAGAGGAAAAGGTGAAAATTTTCCTTTTGTCAAGAAGGCACAAAGATAAATATGGAAGTGCATCTCCCCAGCCAACCAAAGGGTGCCACGTATCCAAGCGGAGCTTCAAGGCTGCGGGGGTTTTTTGAGTTTTGCATTTTTTGCGAAAAAGGGAAAAAGATAAATTATGGACCCGCAAACCCAATTTTTTCTCTAATCTGGCTGCCACGTGTCCCATATAAAAAAGGGGACCCATTTTTCAAACTATTTTCCCGCCCATTTGTACGGACTCGATACAAACTTCGAAGGGGCATATCTTTCGACTCAGGGCTTGAAATATTGCAAATATGACACCGTTGGAAGCATCTCGACGTCTTCTACACCATGGAAGGATAAAGAATCATTTTTCTCAGGCCCTGGTAGGTGAAAAATGGAGAAACATCTTCAGGCCTTTAATGCAGGATCTCCTTTCCTCAACAACCAGATCGGATTCGATCTGTTCTGCCATTTCCTCTTCCTTCAAGGTGCCGAACCAAGATTGATGCAGTAAAGATAGATTTGGGGTAGATTTTATCAGAGGCATTAACAACAGTGGTTGAGCTTCAACCTACTTTTCCCACTTCTCTCTCTCTTTCTTCTCTCTGATCGAATCTATAAATACAGGGGCAGGATTCATTGTAAAGGGTTGGACATTCTTTGTTTTGCAGGCTCCCCTTTTCTTCTAGCAAAGGAACTCATGGATTTTTTAGACCTTCCACTAGACTGTAATACTTTTCTACCTTTTGGCCACTTTGTAATGCATTGTATCAATCTGCAGAGCAATAAAACATGTCTGTGATCAATTTTAGATCCTTTCTTGTCTCTTTTTCTTTCATCTGGTCTTTCATTATAGATCTGGTTATCTTTGCTTGATTATTGTATGCATTTTGTTGGTTTGTGTCTATTAGCAAAAAAAATGTTCATCATTCCTTTGGTGCATCACCTTATAGCTTAGTTTTATTTCTTATATTCCTTTTACCCCTGTCTCCTTGGAAAACTTAGATTAGGTATAGAGATAGATCCTCTGCAAGTTCTCACGCATGCACCTAAACAGAGGAATAGGAACCAACCTTTAATCTGGAGAGCTTTTCCATTTTTTTGCAAGGTCCAACACCTTTGCGAAAGTTCAATGTTATGCAATCACATCAAATGACTCTACCTTAGAAAAGTAGATCTATAAACTCATTTGGGGGTGCTGTGATTTTGCACTAACAATTTTGGCATGCCTGGTGGGACAGAGAAGTCTCCATCTTATTACAGTAAGAATTGATGTACACTTGTTGTGATTCTAACTTTTAAGAAGTCTTAAAATTATACATCTGGCGACTCCAAAAGAAACAAATCCACTGGTTTCATTAGTCCAAGTTTGAAGTTCATGAGAAGAATACAAACACGGTCAAGAACCAGAGAGGAGGGATTATTTGTCTATCTAGACTTATCCCCAGACAGAGGGAGGAGAGGAAGAAGAGCCCAGAGGTCTCTATCTCCACCAAACAGAGCCTTATCGACACCTCCTCCTAGTAGGCCATTCTCTCAATCAAGAAGGGTGCTCAGGCCAATCAGGATGGCTCAACCAAATCCTTATGTCAATTTCACTGGCAGCAGCCCACTCGCTCTGAATGCACAAAATCCAGTCCCGATAGCAGCATTAAAGAGCATCCCATATTTCACTGGGGAAAACCAGACTTCTCCTGGTGATCATGTCCAAGATATTGCAAATGTCTGTACAATCCATGAGATCCATGAGATGGACATTGTAGTCAAGTTGCTAGCCTCTTCACTCAAAGGCAAAGCTTCACAATGGTTCAGGAGCCTTAAGGCAGGCTCTATTCAAAATTGGAACCAACTATGCACAGCTCTTCACAATCAATTTGGAGAAAAGGGCGATAACCTATCTTTGTTCGAGAAAATAACAACAATCAAAAGAGCCCCAAATGAGCAGCTGACAGATTTCAACCTCAGATTTCAACAGACCTGGGATAGGATTCCAACAACAGTAAAGCCCACTAATGAAGGTGCCTTCTTATACTTTCTTAGGGCTTTAAATTCTGATATTTCTTTGATGATTCAGTCAATGGGGGGTACAACCTTACCTGCAGCCTATAGCCTTTCCATAGGAGCTGAGAATCATTTGATTCAGGCTGGTAAACTCACTCCTAGGCCATCCATGCCTCTATACCCTGAGTTAGGAAACCCAAGTACTAGCCAAACACCCACATTAGCTCCTATACCCACCCCCAGGAGTCAAAGTTCAGCTGAAGCCTCCACTTCATCATCTAACACCTCAAAGGAGCTTTAGGAAGTCATGAAACAACTTTAGAACCTAGGAAATGAGATTGTAACCATCAAAAGATAGCAAGCTCAGAGTTCTAGGCCATATCAATCTCAGGCTCAGTATCAGGCCAGACACCTGTATCAAAAAGATAGACCACCAATCTCAGGCTGTAAATCAGAGTCAAACCAAGGACAACCTCAAGCTGCTAGACCTTTCAGGTCATATGACCCAAACACAGCTTCAACATCAAGGGAATTGGTTCCAGCATAGAATAATATGGCATAAGGGTATGAATGGTGTTTTCCATGTAATCAACCACATAATCAGTCGATGTGCTTTAATGGTGCATTAAATCAAGGCTTGATGGTGCAAACCGTTGGTGTGTCACAAGAACCTAGCCACGAAGAAGGAATCAGCAGCAAGGAGCTCAGCAAGAGGGACCCCCAAACAAAACTATGCTTGTCAATTGGCAGGCTGAGGACTTCTGTGGAATGAATCAGACTCCCTTCTCAAAGTATAGCTACAATACATGGTCTAAGAGGAGAAATATTGGAGAAGGAATTCACCAAGCTCAGGTGATCCTCAACCTCCATTGCTTAGCAAGGTGTTGGCCTTCAAAATGCAACCCCCAATGTACAAAGCCAATCCAAGCCACCTTCCAGACCTATTCAAGCACCGGTTGTGACAACCCATGTGCAAGAAAAAATGTGTACCAGGGAAGGGGCAACAGAAAGACAGTCCATTTAATATCATTTAGCAAATGAAGAGGACAAGTGTGAACATTTCACTATGGGAGTCACTGGCCATTCCAGGGTAGAGGGATCTATTGCAACTGCCATGCAAAATTGGTCAAGTTCAAATCAACCCCCTAGCCAGCAAGAGAAAGTGCTTACCAATGTGGCTCAACCTGAGAGAAACCATGGAGAACAATGAGGTAAGAATTTGAAGCCTCCTCCATTTTATGTTTCATTGATCATTGGAGATAAATTGGTGCACAATTGTATGATTGATTCGGGGCAAGTAGTTCTGTAATGCCCAAACAAATAGCTGATCAACTGGGTCTCCAATATGAAGTCATCTCTAAAGGAGTAGTACAATTAGATGGGACAGAAGTGACCACTGTTGGAATCATCAAGGATCTGAGTCCTCACTCTACATGCCTACCCTAATGTGACTGTATTGCAGAATGTGTCAGTCATAGAGTTACCACCACATTTTACGTTGTGTTTGTCCAGGGACTTCACTACCAAAATTGGAGGCTACTTGTCTGCTGACTGGTCACATATGCTCTTTAGAACAAGGTATGGAGCAAAGGCCACAATCAGATCTGAACCCATAGCATTATCACATTGAGTCTTATGTACCAAGCCCAATCAATGCAAACTGTTCAGCTTTTGATCAAGAAGACCTCCTAAGCACTTTTGAAGCAAATACCAAGGTGGGATGTATCCCAGACTTGACTCTCGATGAATGGGCCAACAAAAGACATGCTTTTGACCCCTATAAGGACATGGAAGAATCTGAGCTAGGTGTTTATTGTTTGCATGAAGAGAATCATCCTCTTGCTGACATTATTAAGCCAGAATATAAATATGAAAATGAGGTATGGAAATTATTCTTTGATGGTTCAAGGAGTAGACAAGGAGCTAGAGGAGGAGCTATGATTGTGTCCCCCAAAGGTATGAAATATTATTCAGCCTTCAGATTTTAGTTTTCCTGCTCAAATAACACTGCTGAATATGAGGCTTTGGTCCATGGATTCATTGGGCAAGGAAACTAGGAATCAAGAACTTGCAAGTGTTTGGTGATAGTGAACTGGTTTCCAATCAAGTCAAAGGACTTAATGCTATCAAGAATGACCTACTCAAGAACTACAAGAGTAGGGTATGGGATCTCATGGAGGATTTTGAGGCCTTCAACATTGTGTCCATACCTAGAAAGGAGAATGAAGCTGATGATAGGCTTGCAGCAGTTGGAGAAACCTTTGATGTGGTTGACAACATCAAGAGGGACAAAGAATAACCACATATCCATGTGGTTGTGAGGCCAGAAGTGCCAAATAATAACACATGTTGGAAGGTTTTTGAGAGTGATCAACAGATCATCAATTTTCTATAAGAGGAAGCTGAATTCTCAGCTAGAAATGAAAGCAGACTAGAGCAACAATATGGAGATCAAGTAGTGCAGCTTCCTTCAAACAAGCTTCCCAAGGGCCTGGTGACATTGGAGTCTATCTTCAATCCCAATGATCAGTTTCGAAAAGAAAAGGCTAATATACAGATCAAGGGAGAAGATTCAGAGCCAATTCTGGTTGGAGAAGGAAAAATGCTTCAAATTGGCAAAGTGGCCACCAAGCAAGAAAGGTATGAATTCGTGTAACTCTTCCAAGAGTTTCCAGATGTATTTTCTTGGAGCTATGAGGACCTCAGAGGGTTCAATCCAAAATTTGGCACAACACACAATCAAATTAGATCCAGTACTAAGGCCATCAGGAAAAAGTAGAGACCAGTCAATCCACATATTGAGCCTCTAATGAAGAAAGAGTTGAACAAGTTGATAGAGGCAAGTATCATATTTCCAATCAAACACTCAAGTTGGGTTGCAAATTTGGTCCCAGTCAGGAAGAAGAGTGGAGATATTAGGTTGTGTGTTGACTTTCATGACTTGAACAGAGCATCCCTCAAGGACCACTATCCACTTCCCTCAATGGAGAAAATTTTGCAAGTGGTGTCTGGATCAGAGAGATTCTCTCTCCTAGATGGCTACTCAGGGTACAACCAGATCATGGTGAAGGAAGATGATCAGTTCAAAACTACTTTCACCACCAAATGGGGCACCTATGCCTACAGAAAAATGCCATTTGGATTGTCTAATGCCAGAAGCCACTTTCCAAAGGGCAATGGATATGGCATTCAAAGGGCTGATCAACAAAATAGTATTGATCTACCTGGATAACATTATTGTGTTCTCTAGAAATGTCGTAGACCACCTTTTCCACCTCAGGTAGGTATTCCAAAGGTGTAGGAAATTTGGGGTATCATTGAACCCCAAAAAATGCATATTCTTGGCCCATGAGGGCAGGCTTCTAGGCCACATTGTGTCAAAGGAAGGTTTGGCAATTGACCCAGAAAGAGTTGAAGCTATAAGAGCATTGCCATTGCCAAGCCACAAGAAGGCTCTTCAAAGCTTCTTAGGAAAAATCAATTTTGTCCATAGGTTCATACCAAACTTTGCTACATTGGTCAAGCCAATAACATTGATGTTAAAGAAGAGTTTGGTGTTTAGGTGGACAGCTGAAGGAAAAGAAAGTTTTGAGGCTATCAAAGAAGCCATATCACAAGCCCCAACTCTCGTGAATCCATATTTTTCTAAGGACTTCATATTATATGCCTTTGGTGGTAGTGACACAATTTCTCCAATCCTAGTACAGCAGAACAAAGAAGACACGGAGCAGCCAATTGCTTTCTTCAGCCAGGGTCTGGAAGATTATGAAGTGAGATACTCCTTCATCGAGAAGCAGGTCCTGGTACTGATCAGAGGATTGAAGAAGTTTAAACATTTGGTTTCGAACAACAAAATCCAACTATTGGTCTCCCATGCAGGGGTTAAATACTTCCTTCTCAACAAGGATTTGAATGAAAAGCATGCAGGGTGGATCACTCATGTCATGGAGTATGACATTGAGATAAAGGTCACCAAGCTGGTCCATGGGAAGGGATTGTGTGAGCAACTAGCCTCAAGTCAACAAGAAGAAGCAAGTGATGGAAAAGAAGTTGTTCTGGTCCTACAAGATAGTCAGGAGGAAGAAAATGAGGATGTGCCCACTCCTTGTTGGACTCAGAACATGGTGCACTTCCTTCAAACAGGCTTGTGTCCTCCAGAAATGAATAAAACAAAAAGGAGGCACTTCAGACTACAGGCCATCCCATATGTACTTATTGATGGTGTCCTGTTCAAAAGGGACATCAATGGTGTCCTTGTTAAGGTGCATTGGGACAAATCAGGTTGAGAGAGTGCTACAAGAGTTCCATGATGAAGCAGCTGGAGGCCATTTTTCTCCACGGGTGACAACACTCAAGATCATGAAGGTGGGTTATTATTGGCCCAGGGTGTTTAGTGACTGCTATGCATGGATCAAAAGGTGCAGGAACTGTGCATTCTTCAGAGGCAAAGAGAGGCTAGCAGCACTCCCATTGCACCCCATTTCAGTTGACCAACCATTCATGCAATGGGGGTTGGATTTCATTGGGGTCATCAATCCAAATTCGAGCCAAGGCCACAAGTGGATTCTGACAGCAACAGACTATTTTACCAAGTGGACCGAGGTAGTGGCACTCAAAGAAGCTAATGAGTCCAGCATATTAGACTTCTACGAAGGGATAGTGACCAGATTTGGAGTGCCAACCACCATTATATCAGACAATGCATTGGCATTCATCAGTTCCAAAATCACAGGATGGGCCATGTCAGGAATGGAATTTACCTGAGCACTTCATCAAACTATTACCCTCAGGGTAATGGCCAAGAAGAGTCTACAAACAAGAACCTGCTAAAGATTATCAGAAGAACTCTGGATGAAAATCAAATAACCTGGCACACAAAACTCAAATCAGCCTTATGGGCTGATAGGACAACACCCAAGAGGTCTACAGGTAGCTCTCCATTCAAACTTGTCTATGGGAAAGAGGCAATGTTTCCTGTATCACTTGAGTTGCCAACATTGGAACTCATGAAGCAGCTGGAGATGTCTGAGTTCGAACCAATGGAGGCCAGGTATGCAGAGCTGATGGAGTTGGAAGAAGCCAGAGAACACACTCTTCAAACAATAGAGAAGGATCAGGCCACAATCAAGAGATGCTTTGACAAGAAGGCAAGAGCCAGGACCTTCCAGGAAGGAGACCTAGTCTTGAAATGGGATGCAGATCGAGAAAAACCAGGAAGGCATTCCAAGTTTGATGCCATTTGGAGTGGCCCTTACATGGTCACAAAATGTAAAAGTAGCAATGCTTTCCAATTGTCTACATTGGAGGGTGAAGAGTTGTAGATTCTAGTGAATGGAATCTATCTTAAGCACTGCTACTAAAAGGGAAGTTCTCACCTTGTACATATTAGTTTAGTTTCTCATTCCTCTAAGTGCTTGTGCACATTGTCTTGTTGTAGTTTAGGTTACTTTTCTCCTAAGTTCTTTGCACGCTCTGCATGTTCTATTTGGAGCATGTATGATTTCAAATTTTGTATATAGTTGTGGTGTTGTTTTGTTGCTCTTATGTAGTCCATTCAGAGAGACAGATGAAGCCCCAGGTCAAAACAATTTTCTACTCTCAGAAACCTTCGTTTCAAGATTTCTTATGAAAATTGAGAGTGCAAATAGCTAGGCTCGTGAATCAGAGGTAGAATCAGTATCAGACCATCATTCTCGACTCCATGCCCAATGGATATGACAAGGTAATTGGTCTTTTCATCTAGCAGGTAGATACCCCTATGAGTTGCCAAATTGTTATCCATATTTCACCCCCAGGAAAAATATTGGATCAGCCATGACCCGCATAGAAAGAACCTGAGAAAACTCATTCAGATCTTGTAAATAGGTCGCAGAAGGACTCAACAATGGAGTGGCGGGGGCTGAGAAAGATTAAATGACCCTATGTAAAAGAAACATCTTTGTCGAGCCGTTTCCATGTCTCAAATCCATTTTTCAAGTTACAGGTAGACTCAACAATGGAATAACAGGGTCAGAAAAGAAGGGGCAGTGCCGCAGAGGAACCAGGAGCAAGAAGGGGAAAAAATGGTGAAGTTTCAAAGTTTTCGGGCTCAAAACCGTTCAGGAAAGAGTCCAAAATCGACTAAGTATGGAGGAGGCAGCGGAAAGAACCACGTGTCCTAACGACACTTCTCCAAAGGTGAATCCAAAAAGGGAAGCCCAAACGAGCGCCAGGCTTCCACGCATCTAGAGCCCCAAAAATTTGTGGTGCCATTGAAAAGTCTTCAACTAAGAGAGAAGCATGTTAGGTGTTGGCTCGGCACAAATCTGAAATAGGAGCCCAAGGTGGAGACTCAAACTTGTGCCAACCCTCCACATAGCAAATGGTCAAACAAGGTCAAAAGACAGGATAGGGTGGGCCTCAAAATTGGCTAAGTATAAAAGTGTAAGCTGGAGAATGCCAAGTGTCAAGTGTGGCACATCTCCAAGAGTTAGTCCCAAAGGTGGAGACCCAAATGAGCAAGCTCGCCATGTAGCCCAAAGTCCAAAAGGTAAGAGGGACTGTTGAAAAGTCCACAGACCTGTGGAGGCTGACCAAGTGTCAACTCGATGCTCCTTCAAAGGAAAATTTTGAATCGGGATTTCAAGCAAGCGCGGTGCCGCCACGTGTCCAGTCTTAAAAAAGGGCAGAGTCAGTTGAATAGTCAATGCATAGGCCAGGCCGGCGGAGGCTGCCAAGTGTCTAAATGGTGCTAATTCAGGATTGGAGAGAGAGAAGGTTCCCAAATGAGCGCTAGACTGCCGCGTGTCCTAGGTCAAGAGATGTGCCCCGCCAAGCAAAAGACTTAGCCAAAAACATATAAATTTGGTAGGCAGTGGAGGAAACTGCCACATGGCAAGCCTAAACAGCACTAAAGCGGGCCATTGGGGGGAAAGTCCCCTTGTTATTCAAAAAGGTGTAAAATTTGCAAAATGGGCCGCAACTCTGCCCAAAGGAAAAAGTCAGCGTTTGAGCCCGAGTCAAAGGTCAAAGTGGGAGTCGGAGGAAAAGGTGAAAATTTTCCTTTTGTCAAAAAGGCACAAAGATAAAGATGGAAGCGCATCTCCCCAGCCAACCAAAGGGTGCCACGTGTCCAAGCGGAGCTTCGGGGCCTGAGTTTTTTGCATTTTTTGCGGAAAAGAGGGAAAAGAGATAAATTGTGGACCCACAAACCTTTTTTTCCCTAATCTAGCCCTGCCACGTGTCCCATATTAAAAAGGGGACCCATTTTTCAAACTGTTTTCCCACCCATTTGTATGGACTCGATACAAACTTCGAAGGGGCATATCTTTCAACTCAGGGCTCGAAATATTGCAAATTTGACACCATTGGAAGCGTCTCGACGTCTTCTACACCATGGAAGGATAAAGAATCATTTTTCTCAGGCCATGGTTGGTGAAAAATGGAGAAAAATCTTCAAGCCTTTAATGCAAGATCTCTTTGCCTCAACAACCAGATCGGATTCAATCTGTTCTGCCATTTCCTCTTCCTTCAAGGCACCGAACCAAAGATTGATACAGTCAAGATGGATTTGGGGGAAGATTTTTTCAGAGGCATTAATAGTAGTGGTTGAGCTTCAACCTACTTTTCCCACTTCTCTCTCTCTTTCTTCTCTCCGATTGAATCTATAAATGTAGGGGCATGATTCATTGTAAAGGGTTGGACATTCTTCTGTTTTGTAGGCTCCCCTTTTTTCTGGCAAAAGGAACTCGTGGAGTTTTTAGACCTTCCACTAGACTTGTAATACATTTTCTACCTTTTGGCCACTTTGTAATGCATTGTATCAATCTGTAGAGCAATAAAACACGTCTGTGATCGATTTTAGATCCTTTCTTGTCTCTTTTTCTTTCATCTGGTCTTTCATTATAGATCTGGTTATCTGTGCTTGATTATTGTATGCATTTTGTTGGTTTGTGTCTATTAGCAAAACAAATGTTCATCATTCCTTTGGTGCATCACCTTATAGCTTAGTTTGATTTCTTATATTCCTTTTACCCCTGTCTCCTTGGTAAAACTTAGATTAGGTTTAGGAATAGGCCCTCTGCAAGCTCTTCACGTATGCACCTAAACAGAGGAATAGGAACCAACCTTTAATCTGGAGAGATTTTCCGATTCTATCAAAGTCCCACACTTTGGGAAAAGTTCAATGTTATGCAATCACACCAAATGACTCTGCCTTAGAAAAGATCAATGAAATGACTAAGAGTACAAACTATAGGTGAGTAATAAGTTCCTCGAACAAACCATTTGCAGGTGTTTCCTCTTTAGGAGGAAAAATAACTACAATGGGAGAAGTAGTAGAAGAGGAAACCAAAAACTTATCACGCAAGTCACTTGAAATATCATCACAAATAAGGGGATGAAAAGAAAGGGGAACTACAGGAACAATAGGTGGAGCAACAATGGGCTCCCCAAACAATCACCAAAAGTACGTCCCAAGCTTCCTTCGGTGACGTGAGATGTGCAATGTGAGACTACAAACCATCTGAAACATGAAGGCAAATAAAGCAAAGGGCCCCTACTTGTTTTGTCTGAAATCAAGCAATGCCATTCTCCTTAGTGAAACTATGAGCACAAATAACACCAATAACGACTCTTTAGAAATTGTATGCCATCATATGTATATTCATATCCTCTTTCCATATATCGTAGTTATTGGTGTTGATTGATTTGATGGACGATGAAGCCATATCACAAGAAGATTTTCAAGGAGTGAATGCCTCCCACAAATAAAAACCCCATTTATCTCAAGTCACCAACTAATAAACAAGAAATATGTGGATGCCGTGTTAAAATGAGAATGCGTTTGAGAAGATCTAAGATGAAGATACAAGGTGATAAAAGGCTTCACAACCTGCTCGAAAACAACTTTGATGAACCCCCTAGAATGTGACATTTTATAATTTAGAGCATTTTATAATAAAAATGGAACCAATGGATGAAGAAAGGAAAAATATTCACTTTTGAAGAAGACAACACTCAATTATGAGTTACCGGTCAAAATATATTAAAGAAATTGTTTCTCGTCATTAATAGCCCATTTAATTAAATTTGCACTAAATCTAAAAACAATTAGAGGCTATAATTAAAGATATCCTTGTGACTAGGCATTGTAAATGCGAGAGTCTACTTTTCATCTACAATACGAAGAACATGTGCATGCACAAGTGTGAAAGAAGAAATAACATCACTTAAAACAAGGTGTAGAATCTATGCTTCAACCAAACCCCCAAATTTGACACTTTATAATTTCAGTGTGTTTTGCACCAAAAATGCGATTAATGGAAAAATGATGAAAAAACATCCACTTTTGAAGAAGATGACACCCAATTCCAAGTTACCGATCAAAAAATATTAAAGAACTAGTTTCCCGTCATTAATGGCCCATTTAAGTGATTTTGCACTAAAGATTAAAGAAACACTAGAGGCAAGAAGCAAAGGTGGCCATGTAGCCAGGTGTACGAATTGGCACAAAAAGAGAATAAAATTTTATTTTTCCTGTGAGGGGGTTTTTGGCCTCTACCAAATTGGACCTCACCCTTCGTAGGGAAAAATACAAGGGATATTACAAAACAATAAAATGCTTTCTTTTTAACTCTTTTACAATATTCCAATATGATATTGTTTTTATACAAAAAAATAATAAATGTTTCTTTGTTGCATAGAAAAATCACAACCAAATTACCCTACTCACTGACATGTTTTAAATTAATGAAATGCCTTTTTAGTTAAAATAATAAACCAGGGTGTTTAAAAAGAAATTAAAAAGCAACTTGCCTTTGATTTAGTCTTTCATGGTTATTGTGATGAACTCAACTTTGTAAGGAGAGGATGGACTCCGCCATTGGAGATGTATGGGTATGTAAATATCAACGTTGCACCCCAATACAAGAGCCAAACCCTTCAAATGAGACACTCAAACCAAATGTACAGGTCTGAAACAACTATAAAGAGTAAATCTAAAACAAATGGAGGCGCCCAAGACTGATTTTTTTCTTTAAAGAGCTGCCATTAATGTTATACAAACTTGCAAATCAACGAAAAATAGAAAAAATGCCATTGATGGAGTTCCAATGGTAACTACAGCAAAAGAAGCACTGAAACCCATATTTATGAAAAAAGTTGTTCATAGAAAAAAATGAAACAAACCCACTAAAATTTTATAGAAACCCAAAAAAACCATATCTTGGAATTTTAGAGAATCAATTACGTACAATTTGACCAAAAAATAGAAGTTTTTCCTAGAAAACTGTCTCAGATTATGGTCAAGTTTACTATCGATCATATGGTTTTTCCACCTTATAGATCCAATGAAATGGCCCATTTTGCATGAAAAGGCCCTGAGTAAAAGATGACATGCACAATGGCTTCTAAGAACACGAAGTCAAAATATGTGTACACAGATCTGTTAGTCGCCCAAATGAAGAATTCAAACCTGTAATTATAATGAAAACAGACACACATTTTATCCATCTAGATCTGATACCATATCAGACTATCCATCAATATATTTGGTAGAAAAATGAATGCATAAGAAGTTGTAGAATTCAAAATAAATAACAAGAAAATGTAATATGATATTAAACTCACAATATGCTGTAAAGTCAATAATCACAAAATCCTCCAATAAAATCCCCTTGAACAACTCCCAAATGAAGATATACATATGTGAGAGAGAACATATTAGTCAAATGAAAATGAACATATGTGAGAGAGAACAAATTTGCACCCCAATACAAGAGCCAAACCCTTCAAATGAGGCGCTCAAACCAAATGTACAAATCTGAAACGACTAAAAAGAGCAAATCTAAAACAAATGGAGGTACTCAAGGCTGATATTTTTCTTTAAAGAGGTTCCATTAAGATTGTACAAACCTGTAAATCAACAAAAAATAGAAAAAATGCCATTGATGGAGTTCTAGTGGCAACTACGACAAAAGAAGCATTGAAACCCATATTTACGAAAAATATTTGTTCGTAGCAAAAAAATGAAACAAACCCACTAAAATTTTACAGAAACCCAAAAGAACCATAACTTGGATTTTTAGAAAATCGGTTCCGCACAATTTGACCAAAAAAATAGAAGTTTTACCTAGGAAAATTGTCTCAGATTATGGCTGATTTTACTGTCGATCGTATGGTTTTTCCACCTTATGGATCCAATTAAATAGCCCATTTTGCATGAAAAGGCCCCAAGTAAAAGATGACATGCACAATGGCTTCTACGAACACAAAGTTAAAATCTTTGCACACAAATTTCTTAGTTGCCTAAATGAAGAATTCGAACTTGTAACTATATTGAAAACAAACACTTTTTCTCCGTCTAGATCTGATACCATATCAGACTATTCGTCAATATATTTGGTAGAAAAATGAATGCATAAGAAGTTGTAAAATTTGAAATAACTAGCAAAAAAATGTAATATGATATTGAAATCACAATATGCTGTAAAGTCAGTAATCACAAGATCCTCCAATACACTCACTTTGAATAGCTCACAAATGATGATGTACATATGTGAGAGAGAATATGTAATTGCTTTAATGGTAGACAAAGAGCCTAAAATAGAAATGTAACTCCCACACTTGACATAGTCAAACAAATAGTAACTCCCACTTAAATAACAATAATGGCCAATTGTAACTCTTGTGACTAACTCCATGTGTAGGAATAACCTACAATTAATAAACATGAGGAAAAAATATCCTACGCTAACAAATCATACCTCTCAATTATCCTACATTCATTACTAGTTGTGCGTTTCCTAAAGAGGAAAGCTACAAAAGCAACCTAGTACTCCCTTCCCAAAACACCATCATGCTTTCTCATGCTAGGCTATTGCAAAAAAACTTAAAGCAAAAGTGAGAAAAACCCTTGCTTGTTGAGGTAGTAAGAGTAGAATCAAACATGACTTTTGGGCCATTTTGAGGAGATATCTTTTTTTTACCAATCTACCTCCTTGAATCTAATCCGCTTGTGACTTGCACTCGAACCACAAGGTCTCCAAAGTAAATCCACAAATCGAAGGGAGGTTTACGTTTATTATGTTGATGTTTATGCAATTTGTGTTTCTTATTTTCATTGCTTTATCTTGATGTATTTGCTTTAGAAGTAGATTAAGATTTACTTGGTGTTAGATCCTATCTTAGTTTCTCTACTTTTATTTGTTTGCATGCATATGGCGCATCTGGTGGGATACCCCTTTGTCTCACATGCATTTTTTCTTCAAGTTATTTGATTTTATTTTAAAATTTCAGGTATTTGTTTATATTTTCTTGTGTTTCATAGTGCTAAGTGTTGTTTGTAGGCATTAGGTAGGTTAGGGGCTGTCAAAATTTAGTTTTGGGAAGATTTTTTTTTCATTTTTGGCATTCAATATCGGTTTCTATTTCGATTGTGTTTTAGTAGACTGACACTCATAAATAGTGACCTCACTTTGGATCTTGGTGGATTTTCTCTGTGTTCTTCAGACTTTGTACAAACATCCTTCAATGACCTCACAACATTGTATAACGACTTGCATCTTTTGGCGGCTTCATCAGTTTGTATAACAGATTTGCATCCTCCAATGACCTTATCAGTTTGTACAACATATTTACAGCCTCTAACGACCTTATCAGTTTGTAAAACATATTTACAACCTCCAACGAGCTCACCGGTGCATACAAAAGATTTTGCATGTCTAACAGTTTCATGGCACAATGTAGTAGACTCGACATTAACCAACGAACTTGCTCCATCTTATGAAAAACTTGTTGTGTCACAAAGGGGCAACTTCATTTCTGAATTTTTTTTTCTATTTTTCTACCTTTTGGCATTTTTCAAGCTATACATAGTACTATTTAGCTCACTGTATTTGTTATTTTACCATCATTGGACTTATATTCACTTGATTATATGCACATTTTAGTCATCATGGGTGCTTATTAAGAATTAGTATCTTGTAAGTAGCTTTAAGTGTGTGTAGTGACGTTGCAACAATATGTAGCTGGGTGGAACGAAAAAAATCAATTCTTTAGGAGTTAAAAAAGAGCTCAAGTACTCTAAACAACGAATCTACAGTTCTGTTCAAGGAATTCACTTTCTATTTTGGCGGGCTTGCTACATCTTGCAATGACCTCACATTGGCAGACTCACCACACTGTGTGATGCCCTTGCTTTTATTTTAGTGGCCTCAAAGTACATAGTAGCAACCTCATTGGCAATAGATTCTCTTTATCAAAAAATGGGTTTGCTCTGTGTATCAACGACATTGTGATAAAGAACTTGAGTTTTTTCTTGTCTCATTTTTAGTCACTTCATTGCTTGTTTTGCATTGTTTTCTGTTCTTAAAACTACTAATATCAATGTGTAGGTTTTCATATTCACTTGTTAGATATTATTATTACCAAACAAACAAACAATTAAACAAATACAAACCAAATGTGCATACTTGTACTTTGCTTCATCTTGCATTGGAATTTGATTGTTTTAATTGGGAAATCACACTTTCATTTCAAAATGTTTGCATATCCTATTAAATTAATCATTTCCTTAATCACTTAGGCTGTTTGAAAAATGTTATATATTGGATTAAATTTTCTCTTAACCACTTTACTTGAGTGTTTGTTTCTCTTTCGCATCTTTGGTTGTTTGTTTGTACTTCATCTCAAATTTTTATGCTCTTTCCTTGTACAATAAAGTGATTTTGGAAATAATAAATAGTTAGACATTTTTTCTTTTAGTAGGGTTCAGTGTTTAGGACTTCATCATCTATTCATTAGGAGTTCACTTTTACATGGCTCCTATCAAGTGAAGGGTGCATTTGCCTCCAATATGCAGGCATTAGACTGGACCCCACAAGAAATGACTATTGTTTTTGGTGAAGCTCCATAGAATTGACTGGAGTGAAAGGGAGGGAAGATTTGACTCCTTAAACCACATGCAAGAAAAGGCATCAGAAAGCAAAAATACACTCCTTCACAAGCAATTGGTCAGAAACGCCCAATAACACTATTTTTCAAATATTTTGCCCAATTTAATTAGTTATCAAGGATGATAAAATAAGGACTTAATTCAAAAAATAACTATCCCCTTAATTAATTTAAAATGACCTATCTTTAAAAATAAATTTTTCCTTCCTTTAATAAATTTGAAAGCCTTAACTTTAATTAAAAAACTAAACCAAGTTATTAAATAGGATATGTTAAAATAAGCTTGTTATAAAAATATAACCTAAGTTTAATAAATTAAACAAATCCTATTTGAAAGAAATTGAGGGAAAGAAAAAAGGAGGGAAACAAGGTCAAATCAATGCATTTTGGTCATCTTAACTATTGTTACCTTGAACAATTGAGCCAAAACATGATGGTCAACGAGTTACCTTGCGTCAATTTTTCTAAGGGTCTTTATAAGGGTTGTGCCCTCGGGAAGCACCCTGAAAAGTTTTGGAAAAGAAAAATCCTGTAGAGCTTATCATCACTTGGATTGTGTTCATAGTGACATTCATGGCCCTTTCCCATTTCCTTCATTTACTAGAGCTCTTATATACTTACCTTCATTGATGAATTTTTTCATTACACTTGGGTGTATTTTCTCAAACAACAATATGAAGTTTTCAAGCACTTTCAAGACTTCAAGGCTCTTTCTGAGAAACAAGATGAAAGGTCTATCAAGGTTCTTCAAACCAAAAATGGAGGTGAGTATGTGAGAAATAGGTTAGAATATTTCTGTACCTCCGAAGGGATTTCCTTACAACGTACAATTAATTACAACCCTTCACAAAATGGAGTTCAGAAAGAAAGAACCAATTGAATAAGGAGATGGCTAGTTGTTGAAAGAGTTGACGGATTGTATCAGAAATGGTGCACCACAATGAAGTTGCACTCGAGTTGAATCGAAATAGCTCCAACGTAATCACAAGGAAGAAGTGATCAATAACTGAATAAAATTGCATAACAGAACAAAGCTTGTTCATAAGAAAAAGACAGTGGAGTGTCTTGACATGCTCATAAATGAATAGTAAACGGGTACATATAGGGTGCTGAGTAATCCTAGTGCATGACACACATGAAACCCTAAACTTAACCCTAAACCTAACCCATGTGAGATGACCCTCCAATATGGAAGGAGGACACATAGGATAACTCACACTAACACCCCCCTTCATTGAAGCTAGGGTAGTAGCTATAATGAGTCAGACGGGAAGAGAAGACACTCCTAAACAACTAAGAAAGATGTGTCAATGGGGCCCAACAACTAAAGGCCTAATAAGGTGCCCATATACAAACACAATCTTCCTAGAAGAAGAAGAAGAAAAGAAGGACTACATAGCCTGAAGAAGATGAGCAGTTGTAGAAGACCTCACCCTAAGAAGAGACCATCAGTGAAGAAACTTCATCTCAGTGAAGGGCTTGGTAAATAAGTCTGCAATCTGATCTGTTGTCTGAATGTTAATGATGCCATCATGAATAAGATCTCATATGAAGTGCATATGGATCTCAATGTGCTTCGTTCGTTGATGCTAAACTAGATTTCTGCAAATGGAGATAGTGCTCGTGTTATCACAATAGATAATGGTAGGCCGCCGAAAGTGGATCTCAAACTATGTCAGAATACCCTATAGCCAAATAACTTATGTGGCAGCGTTAACTGCTCCTCTGTATTCTACCTATGTAGATGATATCGCAATTGCATTCTGCTTCTTGCTAGACCAATTAATGGGACCCGAACCAAGAGAGAAATTGTAGCCAGGAGTAGATTTCCAATGATCTAAGTCATCGGCCCAATCAGAATCTGTGAACCCAATCAAGTCAATATCTATCCCTCCATGATAGTGAATGTCATTAGTATAGGTGCCAAAAACATAATGAAGGATACATTTAGCTGCTTTCCAATGCAGCTCATGTGGCTCCTGCATGAATCTGGACATGATCCCAATAACATACGATAAATCCGGTCAAGTGTGAGTCAAGTAAATCAAGCTTCCCACCAACTGTCGATAAATAGTACCATCAACCAAAGGAGTAGAGCAATCCGAAACCAACTTCACCTTGGAAAGAAAAGGATTAGGAGAAGACTTGCAATCGGACATCTTAAAATGAGCTAGCAAGTCAAGAGCATACTTAGGTTACGAAATCAAGATTCCTGAGTCAGATTGTGAAATCTGGATCCCAAGGAAGTAATGAAGCAAACCTAAGTCAGTCATGGAAAACTTGTTGGCTAAGGCGATCTTCACAAAATCAATAATAGAGGAAGAGCTGCCTGTGATCAACAAGTCATCAACATATAGAACAAGAATGAGTATGGAGTCATCTTGCCATAGAATATAAACATTTGGATCAGAGTGACACCTGGTAAACCCTGATGTAAGTAAAAAGGAGTCCATCTTGGCATACCAAGCCTGAGGGGCTTGTTTAAGGCCATAAAGAGACTTCTTTAACTTACAAACGAGGGAGGGATCTTGGACATAAACCGCAGGTTGTTCCATATAGATCTCTTCCTCTAGGTCACCATGAAGGAAGACACTCTTAATGTCCATTTGATGGACTTTCCATCTATTTGCTGCGGAAATGGCTAAAGTCAGTCGAATAGAAGTCATTTTCACAACCAGAGAAAAGGTTTAAGTATAATCAACCCCACCTATCTGGGAGAAACCCTTAGCTACTAATCAAACTTTAAAATTTTTGACGTCTCCATCTACTCCATACTTTTTTTGGAACACCCACTTACATCGAATGATTTTTCTTCCTTTCGGAAGAATTGTGAGATCCCAAGTATCGTTCTTTATGGGAGAGGAATACTCCTCATCCATGGTAGAATCCCACTCAGGAATACCGGAAGCCTCCCAAAAATACTATGGATCAGAAGCAGAGGGGAAGAAAGAGTGGGGTCCAATGAAATCTGAGCTAGTACGTCTCATATCCGAAGTATCTCCAACTAAATCTCCAGCACTTTGCAAAGTTTTCCTGGCCCAAAGGGGACCAGGAGGATTAGGCTCAGAGTTGGAAGATTCTTCACTTGAGTGAGAAGGGACATAGTCCTCATCATCACTACTGTCAGAATCAAAAGACTCAAAGGTCTGATGGTCGAGAGGATCAGGAAGAGGAGCATGCTTAATGACATCATCATCTGATGAGTCAGAATTGGAATTAAGGAGTTGAAGAACCTCAATAGGTGGAGAAGTAGAAGTTTAAGAAGACTCATTGAACTTAACACTTATCTCAATATACAACTCATGAGAAGTAGGATTCATCAAGAAGACTCATTGAACTTAACACTTATCTCAATATACAACTCATGAGAAGTAGGATTCATCAATCGATATCCCTTCGATAAGGGGGTAAGTTATTGATGCGCGACCATCAGATATACGCATAGTAGACTACAAAGATACAAGGTTTGGATTGTGGTTCCAAAGCCTTAGTGACGTTTCTTCTTTGGAATCCGAGCCATAAGGCCTTGGATCCGAAGACTTGAAAGTGCTCAACATTGACAGGCTTTGACGCGTGTCATCCGCGCGAACCAGGCTTAGAAAGGGTGTCATCCCTCTTACTCACTGCCTTGTGTGGAACACAGGTGAAATTCTAAATGTAATTTGCAGGTAATTTTCCACTGCTTCGGCCCCAATACTGCGGAGGAAGAGACTTCGAGTGAATTTGCATACAAGCGGCCATCTCCTTTAGAGTACGGTTCTTCCTTTCTGTGACTCTATTCTGTGAAGGGCTATAAGAAATTGTATGCTATAAAGAGATCCCTTTAGAAGTACAAAAATCCATGAACCTATTGTTTACATATTCACCTCCATTGTCAGTTCAAAGAACCTTGATAGACCGTTCCACCTGTTTCTCAGCAAGAGCCTTAAAGTCCTGAAAATGTTCAAAGACTTCAGACTTAAGCTTAAGAAAATATACCCAAGTATATCACGAATAGTCATCAATGAAGGTTAGTACATAAAGAGCTCTAGTAAACGAAGGAGAAGGAAATGGACCAGAAACATCGTTGTGAACAAGATCCAAAGGATGAGTGGCTCTCCAGGATTTTCCTTTGTCAAAGTTATTTTTAGGATGCTTTCCAAGGGTGCAACCCTCACAAAGACCCTTAGAAAACTTGATGCGAGGCAACCCGTTGACCATTTCATTTTGGCTCAATTGTTTAAGGTAGCGATAATTTAGATGTCCAAAACACTCATGCCATAGCTTACTAACCTCATTTGCATGAGTGAGCAAGGTAGTAGGCATAGAATCAGAAGTACAACCATGAAAGATGATCTACCTTTCCCTCAGCCACTGTAGTGTTATTGTTAAGCTCACGAATAATCACTGAGTTAGGACCAAATTCCACTCGCATTCCTTCACCAAGGTGAGTAATTTGGTAAACTGATAGGAGATTGGTAGAGAGATCAGGAACACTCAACACTTGGTTAAATGTTCCCCCATCCATCTCTACCAATCCACTACCGGAAACCGACACTGTCGTGTCATTACCCATCGTGATTTGGAACATTCCACAAGGTACGATGTTGGAAAACTCAACATGTGAAGAACCCATGTGGTGAGAGGCACCAGAATCTATAATCCATGTCGATGAAGGAGCAACTCTAGCTACAAGGGCATTTCCTTTCTTCTTATCATTTTCACACCTTTTGGAGCAGAAGACTTGGCCTTCGGAGCACTTTGTTTTATGGATTCAGGAACACTTATTTTATTCTTCTCAAGTAAATGAGATAAGTGATCAATCTATTTCTGAAAATAGTGTTGCTCGTTGTGACCAAACTTCTTGTAATAGGAACACAAATACTTGCTTTTCTGTGCCTTAGGCTCAGAAGTCGAAGTGTTTGTGTCATTTTTAGGTTTGGTCTTGGTTTCTTTCTTAGGTTGATCCTTTGTTTATTTCTTCTTTTTATTCTTCTTTCCCTTGCTAGTACTTGCTAGAAGGGCATGTGACTTGGACTTGAGAGACCCCATTTGAATGAGTTTTTCTTGTTCTCGAATGAGTTGGGATGAAAAATAGTCAAAGGAGGGCATAGTCCAAGTATCACCCAAGGCAGCTTTTGTAGCGTAGAAAGTTGACACAAAGACATAATATTCGAGACCTAGCTTAGAGAGAATCGACAAGATCAGTTGAGAATCTTTCTTCTCTACTTGACATCCTTTTAACAATAATTTAATGTGGACAGATTTCGAGAAGAAGGCTTGTAGGTTTTCAAAGTCACTAGGATTTAACCCTAGTAGTTCGTTTTCCAACTCATGCGCTCTCATGTCATCTAGTTGTCCAAACATCGCATCCAGTGTTTTCCACGTAGATTTAGGTGTTTCAGACGCCTCAATGTTGAAGAGTAATTTAGGAGAAAAAGACATGCAAAGAAGAACTAAAGCTTCATCACTACGGTTTAACCACTTAGATTTTTTAGGTTCGTCATCTGGTTCAGTCTCATTTCCCATGGTGATGCGGAATAACCCTTTACCCCTTAGTTTCATTATTATTTTCGATCTCCATTCGAAAAAGTTGAACGACGTAAGCAAAGGAATTGAAAGTGCATCCATAGTGAGAGAGAGAGAGAAAGAAATGCAAAAAAGAAACACAACCACCCAGGACAATAACAACCCCCTTGCTTTCGGCACTTTATAGTTTAGTGCGTTGATTACAATCGGGTCCGTGCGTGCGGTTTGAAACACTTGGTAACTCGTCTTGCAATCAGTGTAATAACGCACAAGAGAGGAGACCACAACAATGTTTCATGGAGCGCAACAAATAGGACACCGTAAACAAGCAAGAAACAAGGAAGGAGGTGAAAGCCAATCCTGGTTGTGAGAAAAAACGTCTCACGTCGTAAAATGAAAAACCTCCTTGCTGCAAACTATGGCAGACACGCTCACTAGTCGCAAGCAATAATAAGGGTGAAATACAAGGTTTTAAATGAACTCAAGGAGTTCAGAGAATCTTCAAAACACCGGAAAGGAGCTCGGAGGGAAAAAAGGTGCTTAGAGTGATGCTGCACACTTGAGCGCACGATTAGAGAAAAAAAATGACAATAACGTTAAAAAAAATTACCGTTTTGAAACGTCCTATTTAGCTAATTTTGAGAGCAATTTGGAGTTAAAAAAATGATATTTGAACGTTATTTGAAAGGACATTTTAATTTTCTAATCATGAAAGAGAGGATCAAAATAAAATAGATTTAATTTCAATCTAATTAATTACGAAGAAATTAAGATCTAATTTAAAAAAAATCTTAATTAAATATTTAAATAAGATCTATTAAATTAAATTTAATTAAGATCTATGAATAGAAAATGAGTTTTGAAAAAAACTTACCGTAAGTTCTATAAATAAAAGAGAAAAAAAAGTCTATTACTAAAGGGCTTACGTGTTTGGTAAAAGAATTTAAAAAGATTTTGTTGTTTTTTTTATTTTTAAAAAAATAGTAAGTATTTTTAAAAAACTTATTATTTAAAAAATGTGAAAAAACTTACCCAAAAAAAGAAAAAACTTATTAAACCTTACTAAAAGATTGATTTGAAGTTTGATTTTTTTTTAAAAACAAAAAAAAAGCTACCCAAAAGGGCGGGCGACTGTGCTGGAACAGCCGCAGCGGCAGTAGAGGCATGGGGGCAGCGGCAACAGAGGCAACAAGGGATGGCAGGGACCGAGCGGTGGGGCAGGGCAGGGTCCGAGTGGCGGGTCAGGGCAGAGTCTGAGTGATGGGGCAGAGAGGGCCGGATGAAATACACTCACCGGAGGATAGTAGTAACATCAAGGGTGGCGGACACGGGTTGCGGCAGACAACAGCTGTGCAGACAGCAACAACAGTGGGCAGCGTCAGAGACATGCGAGGTGGACAGACAAAGGACATCAGGCGAGGGCATGCGGGGAAAACTGACACTAGTAGGGTCAACGGGAGGTGGGTGGAGCAGGGTCCACAACAGTGAAGACATAGCAGGGTCGCGGCGAGGCGGCAGGGCAGAGCCGCAGGCACAACAATTTTTTTTTGTTTGTTTAAAATTAAAAAAAAAATGAAACCTGCAACAACCTGTACCTACACAAAAGGAAAAAAAACATAGCAACAAGGAGAGAAAAAAACACTTAGTTTTTAGAAAAAAACTAGAAAACCTCTTGTTTTGCTGTAGAAACCTTGAAAAAACTCAAGGTGATACCTGCACAAGGAACACAAAAAAAACTTTTCCAAGAACACTTTGTTAAAAATGCGTTAGCAAGAAAATACAAAAAATTAAGATCAAAAAGCTTGCACGAGGAACAAAAGAACAAGAGTAATCACAACTAAAAAATGAGTGCACGTTTACCAGATCTCAACTCTGATACATGAAAGAGTTGATGGATCTATCAGAAACAGTGCACCACAATGAAGTTGCAATCGAGTTGAATCAAAATAGCTCCAACGTAATCACAAGGAAGAATCGATTAATAACTGAATAAACTTGCATAACAGAACAAAGCTTGTTCATAAGAAAAAGACATCAGAGTGTCTTGGCATACTCATAAATGAATAGTAAACAGGTACATATAGGGTGCTGAGTAACCCTAGTGCATGCCACACATGAAACCCTAAACCTAACCCTAAACCTAACCCATGTGAGATGACCCTCCAATATGGGAGGAGGACACATAGGATAGCTCACAACAGTTGTATGGTTCACTCTAAATACATTCCTCCACAGTATTGGTTTGAATCCGTGAACTGTGTTTACTACATTTAGAATCGTGTTTCACATAAGGCAATAAGATGGATGACACCCTTTGAAGTCTGGTTTGGATATAAACATGATGTTGAGCAATTTCGCATCTTTAGAACCAATGATATGGCCTGGATTCCCAAAAAATATATGTAAGGCCTTGGAACCACATTCCAGACCTTGTATCTTTGTAGAGTATCTCGATGACATGAAGGGTTATAGATTGTTGAACCCTACTGCTCACCAAAGTTATATTGAGAGAAGTGTGGAGTTTGATGAGTCATATTCTACTTCCACTTCTCCATCCATTGAGATCCTTATACCCCTCTCTAATTTTGATTTTGATTCTTATGATGATGTTATTGTTGATCCTCCTCCTCCGCCTCCTCCTCCCACTCTTCATGCTTTAGAATCTTTTGATTATGATAGTAGTGATGATGAGGACTTTGTCCCTTCTCACTTGAGTGAAGAATCTATAGATTCTGAGCCTAAAGCTCCTTCTAGTACTTGTTGGGCTAGGAAGACTTGCAGTGTGCTGTGTATTGGATAGGGGATCCTTTGGGTGAGAGACAAATTTGTTTAAAGTTCACTAGACCCCACACCTTCTTTTCCTCCACTTTTGATCCTTAGTATTTTTGGGAGGCTTCTAGGATTCTTGAGAGGGATTCTACCATGGAAGAGAAGCATTCCTCACTCATAAAGAACAAATACTTGGGATCTCACCCCTTGTCTGAAAGGAAGAAAAATCATTCAATGTAAGTGGGTGTACTGAAAAAAGTATGGTGCTAATGGGAACATTGAGAAGTATAAAGAAAAAATTGTAAATAAGGGCTTCTCCCAGGTATCTTGGGTTGATTATTCCAATACATTTTCTCTCACTGCGAAGGTGAATTACATTCGAATGACCCTTGCCATCGCTACTACAAACAGATGGGAAGTCCATTAGATGGATGTTAAGAGTGCCTTATTTTATGGGGACCTAAAGGAAGAAATTTATATGAAACAACCCCCAAGTTATGTCCATGATTCATCCCTCATTTGCAAGTTAAAGAAGTCTCTTTATGGACTTAAATAAGCCCCTGGGGATTGGTATGCCAAGATGGACTCCTTTCTTCATGCATCAAGGTTAACTAGGTATCAATCTGACCCTAATGTTTACATTCTCTGACATGATGACTCCATGTTCATTCTCGTTCTGTATGTTGATGAATTTTTTTTATCACAGGTAGCTATTCCTCGACCATTGATTCTATGAAGACTACCTTGGCCAATAATTTCTCCATGTACGACTTAGGTTTTCTTCACTACTTTCTTAGGATACAAATTACCCAATCTGACTTGGGAATTGTGAATGCGTAATCTAAGTACACCATTGATTTTATAATGATATTTCATATGATTGATTATAATCCATATCCTACTCCTTTCCTTTCCAGGGTTAATTTTGTTTCTGATTGCTCCACTCCCTTAGTTGATAGTACCCTTTATCACCAGCTGGTGGGGAGCTTGATCTATTTGAATCACACTCATCCAGATATTTTATATGTTATTGGGATCATGTCTAGATTAATCCAGGAGCCTCATGAGAAACATTGGACAGTAGAAATGTGGATCCTTCACTATGTTTGTGGCACTCATATTGATAGCATTCACTACTTAGGAGGGACAAAGATTGATCTAGTTGGATTTACATATTATGATTGGGTTGCAAACATCTTTACCAAGCCCTTCACCGAATCCGAGTTCCTTCTTTTGTGATCTCTTCTTGGGATGAGGTCTTCTACAACTTCCCATCTTCTTTGGGATTTCTAGTCCTCTTCTCCTCTTCTTTTTTTCTAGAAAGAAATTGATTTGTATATGGGCACCTCATCAGGCATATAGTTGTCGGGACCCATACCCCACATCTTTCTTAGTTTTCCAGGGGAGTTCTCTTTCTTTTTCTATCTTTTCTTGTCTCAACCTTAGCTTTTATGAAGGGGGTGTTAGTGTTAGGTATTTTCCTTGTCATATTAGGGCATTATCCACCTCACATGGCGAATCATCTCACTTAGGAGAGGTCGTAGGTCTTTAAGAGTTATGTGAAATATGACAGATTTCTTCATAGAATATGTAATTAGGGTTTAGCATAAATTCTATTTTTGTTAAATCATTTCATTTTCCTAGGATTCTCTCATCATGGATATCTCCATTCATGATTTCTTGCTAGCCAATCCTGATTGTAGAGCTAAAATCATTTCTCTCTTGGCTAATACTTGCATTCCTTCTACTACTCATCCAAACATAATATATCAGTCATTCGTAGATGCATTTTCTCAACAACTTACTTTTCCATCTGATATAGCTGACAATATTTCTATTTATGACAATGATCCTCCCCTATATATACCAGCTCACATCTATAACATGGGTATTAAGTGGACTATAATTGATAATGGATCTGAGCTCAATCTTTGTACTTTATCACTCCTTCAGAATATCAACATTTCCTCAACTAATGTTAACCCAACATCCATTTCTCTTCATGCATATGATTCTTCTATGCATCCATGCATAGGCACTATTACTTTACTTGTCACAGTTGGGCCAAAAATTATTCTTACGATATTATTTGTTATCAATTTCCCAGTTCAATACAATTGCTTACTTGGTAGGCCATGGCTTCACACTATGTAGGAAGTGCCTTCTACAGTTCACCAATGCATGTTAAATTCTTACATGAAGGCTTTGAACATACCATAGTCATTGATCGTGACCCATTCAAATACTGACACATAGACCCAACCACTGCATTACTTACTCTAACTTCTACTATTCACATGCATCCTGTTGATGACCAATAACCCACAAACTATCCTATAAACTTTCCTCCACTCGAAGGAACTATTTGTGCATTGGACACCATCCCATCCGCTCATCCTCACCCCCCTCCTACTAATTCTATGATACCTTTTCAGGGGTTTGTCCATACATTGGACATCATACCACCTTCCTCATCTTCTCATGAGGAACCTACATCTATGCTTCCTCCTTTCACATGTACTCTTTTGATCAATAATGCTTATTGGCCACATATTCCATTTGATCCTACTTTCTTTGAAACTATTTGCACATATGATGGTTTGGCTAGACTAGGATTCACACTAGATGAACTCCTCCCTCCATCTCATTCTCCTCATCTCTATCATGGATATGTTTGCATCATTGCTGCTTATGGCCTTTGTGTTTTCCATCTATCAGTATTTTTTGCACACACTTCTCACACTTCTCCACTTACTCTTGGGAAGTCTTGGCTTGACTACATTGGTGGGCACTTTGGATCCTAATCATATTGATATCACATTTCCCATGCCCTTCAGTCATGTTTCTATTTGCAATGATTCATTTCTTGGCTATTCACAAAATCTTACTCACTGGTATGCACATGGATGTCCACTACCACCTTTCACTGATGAAGAATACATGCAATGGGCATGTACAATTTATGCTATAATGGCTCCTATTATGATCAACCACATACTATTTCTTACCAGGTCTCTGATGCTTCTCCATTTAACTTCAACCATGACAATGATGATCTCTTAGATGATGTTACTTGATTCTTCTCATCATCATACACTTGGGGGCATCATGCTTACTTCCCCCCCTCTAGCATTATAAGGTGTCTCACATTTCTACTATTACGCTCTGTGCTTCACATCTAGTCTTTCTCATGCATCTTACACAACTTGATACACACAACTTGTATCATCATTACCCTATGACACACTCTTGTGCACACTAAGGTTCACACTTGACTATGTTGAGGGCATACTACATTCCATGAACCTCACATCATACACTCACATTTCACTCTATGCGCATTCATGACACATCTTTCTAGGCATTCACATTCTCACACATCACACTACCCTATGACACACTCTAGTTCCATGGTTCATACTCAACTGCTGAGGGTCTAAATCTGAAATGAACCTCACCACATTCACACTCTTTACACTCTATGCTTCATTGATCTATCTTTCTAGCACACACATTTCAAACCATTTCCCGATGACACACTCTTGTTCTATGGTTCATTCTTGACTGTCGAGGGGTATTTTATAAATGAACCTCATCTCATACATACTCATCCACATCCGCTCGTGGGCACACTGCTCCTATCATACTCACATTGCATATCATTCCATCTCACTCACTCACAAAATATTGCATATCTTGGTTGCATTTATTCTTGCTTGTTTATACTAGTTACATGTACACTTTGTTTCACATGCTAGACAAATACTTAGTATGTCATTATATTTTCTATATACACATGCATGTTCACTTGTTCTCTAGTTGTGAATGCAGACTTTACATAGATCTTTACACACAACATGGATGCTTGGCACTGTACCTCTTACCAGTCCCACTGAGGCTCCTGGGGGCATCTACTTTCTTACACACTACAGGTGTTATTGTTTCATTTTATACTACTTCCTATTCTTACTAGCACACTACTTTATCAATATATACACACTTTGACATACTTTTTATCTTTCTAACATGCTAACAGGTGCTTCATGTGCAACATTTTCTTTGCAGGAAATATTTTCCACCATGGTTTTCTAATACTTTGTTTGATATTGTTTTTCATTAATTGTCATTGTATGCCATTGTTTGTGGGCTATGCCCTATGTCTTGTTTGTTCATTTTTGTATGCTTTTGGCCACTTCGGCCCTGATTGTCTTGCAACATTGTGAGTGATGTCCCATGTTTGAAACCCACTTTTCACAGTCTACATTGTCTTCTTATTGCTAGATTACACATTGTCTTCTATATGCATATTTGTCTTGTTTGCACTAACACATGTTTCTAGCCACTTTGTTTGCATGTGCCTTGGTTTCTACCATGCACATTCCCTCCCCCTGTAGGGTATCAAGTTTCAGATCAGCATCTGGTCCTCTCCTTTGGGCACATCCTCCTAGCAACAACGTCACATGCACCCCAAATGAGGGGGGCATACATTGGGTGAATAAGTCACCCCATACAGTAGCTCAGAGCTTCAGTACATGCCTACACAATACAAAATAAACAATAGTTACAATTACAAAAATGGCCCAGATTCTGACTTGGGTCCTCAGTTTAACACAGAACACCAATGCCCCAGATACAAACATGAGCACCTGGGTGCTCCTGACCTTTCCTGGGTGCCTATGACTAGGGGCAGATATAATTACTTTCTCATATTGGCACACAGTTTTCAGCAGTTCACAGAGTAGTTTTCACAGTACATAGGCACAATCCTCCAATAATCAAAATGTATTCTATCTTCTTTTTCTACTTGGAGCAAATTGGATCGAACACAAAACAAAGAAGGATCACACCATCTGTAGTGGTGTATAAATTTCAAGAAGTAGTCAGGGATGGAGAATAACACTAGACCTTTCTCCCCAACACTCTTATGTCATGGCATGAGATCACCCAAAAAACTCACACTTGGCATGAGATCACCCAAAAAACTCATTCTTGGCATGAGATCACCCAAAAACTCACTCTTCTACAACCCAAAAAATTTTCAGGACATTTTCTATCCTTTTCACTCATCACGGATCAGGTGCACACTTTCTTTTTACTACTATTTTTACATTTTTACATAATTTTACATACTTTTATAGATTTTTCATAATACATGACTTTGACTACTCTTTTTCTCTTCTTTTTGTAGGTCCATCCTTAATATACACAAGAAGAAACCCCATCAAATCAAAACAACAACACAATAGGTACAACAACACATGACACACACACATATGCTTCACCCCTAGGGTCACTTCCTCTTTCTTAGCTTCCACACTTCATTTTTATCACTCCACGCTTTTTCTTGTCTCTTCGGCATGCTTTCACCATCAATCTACATGGTTATCAGGTACACATCTCTTATCTACTTTATGTTATCAAGTATTCACTCAACAACATAAAGTGGGGGAAAATGTAGACACAAAATCATGCACTTGGGTACATTTCTAGGTCCTAATCACATACTACTATTCATATGATTCTTAAGCGAGAAGACTAGTAATTGACAACTATCTTTGGCCTTTTTTTTTTCTGGGTTCCTTATTTTCTATTTGGAATTATACACCCTATGGCCTAGTCTAATCTTCATTGCTTTATCTTTCTTGACTCTGGACACCAAAACCCAGCCAGGACGCCAGCGCCCAGGCACCCTCATCCCCTCTGGGCACCCCTGACCTCTTTGTATCTTACTCGCCTCTTTTGGGCCTCTTTTATCTTTTGGGAATCTTGTTTTCTTATGGGTCAGCCTTTTAGTTTTCAATTATGAAATTCAAACAAGGGAATCATATAAATACAAAGCTATGTGACCATAATAAAGGACCAAGCTCTAAGCATCTATTATCACCACCTAAGGTTGCATCCAAAGGCATTCTAAGAGCATCAAAGGCATCCATCTAGCACTCATTCAAGGGACAAGGGACTACATTTTCTGCATACACACATAGGAGGGGAAGTTCATTTTTCCATCCACACATCTATTTACATTGCTACATCTAGCTATCACTCACTATCAAGTGCATCTTGCACAAGAGCTTCCTAGGGCACGATTCTATACACACACACACAAGAACTACATGGAGTCTGAGATGTAGTGCAACACTCAGTTGTAAGTTCACTCTGTCGGGTGACTGCCGAGGTCAATATGAATCCCCATTTTCATCTTTTTATTTTTAGGATTTGATGTTTTTTGGGGTTTTGTAGGATTATCATTTCTTTTGTAGGTTACAGGTGAATTCAACGATCATCCAACATACATGTGACCAACAAAAAGGTTAGCGACCACCTGTGACATAAGAAAAATCATTTTTGAAGCTCCTGCAGTCACATGCACCTAGAAGGTCTCTAGTGCCTAGGCACCCCTGACCAGTCCAAGCACCCTAGTCCAGGCATCTGAAAGTTCTACAAATTTTATGAGTGCGGTTGTGACAATTTCCTCCTCATGTTCATCAATTTCTAATCCAGAACACTTCAGGATTTATTGTGAAATCAACTAAGTCTTCTATTCCCTCTCTTGCACTTAGGGTTTCAATTATGTGACTCTGCAATTAGGGTTTAACATAAATTCTATATTTTGTTAAATCAATTTGTAGGTACCTTCATTGATCCATGAACAGGACCATTCTCAACTTGGATAGTTGTGATAACTCCTTATGATCCTATAAATTCTCACTAGACTGATTGACTCTGAAAAAGAATAACTTTACATAACACTCACAGCGCACCCATATTTTGTTATGAGAGCCCTTAGTTTTGTAGATCCTGCTGCAAAAAACCACCATTCTTATTGTGTGATGCTAAAATCTTACATATTCAAATAAGCATGTTTGTTAATTTTTTAACACTTTAAAGATGTGCAAGATCTCTTCTGTATTTCCAGAAATCAATGTAGCTAAAGAATGAAGTCTCCTACACATATTCATAAACCACATTCAAATTTCTAAATCAAGTTATGTTGAGACATGGGCTATACTTTATCCTCGGTGGTGTACTCATATGAGTTACTCTACTTATGACCGATCATTGCATTTATCAGACTCCATTAAATTCTTTTGTAACTAGTAAATTGAACCGCTTTGATGTGCTTGTTGGAAGTTGCATAGTGATAGTATAAGATCTAGACTGTAAAGATTAAATTGTGTCACTACTAACCTTTGACCATGTAATAGGAATTGACTAATACTCTTTGACCTAATTTGTGATTCATAATTGTACAACCTTCCCTTGTATATTGATCAACTTTAGTGGATTCTTTAATTTTCTTTTCAAGTTTGCATGCAGAGTGGGCCAATAGGCCATATGAATATCTCAACGTTTAATGATAGTGTCCCTTTTCATGATATATAACAATCTCGCATGGTAAAAATTTAAGGCTATTCCTATTTGAATGATAAAATACCTAAAAACTAAAATGTGCATTAAAAATTAAGATACACCTCTCAATGTAGTCATTAGTAAGAAAAATATAAGAGTTGGTTAGGATTAGAGTTATATAAATTTAAAACTTGGTAACTCTGTGTTTGAGACCATACTATAATCAACATCAAATTTCAAAAGAGTGAGCAAATAAATCCAAATTAAGAATAGGATTTTATCTTTGACATTTAAGGCAATTACAAGAAAGGAGTGTATCAATTCGAAACATTAGCATGTAATGAATAAGATCAAAGAGATGAAATTGGCCCAAGTGGGAATATATTTAGACATGTTATGTCATTCAAGAATCAGAATTGCAATAATTTGTTATCATAAATTAGAATCAAGGTAAATACATGCCTAAAATTATGTGTCACACAAGAATATTTACTCAATGAATTCATAGTTATTTTTTGGAAGACTCAATAATGCAAGGAATATCACATGTTGATTTGGATTAATTAAGGAATGTGTTTAGGAAAGTTTATCTATACCCTTTATATGGCTATTTTTTCTACTTTATATACATTTGGAATTCACTAATAGAAATATAGTAAATTCATATACAAGGTAGTTTTGACCACAACTTGAAAAGGTCATTACACATATTTTATAGCCACATTTGTCAATACTTGATTTAATCATTCTATTTGGTCACATGTCATAATAAATCCAAATGACTCTATATTTTGATTGTAGAAAACATAATCTAAGGATAAATGATATTACAATTTAAAAAAATTAAATTTTATTTTAACTCAGATCTTAAAAATTTATTTGAAACGTTTTCTTGTACATTTGAAGTCTAATTATTTCTTACAAAAATTCTCTTTCAAGAAGTTTTTTTTTTGGAAAAATTGAAACTCTAAAAATTCAACCTTGGAAGAAATGGATTGCACTATTAACAATTTTGAACATATTATAAGAACATGAATTTACTCTCTAACAAATGAATCAAGTAGAATTTTTTTGATAAATTTTTAAGATATTTGGTAAAAATTAGACAATGTCACTAAGCATTAGAGTGGGAAATTGAATTAGTAGATAATTATCTTCCTCACTTGCATTTAACATATTTATATGGTGGAAACCATTATGGTTAATATTGAAATCCTATTGTGGCAATACAAGAAAGATTTTTTTCAAGATTTTAGTGATTATTTACATTTTGAAAACATTTTCCACCTTGTTGGGATACTTCAAAAATTGACAATAATGGATAGTCAACCGTGCCCCCTATCTATTTAAAAATAAGTTATATTGAAATTTAGATATTTGTGAATGCCATATTAATTAGAAGAATGGCCTATTTGGGAATGTTAAAAATTTATTCAATTTTTTAGTAAGCAAATCATAAAGGGATACATTCCAGAAAGATATAATATGTGTAAGACAACAAAAATATAGCTATTGCAGACATGTTACAACCAATAATAAGGATGAAAAATCTGGACTAGTAGTTACAAATGTCATATCTCAATATATTCCTAACCTCAATCAGGAAAGTTTAGTATTGACCACATAATGTCTCATTTTAAAGGACTCACATTTGAGTGATCATTCCTGAATTTGAAATGATTATTGTGACATAAATAGTTGTTAACATTTTTTGGTCTTCATGAAAAAGATTTTATGACCCATATCTTTGACCAATTTTGATATCTCATGCTTGGAGTTTCAGTAAATGAAAACCTTGAACCTTGATAGTTAGGATCATTTAATTTAAAGTAATGACAAGCATTGATATGCGATTATGTTAAACAAGAAATGCTTATAACATGATCTTAAGTCACTTTCAGGTTCTAGATAACATTGATAAAGGCTATGATCAAATTCCATCCGAAGAGGGTGAGAGAAAATGCGAAATTGAGCTAAAGGGATCTTAGGCATGAAAAAAAACCCATTTCATGCATATTCATAGGAATTTTGTCCCCACATATGATCTTCACCAAATTTGTAATTCCTACAATTTTTTAGTAGTTGAAGTTTTGGTTTCAAAGGCTTTTTGGAGACCACTATACTATACTTATAAAATCATGACTTAATCTCAATTTCGTAAACCCTGAACTCAGGTGTTAGGTAAGAAAAGAGCGTAGATTAAACCCAAGAGGAATAGTGCTATGAATTCAAGATGGATGGTCAAAAATTGTGAAGGAGGTTCTAATCCTTGACATACCAACATTCCTCATTATGCATCCCTTTTTGGCAAATTGTAGAGAAGATTAAGTTACCAAATGATGGATACCTATTTTACAATAACTCATGGAATGAATCTGCCATGATCAACCCCTATGGAGGCATAGTGATATGACATTGAAAATCAAAGATATTGAACCTATCAATACGGGATTGAATTCAAAAGATAGATTTGAAAAATTACTTGGAACAAAGATTAAGTAAAGTAATTGATAGTGATTTCTTTTTTCTCTAAGATAGTAAGAAGAGTTTTCATTTTTCATAGGATGAACCATTCCTTAAGAGTTCATAATTGATAAAACATTTTTCTCAAATATGGACCCCAAAATCAATGTCTTGTAGAAGAAGTTGGTGTATCCAATGTTAGAAGCACAAGGGACTGAGAGGGGGGTGAATCAGTCCTTAATTAATTTCAAATTTATTTTCCAAAACCATCAATGCATTTATCATCATTTATCCATTCAATACAATAACCATTCATAACTTTTAATGTGTGCACATTAAGATATCAAAATCAACCACAAGAAAGAAAGAAAGTACTCATAAGACACAAGATGTAAGTGGGAAACCCTCATGGGGAAGAAAACCCATTGAAACTACTACAACACAAATTATATTTAGTATATGGCCAACTACAAATTTTTAGTGAGGCACCAACCCCACAAGGAGCACCAACCCCTACAAGTAGAGCACCAACCCCTAATTTAGTGAAGCACCAACTCCACAAGGAGGCTACAACCCCCTAAGATGACCAAGCACTAACTCAACCACCTGAAGATGTTTGATCTCTGATAATTCTTCTGCCACAACTGATGGAGATCACAATTTCAGCTCACAAACCCTAGCTCATACCCTAGGACATTCAAACTTGCTCTTTCTCCTCTTTCTCAACTTGTCTTGCTTCTAACCTCTTTCTCTCATGCTTATTTTTCCTCAATATGAAACAATTGAATCATAATATTCAAAAAATTCCTCAAATACCTGCAAATATACTCTCACCTAGGTCACACTTTAACCCCCATGCAAGACTAGTTCAAAAATGAGCCAAAACATGTTCACTTTTATATGCAAATTTCTTCTTCTTTCAAACATGTTAGGCCCAAACTTTTCATGATAATTTTTCCATAATAATCTATAAGAATAATTTTTAAATTTTTAATTATAATAGTCACATTTGACCCAAGTAGGTCGGCCTAGCCAAAAACCTTATTACATGTGCCACAAATGGCTCAAAACCCCATGGGCACAATCTTAAAATTTCCCTAACATTAGTATCATACTTGTTCATGACCAAAAAACCCTTATAAATATGAATAAAATATCATTAAAAATTCATATATGGTCAATTAATATCAACTAATCAAATTATTTCATTTACTGGGTGCAGTTCCCTTTATAATTCTCAAAACAACTGTTTCCTCCACCCTGGAAACTTCATCTGATCACAAAATAACTTCTACTCAACCAAAACATGCCATGTGACCACTCAAAATAAATTTAAAAACCTTTATAACAACTTATAAGAAATTTATAAGTCATGAAACATCCTTCACTTCAAACCACAACTACTTTTTGCCTTCACCAAATCAACCTGCCAAAAAATTTGTTTCCAAAGGTTAGCTCATAAAATAATTTATACATACATTAAAGACCTAAAAATGGATTAATTTGATGAAAAATTTATCCATATTCACTTTCCAATTTATAGAAGCATCAACCAATCCATCTCATGCTTCAAACAACATCAAACTTGCACCAAAATAGATGTTGTCTTGAACTGCCAAAAATATTCTTACTCAAAGAATGACCTGGAAACCCTATCAAATGACCTCATCATGAGGAAATTAATATATAAATGTAAATATATCTGAATCTAATTTCCAACACAACTTGAATCATCTCAAAACTCCACCTGTAGCTCAAGTTATGGCTAAAACACTGGACCCTGTTATTTGAGACCCCAAAACTGCCCTTTGACTAGTCAACCTATTTGGACCTCAAAACACCATGAAACTGCATGAAAATTTCTTTAAACCTCAATTTACATCAAGATAAAATACCATACATCACACACCATCAATTTTGCATGCTACTGCTTTGGACCATCTTGTCCTAAAACCTTCTTCTCCAGAAAATGTTATTTTTAGGTGGGGATCACTCATCATCATGACCTCAACCATACATTTATGGAAATAATGAGGAGTCCTATACAACATCCAATCATCAATTTTTCATTGCAACAAATCAAAACTGGGTCACAATACTTCACTTTTTGCAAACTGCTCCTAGCTAGGGTTTAACTAGGGTTTTAGACCTCTTTACCTTCTTAACATTCGTTCATAAAAATGTGACAATAAAATGACCTCATTATTTTTTTAAACCTTATAAAATCACCTTATAATAATCCTTGAAATACACAAGGTCCCATGCAAAGCACACTATTCACAATGAGCATCTAAAGTTGCAAATTCAAGCAGGATTTTCACTTGATCTTGACCCTGTCTCACAAAAACAGTCATATCTTGAAAAATAATCAACATGGGAACCTGAAATTTTATCTAAGAGCATCATCACTCATCCTTATAACATCTCCAATCATTATAATATCAATTCCATTTCTCAATATCTACAGTCATTAAGACTTACCTATGCTTGCATGCTAGATCCTCATAGTAACAACTAGGGTCAACTAAAATAATGCAATAACTGAACATATAACCTACTGAAAATGACCCAAACATACCTCATATGACATGATATACCTGATTGCATGCTTCCATGATCTCAAATGGCTCCAATCCACTCTGTCACACCTCCAAGCTGTCATACCTGCTCCCAATGAGCACCTGTAACATAGAGAACCACCTGTACCTGAACTATGCCACTAATTTGAGTGCTCAAGCACCCTCAAATCATGCTAATAATCATGCCAACCTACTTCCCAAGCATCCACAAAGCTCACATTTCCAAGAAACACCTCCTAGGCACTTGTATGGGCTTGCTAGAGAAAACATGCATCATTGAATCCCATTGTAGCAGCTGATAATCATCTAAATCATCATGTTAGAACCACATATGTCATCATGATATCATCCCACAACATTTAATTTTTCACTAATGTGGTTTTTCATCAATGACAACACCTATTAGGACACCATACCAATAAAGAAAAGTTGTGGGAAGTTGGGAGAATTATTTTGAGAAAATAAATGATACAAAAAGATGTAGATTATTTGTTATGTTTATGAAATTAATTAAAATAATACCTACAATGAAGAACCTAGGACTAAGAACATATAATATTGATGGTTGAAATGTGACAATTTTTTAAAATATACATAAAACATACCGTATTGAAGGTGGAAATAAATGTAGTAAAGATAGTAATGTTGCATGACATACACTGACTAATTGTATAGTAAGTGATAAAACAATGAATAAAAACTTGATTAGAAAAAGAAGTAGATCTTTGAAAGTAAACAGAAAAACACTAATGAAAGTAATAGGGAGACGAAAAAGTCTTGAATAATCCAGTAACACTTAATGTTGGGAATTCTATAGTAGACTTCAATGGAAAGACATGAATACATATGATATTATAAAAGAATTAGTTGCAAAATTTTGGAATGAGAACACAAGGGTTTCACCAAATAGAAGGGATACAAGGAAAAAAATAACATGTTCTCGTAATCATGAACCGCATGTGAAACATTTCTTGTATATGTCTCAAACACAATTGTTCTCTAAGTTTAAGAAGTAAAATCAAGAAATTAATATTAGCCAAATATTTTTTGAAATGAACAAACCCTTTTATGTGAAAATAAATCACTCACATACCACATGTTATTGTAGGCATCATGTTGATTTATTCAATACACATGATGTGTTTCATCAAGTATGTTGTGGTCTGCATACTGACATCATGTTGCAGGAGTGTGGAATAAATGTACAACCAAAATCTGAAATAGAATTTATTCCTACCATATTTTATAAAAAAACAATTGGATAATTTTTTTTATAACAAAGCATGTTTGGATGGAACGTGCAACGTATGTGGTGGCTTGACAAAATTGAAAAGTTGTATCCATGAGGAGAATACACATGCAATAGGAAAATAATTAATTGGTATCAACAAATATAAATATATGGCATGCCAATTAAAATATAGAAAATAATCTAAGAGGTGTGAGCTTGTTACAAAACAATAACATGTATCAAAATATATGGTCAAATCCAGAGAGGAAATTGTTTATGAATATGCAAGGCACACACATAGAGCTCAATGGCCAGATGAAAAATTCAAGTTAAGTAATGACATATTCCCACTTGTTACTATTGTTTTAGTAGTTTACTTCACAAAAAATTACTCATCACAGCCACAAATGGAGGTTCACTCATATTACTACAACTCATTGCAAGTTTCTATTTTCATGTATATAACATTAATGCACTCTTCAGAAAGTAGTGAGAAAAATCAAAAAATATTAAGAGATTATTAGTTATACAACAGTGATGATTGAACACATTCTAAATAATATGTGCAAGGGTGTTTCAATTTGTTTTATTTGAATTTGACTGAAAGAAACATTATTTTCAAACAACATTACATTTGGTTGAACAACTGCACATCACAATTTAAGAATTCACAGATCTTTTATTGGCTAAGTAGGATGCATGTGATAACAAGTGTATAACATATTTAGAGTTTTACTGAGGTAGGACATGGAAAGTGAGAGCATTATGGTGCAAGAGAAGCATGACAAGATCCCTTGTAAGAGAAGAATTAAAGTTCAAAGATGATGCTAATTTTACAGTTACAAAAATCATTGTTGAATGGTGTAACAAGAACATGGGCCATGAATCTCAAGTGAGCTCAACAATTCATAGATATTTCTTGTTTATAAAGGAACACCATTTGGCAACCTATGAAAATTTTATTACATTTACATGATCAAGTGAGATGCACTCATTTTGTATCTTAAACACAAGTTCTTGTACTATTCATACTAGGTGCATGACATGTTTTTGTATTACATGCATTAATGTTATTTGAAATGAATATGAGTCACACAAGTGGGTGGATGAATGGACTTGTAAACCTCTAATTCCACCAGACACATATCGGGTTCCATAAGTATTACAACTTGTGTCTTCATATCATATGAAAACATCATATGATTTTAACCAAGTCTCTGATCTAGTGCAATAAGGTACATACATGTATTGTTATAAATTTATAAATTATTAAATGTTAATCCCTAAATTTATTTAAAAATTTACTTGATTTTTTCTTTATGATTCAAGGCGTGTTTTTGTAGTTATTGTAACAACGAAGAGGGAAAAAACTAGTTCTTATCTTATTGTGTAGACGAAAAAAATAAATAGACTTCCCCAGTTCTTGATGGTGACAACCTTGAGTATCCTACTGGGTCAATACTAGTCATTAGAACTTGACTTCAATGATATTCTAAAAATCAAATATTTGGTTGTTTCAAGACTACAAAATATATAGGATATACACCACTATTCACATTTGGTTCTTGCAACAAATATTTAGTTGATCAAATATTGGGGTAGGCCATCAAACAAGAATATGTGGAAGGTTCATGAGTCAAATCATGAAGAAACTTGTTCTACTGTCAAAAGTATAGTGGATCCTAGTAGTTCATTGAATTGCATTTCCAAGATATGTTGACTTAAGACTAGATATACATCTATATTAATTTTATTTGATTAAATTTTAATGATTTTCTTTAAATTTTTTAGGTTTTAAAATTCTATTTAATTACTTACTAACATGTTTATGTAGGTTAGTGGTGCCAAAGAAGCTTCCACCTTCACATGATTGGAACTGTTAGCAAATAATTCCATATTCTAGAAGCTAAGAGAAATTAAATGGATTAGATGTGCATGTTTCAGTCCTAACAACTCGTTTAGTTGAAAAATGGTGACAATTTCACATGTGCGAGAAGATGAATTGTCACCAATGTATAAGATGCCTATCTAACATAAATATTAGAAAAAAATAAAAAGCATAGATTCTCATTTCACCACATATATTGTATTATAAAACCCATTCTTAACATGTTTCTTGGAAACCAAAAACAATAACTCACTCGTTGAGGTTATACCTTTTTTTTCTCTCAAGGCTCTTAAGGGACTATGCCTAACCAAAGTATCTAGGAAGGATTTGGATCATTAGGAACAAAAAATTACACCTCCCATAACATATATTAGGCCCCCCATATGTGTGGTAACTTTTGGTTCGGTGCCACAAGCTTCATATTGCAAAATATCGCATTTTGAGGCCTAAAACTGACTCAAATTGAAGATTTCAACATTGTTACATTTAATGGGATAGTGAGAGAAAAACATTGACTTGGGAAAAAATATGATCAAATTTTGTAGAGGGTCTCAACATGGAAGTGTAGGTCTAGAAGAGACTTGTCAAAGTGTCATGGATCTCGAGATATCACTCGTCAAAGTTATACCCTTTTTTGCTCTTGGGGCTCTTAAAGGACTACACTTGACCAAAGTAGCTGGGAAGGATCGGGATCATTGGGAACCAAAGTGACACCTCTTTTAGCATATACTAGAACACCTAGATGTGTAGGAGTTGTCTTTTTGGTACCATAATATTCTGATGGTAAAATATCACTTTCGGCAGCCTAACAATGACTCATATTGAAGAGTTTGACACTGTTGCATTCAATGTGACAAAAAGAAAAATGCTTTGACCTAGACAAACCCTAAGATGATTTTGTAGATGATCTCAATGTGTAAGTGTAGGTCTAGATGAGACCTTTAAAATTTCCATAAAGCTCGAGAAATTACCCATTGAAGTTATAACCTTTTTTGCTCTCGGGGCTCTTAAGGGACTATGCCCTACCAAAGTATTCGAAAAGGATCAGGATCCTTGGGAACTAAAGTGGTACCTCCCCTAGTGTATACCAAGCCACCTGGATGTGTGGGTGCTATCTGTTTGGTGCCACGAGCTTCCGGTTATAAAATATCACATTTGGCGTCCTAACACTAACTCAAACTAATTAGTTCAATGATACCTTTGAAAGTGCCACGAAGCCTAATAAATCACATGTCGAAGTTATCACTTTTTTCGATCTTTGGAATCTTAAGGGACTAAACCTAACCAAAGTAGTTGGGAAGGATCATGATTGTTGGGCACCAAATCAAAACCTCCCCTAACATATAACAAGCCACCCATACATGTGGGTACTGTCCATTTGGTACCACGATATTTCAACATTTGGTTGCCTAACACTGACTCAAATTGAAGAGTTCAACACTGTTTCATTTGATATGACAACAAGAAAACTATATTGACCAGGGGAAAATCATGATAATATTTTGTAGAGGGTCTCAACATGGATGTGTAAGTCTAGATGAGACGTTTCAAAGTTCCACAGAGCCTGAGAAATCACCTGTTGAAGTTATATCCTTTTTTACTCTCGGAGATCTTAAGGGACTATGCCTAACCAAAGTAGTTGGGAAGGATCGAGATTATTGGGCACTAAAATGGCACCTCCGCTAGCATATAACAAACCACCTAGACATATGGGAATTTTCCATTTGGTGCCACAAGCATCTGGTTACAAAATATCACGTTTGATGGCCTAACACTGACTTAAATTGAATGAGTCTGACACTGTTACATTTGATAGGAAAATGAGAAATCACATTGACCTGGGGAAAAACATGACTGGATTTTATAAATGATCTCAAATATGAGGTGTACTTCTAGACGAGACCTTTCAAAGTGCCACGAAGCATGAGAAATCATCCATCGAAGTTATATCCTTTTTTACTCTCAGGGCTCTTAAGGGACTACACCTGATTGAAGTAGCCGGGAAGGATCTTATTCATTGGTCACTAAAAAATACCTCCCCTAGTGTATAATAGGCCACTCGAATGTGTGGGCACTATCCATTTGGTGCTATAATCTTTCGGTCGTAAAATATTGCATTTGACAACCTAACAATGACTCGAATTGAAGAGTTCAACACTATTACATTTGATATGATATCGATAAAAACACACTGATCTCAAGTAAACTATGATAGGATTTCATAGAGGTTCTCAACATGGAGGTGTAGGTCTATACGAGACCTTTCAAAGTTCCTGTTGGGGTTATCACACCAGTTGTACAAATAATATGTCAGATCTAAGCATACATGAAAATAAAAGCGGATATTCTACCAGAAGAAATATACAAAAACAAGAGACATAAATCAACACTAAATTTAATGTGGTTCACTCAGTGTGGGCTATGTCCAACAAGAAATAAGCTAATATATTATCTAAAGATTTGATAAGATATACAATGAAGATTTACAATCTTCCACACCTCTAAGATGTTTAGTACTTTCTTCCTATCAAGCTTTTTTCTTCTTTCATCAAGAATTCTCTCTCACATAATTATCTTTTAATTATGATCCATACACTTACTTCTAAATCCTATATTTTATGCTTATATAGTCGTTTATAGACTTAGGGCACTTAGTCATGTAATTACAATTAATAAATCTATTTTAATGCTAAAAATAGATATATTCCCGAGAGTTAATTAAAACTTCATCGTATAGGTAACCAACGTCGATTCTACCTAACTGTCACTGTTCCTACTTGCCCTTGACTAATGTCGATCATCCCTGACCGATGTCGATCTATCCTGACTGATGCCGGTTTGACCTTAACCGATGCTAGTTACTATATTTTCCAGCAAATTCCAATTGCATGCTAAAATGAAGTAATTAAGCTTCACAACTCAAAAATCTCCCACTTAGAGTTTAATTACTTCACCATACCTATACAACATCATTCTTGGATACTTCCTTGGCTTTGTTTCTTCCTCTTCAAGTCTCAAACTCAAAGACCAACAAAAGTGGAGTGTATCTCCAACTTCTCCTTTGATAATGGCTTCGTTAGCATATCCGTAGTGTTCTTGCTCATATGAATCTTTTCTAGATTCAAATATCCATCCTCCAATACCTACCGTATGAAGTGATACCTCAACTGAATGTGTTTCATTATTGAATGACACGCTAAGTTCTTTACCAAATAAATTACACTCTGACTATCACTGAACAATTTATAATCACTTTGCTCCTTTCCCAACTCTTCCATTAACCTACTCATCCATATCATCTCCTTACTAGCCTTTGTAGCTGCAACATACTCTACCTCTGTAGCAAAAAAATCCACAACCTTCTGTAATATTGAAATCCAACTAACTGTCATTCCACCTTCTGTGAAAGTATATCTAGTAGTGCTCCTCCTACCATCCAGATCTCCAGCCATATCCAAATCAACATAGCCACGTAATGAAATATCCAAACCTCCATAGCATAACTGCATGCTAGATGTCCCTTTCAAATACCTGAGTATCCATTGGACTGATTTCTAATGCTCTTTACCTAGATTAGCCATATATCTACTCACAACTCCCACTGCCTGTGTAATGTCTGGTCTGGTACAAACCATAGCGTACATGAGATTTCCAACTGCTGAAGCATATGGTACTCGTGTCATGTATTTGACCTCATCGTGTGATGAAAGACATTGATATTTTCTCAATTTGAAGTGTCCAACCATAGTTGTGCTAATAGGTTTTGCATTCTGCATGTTGAACCTTTCTAGCACCTTGTAGATATAATTCTCCTGAGACAAATACAATTTATTGTTTTTTCTATCTCTGTGTATTTGCATGCCAAGGATTCTTTTTGTAGCTCCTAAATTCTTCATTGCAAATGTGTGAGCTAGCTTTCTCTTAAGCTCACCAATGTCCTGCATACTAGATCCTGCAATAAGCATATCATCCACATATAGTAATAAAATAATATAGCTCCCATTTTCAAGCTTCTTGAAATAAACACAATGGTCAGATTCACATCTCAAGTAACCATGCTCATGCATAAAACTATCAACCCTCATTTACCATTTCCTTGGAGCTTTCTTGAGCCCATATAGACTCTTTTTCAACCTGCACACTAATTTCTCCTTACCCTTGAATTCATACCCAAGCAGCTACTGTATATAAATCTCTTCATCCAAATCACCATGAAGGAAATCCGTCTTCACATCTAGTTGCTCTAAATACAAATCTTCTACTGTAACTAAATTCAATACAGTATGAATAGAAGCCATCTTAACAACGAGAGAAAATATTTCACCAAAGTCAATACTTGCTTTCTATGCAAATCCCTTTACTACAAGCCTTGCCTTATACCTTTTCTGTCCACCCTCTTCTTCCTTAATCCTGTAAACCCACTTGTTCTGCAATGTTCTCTTACCTACTGGAAACTTAACCAAATCCCAAGTCTGGTTCTGTTCCAAGGATTCCATCTCCTCATTCATGTCATGCTCCCACTGAACGTGAATCTTATCCTGCATTACCTCTTCAAATATTTTTGGTTCACCACTATCAGTCAATAATAGATAAAATAAAGAAGGTGTAAATCTTTCTAGAAGTTTACTTACCCTTTGTGACCTTCTCACAGGAGTTTGGGGTACTGGAGACTCAATCTGGGCCTCCTGGACATTCGTATCAACTTCTGACAGTGACCGATGCCGGTCACCTCTAAGCGAAGTCAGTTCTGCTAACCGATGCTAGTTCTGATCATCTGTAACCATTGGCAGTTTATCTGACAGATGCCGGTCAGGGCCTAACTGATCACAATTATTGTGTATTTCTATAGGTGTTTCTTTACAACCCGAGAGTTCATTTTCATCAATAAACTTCTTAATTTTCTCATCCTCGGGAACCAAAATTTTATCCCTGTACATTCTCTTTTCATTCCATTCAACATCACGACTCCTAATAATTTTAGAATTCTCTAAATCCCAAAAACGGAAACTAAAATCACTAGATCCATAACCAATGAAAGTGCACCTCTTGGATTTTACATCCAACTTTTTTCTATTTTCCTTATCAACATGCACAAAATCTTCTGAACCAAAAACTTTAAGAAAAGAAAGATCTACCTCTTTTCTGGTCCATGCTTCCTTTGGTATTCCTCCATCTAGTGAACTTGAAGGGCCACGGTTAATCAAATAAACCACTTTATCAACTGTTTCTGCCAAAAACTGCAAGGGCAATCTAGAATGTATCCTCATACTTCTAGCACATTCCATAATTATCCTGTTCATTCTTTCTACAACACCATTCTCTTGTGGTGATCTTGGAACTGTTATTTCTCTACGTATCCCATCACTGAACAATAATCATTGAAAGCCTTGCTACAATATTCATCACCATTGTCAGATCTAAGACACTTTAACTTAGAATTTGATTCATTCTCAACAAGGGCTTTCCATCTTTTAAAAGTCTCAAAAACATCAGATTTACGTTTAATGCAATAAACCCATACCTTTCTTGTAGCATCATCAATGAAAGTAACATAATACTGGGATCCTCGATGAGAAGCTACCTGATCTGGTCCCCACACATTTGAGTGTACAAGCTCCAATTTCTACTCCTTCTTAGATGCCCCAACTTTGAGAAATCTCACTCTCTTTTGCTTTCTAAAGATACAATGCTCACAGAAATCAAGATCTAAATCTTTCAAATATGATAACTTACCCTTATCCTTTAAGACCTGCATTCCTTTTTGACTCATATGACCCAATCAATTATGCCACATGCACGCATCTGAATCTGAAGCAGACAATGTAGAAAATGAATCAGTAATATAGGTAGATAAATATAACATTCCTACCTTCTTACCTCTTGCAACAAAAAAGCATCCCTTGGTGACTTTCCAAGAGTCTCCTGTAAAAGTAACCATGCAACCAGATTCACCTAGTTGCCCTGTAGAAATAAGATTGCCTTCTGAGGCTTGGCACATGTCTCACATCTTTCAATATCCATGTATTTTCATTCTATAATTTTAGATGAACTTCCCCTTTACCAGTAATACTGCAAGGTTCATCATCACCCAAATAAACATGCCCAAAATTTCCCTAGACATAATTTCTGAAATAACCCTTATTAGGGGTTGCATGGAAAGAAGCTCCTGAATCTAAAACCCATGATTCAATTCTATTATCTAAAGAAAGAATAAGAGCATCTTGCATTACCTATGATGCAACAAGATTTGCTTCTTTACCTTTATCTGGTTGTTGGTTCTCTTTATCCTTTGACCAACAATATTTCTTTGCATGTCCTTTCTTTCCACATTTCCAACAAGTAATTCCATTACTTTTGGATTTAAATCTGCTATCCCTTGACTTTGATTTCCAATTACTCTTACTCTTGGATCTCTCCTTCTGCCTGCCCCTGCTTTCTACATTCAAAGCATTTCCAGATGACGATTCCTCTGTACTATTCCTGTGAATTTCTTCATTCAAGATTATACTAATCACATCATCAAACTTCAAAATATTATTAGTAGATGCTGCTAACAACCATTACCAAGTTATCCCAACTATCAGGCAAAGAACATAAGAATAAAAGTGATTTTACTTCATCATAAAATGGTATTGCAACCGATTTTAATTGATTTACAATAGATCATAAATCATTCAAATGACTAGAGGTAGATTCACCTTTATGCATCTTAGAACTAAATAGTTTCTTCATCAAATAAACTTTATTTGAAGCACTAGGTTTTTCATATAAATTAGCAAGATATTTCATTAAGTCTACCGTAGAAGCCGCTTCTGTAATATTAGAAGCCACGGATGCTGTCAGGCTCAATCTTATAGATCCCAAAGCCTTTCTGTCAAGAATCTTCCATTCTTCATCAGTCATCTTCGTAGCTCTAGAATTCTCATCCAACGGTAAGTACAAATCTCTTTGATATAGATAATCCTCAATCTGCATCTTCCATAATTGATAATTTCGGCTGTCAAATTTCTCTACCTTGTATTTATTATCTTCTGCCATTTCTGTAGCTCCCACTCAATCGAAAACCCTCTATGAGTAAATCTATCAACACAATAAACTCTCAAACAAATATCTGATACTAGTTGTTGGGGTTAGCACACCAGTTATACAGACAATATATCAGATCTAAGCATACATGCAAATAAAAGCAGATATTCTACTAGAAATATACAAAAATAAGAGACATAAATCAACACCAAATTTAACATGGTTCACCCAGTGTGGGCTACGCCCACTAAGAAACAAGCCAATTTATTATCCAAAGATTTTACAAGATATATAATGAAGATTTACAATCTTCTACACCTCTTAGATGTTCAGTACTTTCTTTCCATCAAGTTTTTTGTTCTTTCATCAAGAATTCTCTCTCACATAATTATCTTGTAATTATGATCCATAAACTTACTTCTAAACCCTAGCTTTTATGCTTATATAGTCGTTTATAGAATTATGGCACTTAGCCATGTAATTACAATTAATAAATCTATTTTAATGTTAAATATAGATATATTCCTGAGAGTTAATTAAAACTTCGTCGCATAGGTAACCGACGTCGGTTCTGCCTAACCGTCGCTGTTCCTACTTGCCCTTGACTGATGCCGATCTAACCTTAACCGATGCCGATTACTATATTTTCCAGCAAGTTCCAATTACATGCTAAGATGAAGTAATTAAGCTTCATAACTCAACAGTTCCATGGAGCCCAAGAAATCATCCGTTGAAGTAATAGCTTTTTTTACTCTTAAGGCTTTTAAGGGACCAAGCCCAACCAAAGTATCCGGGAAGGATTCAGATTCTTGGGCACCAAAATGGTGCCTCCCTTAGTGTATACCAGGTCATGTAGATGTGTGGTCATTTTCCGTTTGGTTCCATGAAATTATGATGGAAAAATATCACATTTGGTGGCCTCACACCAACTCAAATCGAAGAGTTCAACACCAGTACATTTGATGTGAAAATGATAAACCCACATTAACCAGGGACAAACCATGATTGGATTTAATATAGGGTATCAACACAAATGTATAGATCTATATGAGAAATTTAAAAGTGCCACAAATTCTGAGAAATCACTCATTGAATTTATATCCTTTTTTGCACTAGGGGATCTTAAGGGACTACTTCCGACTGAAGTATCTAGGAAATATCGGGATCATTGGAAATTAAAAAAATTCCTCCCCTAGCGTATACCAAGCCACCCAGACATGTGGTAATTTTCTTTTTGGTGCCATGAGCTTCCAGTTGTAAAATATCACATAGAGGTATAGGTCTATATGATAACTTTCAAAGTGCCACAGAGTCCAAGAAATCACTCATTGAAGTTATAGCCTTTTTTGTTCTAGGGGCTCTTAAGGGACTACCCCTGACTGAATTATCTGGGAAATATCGAGATCATTGGACATTAAAGAAATTCCTACCCTAGCGTATACCAGGCCACCGAGACATGTGTGCATTGTCCATTTGTGCCATGAGCTTCTAGTTGTAAAACATCACATTTCAAGGCCTAACACTGACTCAAATTGAAGAGTTCAATACCGTTACATTCGATAGGATATTGAGAAAACTACATTGACCTAGGGAAAACCGTAATAGGATTTTGTAGAGGGTATCAATATAAAGGTGTAGGTATAAATGATATATTTCAAAGTTCCACGGAGCCCGAGAAATCACCCATCAAATTTATAGCCTTTTTTCTCTAGGAGCTCTTAATGGACTACGCCCAAACGAAGTAGCCGGGAAGGAACAGAATTGTTGGGCACCAAAATGATGCCTCCCCTAGAGTGTATACCAAGCCACCCAAACATGTGGGCACTGTTTGTTTGGTGCCATGAGCTTCCAGTTACAAAATATCACATTTGGAGATCTGACATTGACTTAAATTAAAGAGTTCGACACCATTGCATTCGATAGGACATCGAGAAAAGTGTATTGATCTGGGGAAAACTGCAATAGGATTTCATATAGGGTCTCAACGCGGAGGTGTAGGTCTAGAAAATACCTTTCAAAGTGCCATGAATTCTGAGAAATGTCTGAGACATTCTCTTTCTCTCTCTCTCTTTCTCTCTCTCTCTCTCTCTTTTTCTCTCTTTTTCTCTCTCTCTTTCGTGAAGCTATTGGTTTCCTTAACTCAAACTTCAAAGAAGGATTCAAAAGTTGACAAGTTTGTATGAAAATCTTGTAGGCCTAATAGATTCTCAATACCCCTAAAATCCTTCAACATTGAATCAAGCTATCATTAAACATTCATAGATAGAATACGACTAGATTCAATTACCCATATGGTCATTAGATGTTACTAACTGAAAATGAAATAAAATGGAGAAAAACTATCAAAAATCCCTGAATTAAGCCTTCTTAGATCCCCTTGTACACATAGTCCCTCATAAATGTAGTTGTATGAACTAAAATTTTCCAAAACTTCAAAAATACGTTTAAGAACATCAAAACACAAGTGCTTGAATTTTTTAGTGTTTTTCACTGTATAAATCAAAATATATTCATTTTTTAGCAAATTAACCCGAGGCATAGTTTCTCCTAGCCCGAGAGGAGCGAAATTTTGATATCTAGAGAAAAAACGTGTTTATATATTTCATTCAAACTTTCTTAGCTTTTTTTTGACATTCTCTAACTTTCATCTTTAGGGCTCAAGTGGTGATCATGCACAAAATTGTCTAAAATATAAGCTTTTCATGAAACTGGGTTCTCAGGGTTTCTCGAGCTTGGAACATGAAATAAGCATGGAAAATGAACAAGTAAGGTTTGAAAACATAGACATGCATTTAATTACACCTACTAATCTCACCAAAATATATATTTTCATTCAAAATTCTTGGAAATATGAGTTACAAGCTTGTTATACTTGGGAATTTGAGTTCTATTATTGATTAGTTACAACTGGAATTTAAATGATTTACATTTTTATAATCATTTTAGATTCCCAAGGAGTAATTTAAAGTGATCTAGGCCTATGAAACACTTTTCATCCTTTATACCATACAAGCTAGTTTCAAATTTTCAAATATAGAAATAGAGGGAAAATTGCAACTCAGTCTATATGACCAATTACACACCAGAAGCCTAGATATGGCTTTTTATTGACATACAAAGACTCTTAAGACCTTTAAGACTCTAAAAAAACCTAAAGATAGAGCTTATTAAAAATGAACCTACATCACTCTTGTTCTCTCACTCTCTATCTCTCTCACTCTTTCTTTCTCTTTCTATCTTACTTTTACTCTCTTTCTCTATCTCTTACTCTTGCACTCTCTTTACCTCTCAATATATTTCTCTCTTTCACTCTCACTCTTTGTCTTTCAATATCTCTCACTCTCTCTTTCTATTTCTCTCCCATTCTCTCTCTCTCTCTCTCTCTCTCTTTATCTCCCACTCTTTATCTCTCTCTCTCTCTCTCTCTCTCTCTCATTTTCTCTCTCACACTCGATATCTCTTTGAACATTAATCTTTTGAGATGATCCATGAATCATTTTAACTTGTTGGATTTTCAAATTCAAAATTTTAAAGGATAAAAGAGTGATTTTAATGTTAAGAGAAATGTTTTATCATGAGTAGTGAGAGATGAAGCAGAAAATAAATTGCAAGATCTAAAAATTGAAATAAAAATAATTTGTAAAATCCATGTTTTAAATTGTACTGGATGATTGCATCCCATGAGACCACATCTCTTAGAGGAATTTGTTCTAATATCTCACACAAAATTTTTATGCTTCCACATTTTGCATGCATATATAATAGGACACTTGAACTACATCAAAAAAGAACTTTTCAATATACATTGAAGGATTTATATATCATTTTCCAACTTGCTCCCAAATTTACATAAGCTAGGAGCATGCTGGCAAATTTTGTGGACTCTAGGTGTACCAATCCCAATTGCAATTTTGTGAAAGTTTTTAAAGCCTTATCAACAAATTTTTTTTCTACATATTGTAATAATTGTAGTCTGTGAGACCTCATTCAAGTGTCATTTTGAACATGTCACATATCATGTACATGCTTCCACACTTTATGCACATATTTTTGTGTTGTAAGAGGTTAGAAAGTAAATTCATATGAAAACAAAATTCTCTTGGGAATTTTATGTTTATCTTTCTTATTATTGCCTTAATATGTAGTGACCCTAATAAAATTTTGTCTCAATTGTCAAATATCTTGCATCCACAATCAAGATATATCTTTACCCTACATATAATCCATGGTAGTGGTATGAGAAGAAATAGGTATTTTTGTAAGCACCTCATCTTATTTACTATTATTATTTTTATATTTGTAGAGGAGTACATGCAGAAAAAAGTCATTAGAAAGAAAGTAAAAAATATATTCCACCTAAAAATGTTTTTGTTAAAATAGTTTACAACCTCAATTTTGCTTGGAACCTAATTCTCCTACACCCTTTTGCAATATCTAGGAAAAATCAAACATCTATTTCTCAAGAATCCATATGGCTTTATTATTTTTCTGACCTTCCATCCCAATTGATCTTCACAACTTATTCATTCTTATGGAGTATATTGCAAACCACCTCATTTTCCACATCATCTATATTTTTTTAGATCTTACAATTAGTTTGTATAGAAATATCTTCTCATCGTACCATGTGACTCTTCAGACCTAGTCCCCCCCAAACATCTCAGGATTGCAGTAGGTTTCCCAAGAAAAATGTTTTTTTTTAAAATAACCCTTTCCATCATACCAGAGGGATTCCCTTATCATTTTTGTAGACGGTGTCTCATTTTCTCTCTATTTCTCTCTCTATTTCACTCACTCACACACACACTCTCTCTATTAATCTCACACTCTCTCTCTTTTTATATCCTTTTCTCTCTCATTGATGTTGACATTATATGATTATTGAGATTCCAGGAAGTGGATGTCATTGGTATTGGTGTTATATGATTATAATTGATGGCATTGAATGGTTCTAATAGTGGGTAAATTGTATGCTAGTTGTATATATTTTAATACCCGTGTTTAGAACATAAAAAAATAAAACTAACAATGGAGTCATATTAGTACACTTAGATACATATAAAGAGTGATTTATCCACTATACAAGTTTGAAAACAAAAATTTAGTTGTCTCGAGTACATTATATTGAATTCTGAAATCCATGATGACATGCAAAATTTGAAAAAAATGAATGTGTAACAGAGCCATATAGGTGTACAATGATATACATAAGAAAAATACAAATCTACGCCTACATTCCATGAAGACATACAATAATATCCGTATACATCAAAACTATGAGGAATTATTGAACAATTTGGTTCCCTTGGCCTGCTAAGAATATGAACTAGTGTCATAAGTAGAATATCCCTTATGCCTATCAGACCTCCTATGCTCAAGGGATGAGTATAACTCCACTTAATAATACAAATAAACAACATAGGAATTAATATACAACTAATGACATGTAAACTTATATTACTTACACATAAATACTTACTGCGATCTCATAATCATTCTAAATCGTCATCTACCTCTCAGAATCGACCTCGGGGCAACAAACTCAATACCATGTGCATGGATTGGAGTTTTTAGCTCTTCCTCGGGAAACCATGATGAAGAAAATTAGAATACATATGGATGTCATTTATTTATACTAAATGATGTTATTTAATACAAGAAATTCATTATAAAAACTACATTACTAGCTCATACATGTGTAAGAGGCACAATAAACATTATGCCAATATTAACTCCAACATCTAATGACTGTTAAATATCAGTAGGAGACTCTAATGACATCATCTACTGAAAACAAGAAAAAATTTATATGTGCATACAAGTTACATGACATTATCTGCATACATTAAATATAGTTCACTCTTTTTATACATGATGATTAAAATACTAAAACTCACATTATTAAATACGTCAACATGCACAATCATATGACATCCCTTGATGCCAAAGGTCCATAGGATGCCTGTTCAACATCAAATTGTCATTTTAAGATAACATCTCTATATGGAAAACAAATTAACACAAAATATTTAGTAATTTATTACAAATTTATACCTGAGTGCCCGCTAACGAACATGCGGAAGTGGAATGTGATAGTAGATGTGTAGTTTGACCCTGAAAGTTTATAAAAATACACATGACTCATTAATTTTCATTCATAATGAATTAATATTGTTAATTATAAAATTTATTATAAAAAAATAAAATAAATTACATTTAACTTCATGTAAAATTACCTGCTAGTCAATACCAAAGGTCGAATCCAGTAGAACATTTGTGATGATGATAGTGTCCAACACAGAATCACAATGTGCCTCCTCCAATCAAACACCCTTGCTCAGATCCTAACTAGGCAGTGGAGAATCCTCACTAGGCTTGAATAGGTTGTGGAGCTATGGAGATGCCTCACTAGGTTATGGAGTAGCCTCATCAACCAAAGGTGCTTAAACTCCCACAAGAATGAAAAATTATGTTATATGATGTTTGATGCCTCAAAGGACCAACCTCATCATCTTGGGAGAGATGGATGTCATGCTAAAGCAATGAATATGTTAAATCACTAATATACTTGAGTGTCTCAACCTCCACTGTCTCCTTCACAAATGAAGGGAGTGGAAACATGTTGAACATATGGGAAAGAAAGGGGTCTAAGTAGTTTTCTACAAAATTTGTGCCCCCCAATTCTATCATGTGCAGAGCCTTTTCCTCTACTTGGAACTCTTGAAATATCAAAATAGTTTGGTATTTCATTGAGGATGAAATCACAATAGAGTTTCCTCAAGAAATATTGTGGTACCTCAAAATTGTTGCAAGGTGGTTGGTCAAAAACCATCCACCATCTATCCCAATAATTATTTATGACCCCCTCATGGTTACACAGATGGATCAAGAATCTTCTACAACTCAATAGTAAGGGTGCATTAGTTTTAGGGTCAGTGAACAAAGCACACAACTTGTCTTTGGTGATTTTTTAAATTCGTTGCATCATAAGACAATTTATCTACATAAAAATTATGAAAATTGGTTTTGTAACCCTCCCGCTTGTTTATTTGACCCACCACATTATCAATATTATATATTAATGACTCTAATGACGACACAATATTTTGGTGATGGGTACTTGTGGCATTGGGGTTTCTTAGGGTATCTATTAAGCCTTGAATTTGATCTTTGTTATTTCAAATATCCCATAAAAGGTTTTTTTGGGTATTAAGAGGATGTATATGAATAAAAGGAGATGTTTCAGATATGTTTTGTTCACCCTGGTCTATGGGTGAAGGAGGGTTTTCAGGTGAAGAGATTGGATCCATTGAAAATAAAAAAATCAGGAACAATGCAAGAAAAATGCAAAAAATTAGTTTAATGATAAAAAACCCTAAATTCAATTTAGAACTCACCTTCTAGTCTCTCCGCCATGGTAGATTTTATTTTCAAACAAAATTTAACCTCCAGAAACACGTTTGCATTTTTTCTCATTCATGTTTTTTACACAATAGCTTTTTTAGTTTGGAAAAGAGCAAAATGAGCTCTCAACCACGACAGTGTGTGATTTTTATAACACTCATAACACAAGCATGTTATAACATGAGTGTGTTATAATGCACTCATGTTATGGCCTGGAAAACCCAAGCCATAATGCGTGCATGTTATAACACAAACATCATTTAGATACACCACATTATAATGTGCCCGAGCCATAATGTGAGCACGTTATGCTCAAAATAGCCGTAAAGCATATTTTTTGTCACCTTTTTCCCCCAAACTCTGTGCACTTACCCTATTCTTGAAACAAATCCAATGTTATATCTTCCTCATTGTATCTTGATTGACCCGCATAATACTTCAAAAGTCAATTATTTTTCAAGTCATTGATCCTTACTCATATGATTTACAATTATGCATTCTCTTACCATTATCTCATTCTTACATGAAATCCCAATTAACATAGGGATTTATTGCTTATTTATCTAATTGATCTTATAGTTTTTCTTTTCAGTTGTGTATTACTTGGGTTCACATAATAACTCTTTTTACACTAGTTATTCATTATAATGAGACACTCGCAGGAAGGTAAGTATATAGGTAGGTATGATTTATATGAGTTCATGCTTTCATTACTTTCCATTCTACACAAATTTTTCAGTATTGCATGCTCTTTTCCCGAAGACCATCTCAGGTGCACTTTTTGTGACATGTGATGATCTTCAGTCGGGGCATATGTATTCACCTAATTTTTCACTTTACTTACTTTTGTTCTTTGTAGAAACCATTGACATATTAGCTTCCCTAAAGTAGTTTCCTTAGGGATATTTTTGAGAGTGGGGCATAAATAGAAATGGTTACATGCATCCTTCACTAGTTGCATTGGGTTTCAAAAATTACATGGTGCAAAACTTGAACATAACATGTCTTTGATGATGAAAAATATACTTCCAAGATGAGAACAAGATCCAGATCCATCCCCATCTCATTTGGATTTCTATCTTGAATTAACCTAGCCTCTTCGCGCCACTCCTGAACCTTCAATTTTTTTGTAGGGTTGTTTTATTGATTTTTTGAATTGTTCTTCAACAAAGGTTACATCATCTTTCTAGCTCTTAGAGTATGCATCTATCAACCTACCTCAGGTTTATGTAATGACCCCTAGTGGGAATATGGGTGGTTCTGTCACTATGAAAAAATAAAATTAAAACATGAGTTTTTGAACATGTGTCTTGATTGCTATTTGATTTTCTTCGAGTTTACTTAGTCAAATTGGCTAAAAATAGGCTCATTGGAATGGTATTGTATTTTTCCTTCCTTACTACTAAAAATATCCCATTGAATTCTTCCCATTTACCCGAGTCACTCATTTTTTTTTTGACATGTGTTTCCTAACTTATTCTTCTCCTACAATTTATAAATGTATGAGATTTGTTTGTATCATAGGTTGGAAATTTTAAATTATGAGAAGTGTTATATTATTGAATTTTGGAGAGGTTCTTGCATAGATAGCCAATTATCTATCTTGTTTTCTTGTTACTCACATTTCAACCATTATTCTTTGCACTATACCAGCCATCATATTTTCTTGATTTCTTATTTTCAGTTATTACTTATTTGCTCACCCGTATGGTCATTAGAACTCACATATTGGTTTAACTTCAGACACTGAACACTATCATCCTAACTGACATTGGGACAAACTACCAAAGTATTGTAGTGACTAGGTTGGGGATGCACTTCATTTCTTTCAAAATTTTAAAATAAGCAATTGTATTTTAAAATCAAAAAAGCTAGTTTTAGTGTTGTTTGAAATAGAAGATATCATCACTTCTTGTGTGCATCTATTATACCCATATTCGTTTTAGAATATGAAAAAGATTCTGCCTTGGATAATATCTTTCCGGCTTATCCCTATGGATATGCTCGAGAAAGTGATTGGAGGACAAAGTGAATAAATATCAATATATTCATTTATTTATCATTTCACTAGAATAGGAATAATTACAGTTGGGGATATAAAAATAGTTCTATCATGAAACCATGGTAAAGTTTCTGGGCTAAGAAAGGAAATAGCTTTTGAGAAGCTTCCTTTCCTAACAAATTAGAGGTAGAATCTCTGCTATAGGAAGCTTTTCCTTTTATAATTTAATAATATTCTCAGTGCTTCCTCATTAGAATTAGTATGTAAACCCCTTGTAACAGATGAATAACCACATCTAGTTATTTATTATTTTAGTTTCACACTTTAATTAAGAAGTAATGCAACTCCTAGTTTCAATCATTTGTCTATTTTTGCTAGATATGTATATCATATTTTCACTTTGGGAATAATCTGTGAAAAGATAAAAAATATTAGTTAGTTAATTAGTTTTAATTCATTTCTTTCAAAAAGCTTATTAAAATAAAAAAGATAGTCTAAATTAGTTGTATTCATTTTATTAAATTAATTGGAAATGAATTTGATAAACCAAAGGGATTAATTCATCTATCTTCTTATTAAATTAAATTTATTTCCATTTCTTATTCATTATTAGGATTTAATGTAATTTAGGGATTCAAACTTAAACAATAAACCTAGTTACTAAAAGTTCATGCTACCAATTCTGATCCTCTAAGTATCCTTCAAATTTGCTTTATGTTTCTTTTTTTCTCATTTATGAGTTGACGACCATATTATGTGACCATTCCCTGTTTGGCCCAATCTTGTGGGAAAATATTTGAACCAATTGTTAACCCACTGGGTATCGACCAATATTAGGGAGATATAGATTTAATATTACGATTGTACTATTTTTTCGCTCTACTCCCCTACCTCCACAAATCATCATCCAACTTGATGCTCTAAACGAGAAATTATATATAGCAGAGTAGTTTTGGGACAATCAAGCAAACCAAGTTAGAAACCCAAATCCATAATTTTCTTTATTTGTGCATCATCTACATTTTTGTATGAACCTCTCTAGAGAGGAATATTTATAATTGAATGGAAACTTTCCAAGATTCCGTCAACCAGACTAAAGTATCTTTGGTGTAACCGACATAGATAGGGAGTTGCATGCAACAATTATCCTTGATCGTAATGTTCCACACAAAGATAAGACGAGTCTTCACTATCCTTAATGAGTAAGTTTCATACTTGCAAGTGGATCGATTATGAGTTTATTAGCCTTTGAATATCAATCCTTAGCCACCCCCACCTATCCCATATTCATCATTGCACACCTATTCACACTCATCACATATTCCACATATTCGTTAGTCTCAACCCGACCTCAAGAATTTGAGTGTACAAGAACACCCGTGTCACTTTTCTCGTGTTCAATAAACAATGGTACTTATGAGAGAGCTTTGATGTATATCCTGATTATATCACACTTCAAATGTTTTTACAAATTCCTTAAGATATAAGCTTGTTATCCTCTTATAGTTATCTTCATACCTACTTTCAACACTCATAGACATTTTTCACTCCTCCCTTTTAGCATCTGTGAGTTCTCTCCATCTATTTTGACATGCTTATTTGACCTCTCCATGATTAAATTTTCCTCTCTAACGACATCGAACATGGCTAATTTTGTCACGCAAGTTGATTACCCCAATCAATAATATTAACCATGGTCGATAATGTCAAGTGAAAAAGTTTTCATGACCAATGTTATTGACCACAAGTGATACCATTGGATAACACAACCTATTAATATTTTGATATTGTTATTTATACTTGGTAGATGAGATTTCATTCTAACACACGTTCATCACTCATTCGATCTGTTGACACTCACTAATATGCTATTAAATCCTTATATATCTTAAAGTTGGTTGTATTTTTATTCTTTGGAGTTCAAATTTGGAGCATTGGGTACTTAGGATCTTTAAGCATATGAGATGCAATTATCATGGTCTAACCATCCTTTTGAGTCATTGGAATCTTCAACTAGAGGTTTTCCTAGCTATTATTCTATTCATTTAAGGCCCCCCATCAACTCTCCATAAGGTGTTGTTGACCCCAAGGGTAAGTTAATGCATAAATGGTGTCTTCAATCAGGTATCTCTAACCTCAATTGCCCTTTATTTCATTTCATATTTGAATTCTTGTTTGATGTGATCATGCATAGATTAGTATAGGACATCAAATTCTTTATCTATTACATTATTTTCCTATCAGTTCTCACCTTGCAATCTCCATTTTTGCACTTACAACCTTATACAACCATAGATCCTTGTGACTATTACTTTACATCCTCTTGGATCCCTTACTTTGATTACAACCTTACTATCATAAACTCATTGTAAAAATATAGTTAGACACCACTATTGTATTCTAGATCTAGGATTTGGAACCCAATATCTTTTATAGATTATGGAGTAGCACCTACATAGTTTTGCATCCCTATAAATTTACAATCAAAATGTGTGTGTGTTTAGTATTCCCCCTTTATGCTAGTCTAGAATACCCCTTTTTAGAGAGACAAAGACGATATTTTACCGAACCATTATTTATTTGCATGTAGATAAGTTTTCAACAATGGCCATCATGGTCACATGCAATGACATCAACATAAAGGGCACCACACATGCCTTTTTCATTTATGTTTGATTATAATTTGGACTCCTAACATCTATGATATATAATTTAGATATGTGCTTTGTTATTTATTTTTGGAAAGCATTGTGGGAATTCTTGGGCATGCAGTTCTAGATCAGTTAAAACAATTTCATCCTCAAACACATGGACAATTATAAGTTGTTAGCCACACACTTGTTCATATTTTGCATATGTACAACCATTTACATTCTCACATTTGGGATAATATTTCACATTTTTATAGGAAGGAGTCCATTCCAAACATGTATAGAGTTAAGAGCTATGAAACCTTTAGAAATCTCTTATCATGTACTAGCCGACATTGCGTCATGTACATAGGAACATGAAACAAAAAAGTGCAAAATTTTCCGCAACACATACAATTTTATCATTAGTAGGTTCAACAGATTCTCTTATAGTCACGTCAAAAGTACAAAGATCTCTATGATGCACGTTGCATGCCTCATGCATTGTGGTTTGGTGATAAATTATGTTTGCATCCTTCAAAGGAACAGTTCAAGGATACACGCCTAAAGATCAAGTTTCTACACTAGTATTTGCACTATTTTGTACACAAATAATGAGAATGGATTCATTTTTGATTTCCCACCACATTGTTAGGAAATAATAGTAGCGTTCACATTATTAATATGTTGCTATTTTGTTATACCCGTAATATTATAAAGGGGTTATTTGTTGCCTGGTTTGTAAGAGATAGTTTTCCTACCTCCATGGCTATATAATAGCCATTGTAATAACATCAGATTGATAACGAAGATATAATAAAATATATTTTTAGGTTTTCTGGGTAGTGCTCTAGCAAAACCGATCAGTGGTATCAGAGTAGGCTACGGATCTTTGATGAGCAACTATGATGCTGACTAGGATCAGGCCGCTTGATAAAATGTTGTCATCATTCGCATATGGTCATGCTTGTTTAGTTTAATTCATTTCTTTCTAATCAGAAATACCGTCAAAGGGTCACTTTTGTGGCTGGATCACTGCGTGTTTTCTTTCCATGTGTGTTGTTGTACCTTTGTTGTTTGTTCACTATTCAGCAGTTGTTTATTTGCTGCTGAGTTGCTGGTTGTTGTTTCTTCTTTACAGACTGTGTTCTGCAGCTGGTCCTTATTGTTATATCAGGATGTTGATCCTTTTCTTTGTGCTTATTTTTTCTATTCTGGCTTATGAGCCTTGTTGTACAAGGGTATAGTCCCTTTCAAAAAACTATTTGCCAATAATAAAAAAAAATACCGTTAAAGGGTCTCATTAATCTATCAAAGGCATGTGGATCGGCTATTTGGAAATGAAAAATCTGTGTATATCAAAGAATCATAACATTGTTGTGCAGTATTCGTGTGGATGCAGTCCCAAAATATGATCTGTAGAAATTGTTAGGACGTGTATATACAATGTTCTCTCTAAAAACTTTGCATTGGAGATCAATGACCGCGTTGCAACTTTTGTATGCCAGTAAAGTTGTTTTATGGTCAATTAACATTATATATTTGTTCGCATTAATTGGTTGTTAAGTTTATAGTATGTGTTAACATTATAACAACAAATCTTGATTACATTGTTATCAATAGGTTTTGAGTCTTTAATTTAGTATTTTCATCAAATGAATTAAGAGTTGGTATTTATTCTTTAAATTGTCAACAAATCATAAGCTCTTAATTATTGGTTTATGCCAAAGTTATCATTTGTCAATAAGGAGTATGTAATATTATTTTTTTCGAAGTTGTCAAGTCATCGAGATTTGTAAGTGTCATATGCTTACTCATTCCATTAGGATTTGTAATAGTAAGAGATTCAAGTGAAGTTTAAAATAAAAAATGAGTTCTTGTTGAGTCATTATTTTTTATGAATTAAAAGTCATCAAAAGAGGCAAATAGGTGATTTTAGGATTGTTATTGTCCTCTTGTCATAGTCATTCTCATGGATATTCCATTGGAAAAACTCACTGGGCTCAATTTTCACACTTGGAAAGTCAAGATCCAGATGCAATTGATGAACAAAAATATCTGGAGGATAGTAGATGGAAAAGAACCAACACCTTCAGATCCAACCAAATTGGCAGACTGGGAAATGAGAGATGATAAAGCCAAATCCATTATCAGACTTTCCCTTTTAGATTCTAAATTTCATTATGTCGATCTAGGGAAAACATTAAAGGAAATGTGGGATACTCTGAGTAGACTGTTTGGTTAAAAAATGGTTAATGCAAAGTTTTCCCTGAAACTTCAGTTGTTCAAGCTCAAAATGAGTGATGGAGATACAATGTCTAGTCACATCAAAAATTTAAGATCTCTTTTGAGACAACTTGCAGAAGTCAAAGCTCCAGTAGATGATGAGGATGCAAAAGCTATTCTGTTGAATAATTTGCCACCCAAATATAGTAATGTTGTTTTCACTCTTGGTCAGATGCCTTCTAACTCATTAGAAGATATGATATCAACTCTTCTAGTTGAAGAAAAAAAGACTAAAGAAGATGTAGAAGAGGGAACAACAGTGTATGTGAAAAATAAGTACAAAAAATTATCTAAAAAGGAGGACTTAGAATGATTTTATTGTAAGAAAAAGGGACATACATAGAAAATTTGCACAGTTTGAGCCAAAGATCTTCTCAGTGGAAAATTGAAGCCAAATGAAGCAAATATAGTTGTAGAATAAGATTCAGAATTAAGAGGAAGAACAAGTAACTGACGAACCAGATTATAATTATGAAGACTTCTTGTTCTGAGTTCATGATAATGGAGGATGGAGGCAAAAAAAGGTTGGAGGGTGATATAGTGACCTCTCGTCAGTCACCAACGACGGGGCCACACACTGATTTCGTGAAATGTGTGACAAAATGGTTGTAGTTTATTTTTAGTGCATCTAAATGTGGTCCTCCGTTTATAGTGTTGGTTTGCTGAATAAACCCCTTTTTCAGAATTTTGGGGAAGATTCATGTTTTTAGAATAAATCACTTTTGGGGAGTAGTAGAAACAGATTTTGAGGTTCCTATGTTTTTACTCAAGGGAGGGCTATCCAATAGTGTGATCATGAGCTTGTAGATCTTAGAGATTCAGAATTCGGGTGCTTACCATTCTGGAAGGGAAAGTCCCACAAGAACCCAAAGAGGAAGGGAGCATTTTGGTACATAATTTGGCTCGACATTACGCCTTTACAAGGGTAAAGAGATAATCTATGGAGTTTGTACCTGGTCTAAGCAGTGCTTTCAGGAAGTGGTTCAACTTCTTCGAATATGGTTCTTTTTCGTGTTCACATTAAGGGGGTGAATATTTAGAATTAATAATGTTCACACTAAGGGGGTGAATGTCAGGAAATAATATTAGCGTTCACATTATTAATATGTTGTTAACTTGGATTAACCCGTAATATTAGGAAACGTAGAGATATTTGTTAGGCTAGGTAGTTGTAATGAGGTCAGTTTCCTAAATTCCATTGGATGGTAATAGTCCTTTTAATATGAAATTGATAACAAATATAGAATACTGTGAGAATGATTTTTTTAGTCATTTCAATGTAGTGCTCATATTATTATGAACCAACTCAGGAATTTGAAATGAATTGGGTTTAGCTACAATTCATAGAGGTTTTAAGTGTAATATTATAATTGTAAATACCTTGGCTATCTCCAGGAAAAAATGAAGCAAATGGTTCTAATAGTTTAAAAGAGATCCAACTAGTGTATCGGTTCATGACCATAGGTTGGCCAGGACCAAATCATAAATGATACAAACATACTTGTTTCAACAAGGATACTCATTTAAAAGTTCATATTGGAAAGTAGTTCAAGTAAATGGAATTAATTTTAAATTCATAAACTTGAGAGACTATTCATAGGTGTCTTAAATTGAGTAGTTATTCTGAAAGATATGGCAATATTGAAAATTGATCCTAAGGTTTGTCTTAATAACGAATATGATTTATAATGTGTCATCAGAGGTAAATTTCCAAATTTGAGTCCAACAAATCATTTCAACTAATAATGGGTTGTTATTTTATGAATTATGTTGTCTATTGATTTCATAAAACCTTGTCATGTTTATGAAATAAGAACTTGACAAAAGGTTAAATAACTCCTTATGAATGAGAGGTAGACTCATGTCTACAAAATTATTGCACAAGGATGAATACTTTTGGACATCAAATGATAAAATACCTTCCTTAATATTAATTATCAAGTGTATGTATAAATCTAGAAATTCATCATGATAGAAAACGTTAGATTTTTAGGTCATGTGAATTATTTTGGATTATAATTCATTGTCAATAACATCATGCCTGACTCATCATAGTTTTAAAGACTAATGGAAAATAGTAACTGAGTAATCATTCTATCCCTGTTAAGAAGTATCCTACATAATTATGATTCTTGCGAGTATTCTGGAGAATATTAATTGATCAAAGATCATAGACCATGTGTCAAGTTAAACCATCCACAATACTCCCATTTTAGTCTTAAAAGATCTCACTTCCCAGTCTAATTGATACATCACCTTAATTTTGGCATTGAAGACATTAGTGGTGGCCCATTTGCCTCAAAAATTCAGTCCCTGGATTCCACTTTCTGCATAATAGATCCTCACTTTAGAAATTTAGTTGCTCCTTAATCTGGGATGTCCTTTCTAGATTGAGTATCCATATCTTAGGGGTCCATTGATAGTGATTCTATTAAAAAAATGTGATAAAATATATTGAGCAAAATTAAGTACCATTATAAATGACACCAAGACTTTGAGAATCTATACTATCACCTAATGTCCATCTGTAGAATCAGCCACTCAATCTACATTTTTGGAACTCATCATCTAGTAAGGATATAACAAAAAGTACAGTCATATTTTTACAATAATGATTTGATTTGGGACTAGGTTCATTTAGATATGGGCACATTATTACATATAATCAGGATCAATTTAACACCCAATTTTTTGGTACAAGTTTTAATCCAGGGACACTACAATGATCCTCCCTACGCTAAATGTTCCGTGGGACAACAACATTAGGATTACCATTTAGAGGTTTGAAGATTCAAAGCTACAAAGCAAGATCAATTGTTGGAGATCATGTATGTACCAATCTGTTGGACAATACATTTTGAACATTACATTCATAGGATTTGATGGTGCCTATTTTAGAGGGTTATATAGGTGAATCTTTATCCTAATCATACATCAACTCACCATAGTTTGAAAGGAACGATAACCAGATCGTACCAAGCCAAGAACACAGATGCTAATCAAACACCACGATCAATAAGATGAAAGTAATTCGCCAGAATAACTTTACATAAAACCTTTGCAAACAAATGAGCAACAATATCATATATTATTATGGAACTCAATGCAATACATTGAGAATGGGCCTTGCTTAAATAAGCAAGGAATAACAATCTAAGAACCAGTCAAGGTCGTAGATCAAGCCATAAATCAAGGAAATAACTAGTCATCAAAGAACTAGTCAAGACCATAGATTTAGGAGAGAACTAGACATCAAGGATCTAGTCAATACCATAGATCAAGGAAAGAACTATACCTATTAAGGAAAGAACAACTAGATAATATCTCCTAATATCTAAATAAGATAAAAGAAATATCCACACACATAAGTGGGTGAGGATAAATACAATAAAGGTAAATAAAGTACCTAGGTGAACATGAGCTAAGGTAAATACCTACTCTAACACCCCCCCTCAAGTGAAGCTAGGGGCCAAAATAGAAGTGGCATGTCCACAGTATGAGTCCCGACAACTAGGCCTGATGAGGTACTCATGTACAATAACTGGGAAAAAAGGGACACCGCAAGGTACCCAAAACCAGTAACAACAAAGTAAAGAGAGTAAAAACCCACTCCAAGGCATCCCAAGAAGCTCAGCTCAAAAAACTCATACAATGCTGAAGAAGTTTGGTGTGCACTGTGGTCTGAATCCACTGCTCGATCACAAAACTCAAAAACAACTGACACTGGGCTCCACCAGAATAGCTCCATACAAGGAGACTGTCAACAGAGTGATGTCGAAAGTGTAAAAAAAACACCAAACATAATTCGATCAAGTGCTACAAATAGGTGTGCCACGATCCAAGAACAATAACCAAAGCAACAAGGTAAGGACACAAAATCCAGAGTGTCACGATCCAAGAAAAGCCAAGGTAACAAGGCAAGGACACAAAACCTAAAGAAGCAGGATCAACACCACACCCTCCCATACTGCTGAATGGGTGGAGTGACGCTACAAATCTGTATGAGTTGTCAAAATCAACTACTCGAACACTGAAAAACTAACACTGGGTTTCACCAGAATAGCTCCCCCACAAGAGATACTATCCACATACCAAAAGTGTCGAAAATACAGATACAAAATCTCTCAACAAACAAGAGAGATACACTACACCTGCTAAAGAAAAATGCTCAAAACAAGAAGCATCACAATGCAGAAGGTATAGAAAGTGGAGCAAGAGGCCGAATGGTGGAGGAGCCATGCCTGTAGAGTCCTCTCAATGAATGCCTATGTCGCCTCCATGAGTGATCAGATATCCACCCCAAATCAACACGGATGGATGAAGAAGATGCCTGCATATGACTTGGTGCAAAATGCACAATGGGTGCATGCAAAAGAACATCAGAATGTGTGTCAGGTTGATCATGTTTGATAGCTGAAATCTCAGGTTTCTCAAGCCTGAGTGAAGGTGCAGAACTCATGTGTTGCTCATGATCCTCAGAAAGAGTCAAGTGAACAAAAAAAGGAGCTCTGTCAATGTGTGATCCCAATGAAGTATCTACTTGAAAACCAATGTCATGATGAGAATTCCACTTAACATGTGGAATAGAGGAAACAATACCCTGTGAATGTCTGCCAATGACTCCGCTAGTGAGACCCATAGAACAGAGCATGCGAGAACTGAATGCAATGGTATGCTTCTCAAAAAATCCATGCAGCTGAGCAAAAGTAGGATACACAACATGTGGTACTGTAATAGGCACAGATGTGGAAGAGCATGCAGTAACAAGCTTCATAGGTGTATGAGCATCAAGAGCAGGAACAAACTCAAAGACTGACAGATCAATGTCAGTGGGTTCAGGAGCAATAGCTGCAAGTGGACTAGGAGCATGGATATGGTTGTCCACAATATGATGGTGATGTTGTAGGCTAGCAAGTTTGTTCTGTAGGAAGTGTATTATTGTATCCTTATCGTGAATGAGTGATTGTAGAAGAGAATTTCACTTCTTGAGTGATCTATTTTCTTCCACAAATTTTACAATATCCTCTTGAAGTCCACATACTTCAGAGAAAAGCATATCATTCTCAGAATCCATGATAGATACAAAATGTAACTCCTAAAAGTTTAGGACGTCGGGCTCAGCCAAATTGCATCCACAATTGATTACAACACTCCTCCATATTTGGCACTTTATAATTATAGTGCAAGTCTCAAAATAAATATTTCCAATGGAAAGAGCATGAAAAAACAAGCACTTTTGCAAAAAAATGGCACTCAAAACCGAGTTACCGATCAAAAGTTACAAGCTTTTTAATATTTTGCTCTGTTATTTATTTTAGTTGCCACTAAAACAAAATAAATTGTTGTTGCCTTCACCACACAAATAAAATTAAAGGGGGCTGAAGTTAAGCACCTACTAGTAGGAATCACAAGCTTTAAGCTCTCATATGACCATAAGGATATGACCAAGGGCTAAGGATTTTAATGGGGCATAATGAGAAACAAAATATCATATATTTTTATAGGAACTCAATGCAATACATTGAGAATGAAGTACCTTGCTTAAATAGGAAAGGAATAACAATCTAAGAACCAGTCAAGGTCATAATCAAGCCATAAATCAAGGAAATAACTAGTCATCAAAGAATTAGTTTTCCATAGATTTAGGAGAGAACTAGACATCAAGGATCTAGTCAATACCATAGATCAAGGAAAGAACTATACCTAATTATACTAGCTAGATAATATCTCCTAATATCTAAATAAGATAAAAGAAATATCCACACACATAAGTGGGTGAGGATAAATACAATAAAGGTAAATAAAGTACCTAGGTGAACATGAGCTAAGGTAAATACCTATTCTAACAATAGTACGATCACCTAGTGACAAACAACGGGGGTTTTGGATCATCCAACGACCTTGTAAAATTCATCTCTGTACCTCTTACATAGACCCTGGCACCTAGAAAGGGATCTTAGCTCCCAGGCACCCCAGTACTAGTCCAGGCACCCTAGTCCCTGCTCCTCCTACATTCCTGCACTTTTCTGGGTTCGGTTTCGAGATCATATATTGTCGTTCTGCCAGTCTTCCACCTTCACACATTGTCAGGATATTTGTGAAATTAGCTAAGTAACATAATCCTTTATTGAATTTAGGGTTTTATTTCCTTTGTTTATTTGCTTGAGTCATTTTCGTACTTTACCGTCATATCTTGCTTGATGTAGCATACATAAGAATTTAACAAAATAAATTTACTCCATTAGTTTATTTTTGTTAAATAATTTTGTGAAACCGTCTTTCGAATCCTCCTTTTTATTCCCATCACTCGTAGTGGTCAGTTTGGATCCTTTGATCATTTAGAGATTCCTCTCTCTACCCGTAAAGTTTCAAAAATTGTAGCTGAGGTTCCTACATCAATGGATGAACTTAAAAATCCTTTTTCCATCTCTCAAAGAGTTCCTCTTCATAATATTGAAGCATCTAACAGTGCACACTCATATGATGAGGACACTAATATTGATCAAGAGTAATTAGAGAAGCTTACTAATTTTCCCCAAGCTATGTGCCACAATCCTAACCATCTTCCACATACTATTCATGCTCTAATCAAGGCTAAAAATTCTCGTGATGCTACATCAAACTTTGGGGATGTTACTTCGTCACCTCCTCCAGGGTCCTCTTCAGCCGCCATGGTCTCCACTCCCCCTTTGCATGTTTCTGTCTCTATCCCTACTACCACCACTCAAATCATTGAGTACAATGCTACTATTGTGTAACCTGGATCCTCTTATAATACCCATGATTTAATCTCTTTATATCAAGATTTATAAACTCAAATTTGCCAACTTCAAATCGCTACTTCTTGCGTAACTCCATCTCTTGATTCCACCCTACTCCTTCATAATCCTTTTTCACTTGGAATCTCCACATATGCACCCCCTCCAAATTTCATAGCTCCTAAGCTTCCAATATTCAAAGGCCATGATGACCCTCAAGAGCATATTCACTCTTTCCATGTGTATTGTCTCAACTATGCATATGATCACACTTTATTAACAAAGCTCTTCCTTGCAGTCTCAAAGACCATGCTATGCATTGGTTTTATGATCTACCTATTCATTTGGTAACATCTTTCACACATTTAGCTGATGCTTTCCTTGCTCACTTCTCCATCAACATTGGTTCAAAGATATCATATGCACAACTAGCACAAGTAAAGCAATGATCTAATGAACACCTAACAGACTATGTCTTACATTACAAGAACAACCTTGCTAGGATGACTAATGTGCTTGCTGACTCGAAATTACAAGATCTATTCATTCAAAGTCTCTTACCACCATTACAGGAGAGTGTCATCTTTGAAACTTATCCTTCATTTGATCACCTTTGTCACACTCTTAAGCTTCGCAAAAGCAAGATTCTCACTATGGGTAAACTCAAGTATCAAGATCAAGCTACCTCATCTTCTAACAAGTTTCCAAGAAAAGCTCCTTTCAAACCATCTACTAAGGTCAACAAAGAAAAGGTCACTGTTAACGTTGTATCTCCTCCTAAGAAGCTTCAATTGCAACCTCAATGACATATGTTTACAAAATTAACATGTGCTCCACATATCTTATTACCACAACTTATTGACAACAACCTAATTACGCTTCCTCCTCCACTTACTATGGATCCATCTCACCCTAAGGGCCACAACTACAATGAAAATTCCAGATGTGACTATCACCAATGCGTTGGACATTCCACTGATCGTTGTTTCAAATTGCACCATCTCATTCAAGATCTCCTAGACAACAATCAAATTGAGCTTCCTGAGCCATCGACTTCTCCACCAGTAAATGAAAATAAAAAGCTTAAAATATTCAACAATCCCCTTCCAAACCATGAAAAGAAAGCTTTTAATCCTCGGCTAATCATGCATATCATGTTGTCCCTCCTCCTTCATTAAGACCTCTCAATTTTCTAGTTGCTCATGTTGATTCATCACAACCTATCATTACATTCTTTGATTACGATCGCCACACTACATTCTCCACTGATTACTTGCACATCAGTGCTTCTATTGGATCTACTCCTATCAATAACACTATGATCGATCCATCATTTCAACAAAACACATGTTCTATTGCCTTACTTATTGCTATCAACTATCCACTATCACAGATCTCATATCTAGTGCTTGGATCTTATGGCTATGTCAAGCTTCCAGTCACTATCGGTCCTCTCACCATGCTTGTGCCTTTCCTTGTGGCACCAAGCATCCATAATTGTGACATGCTCTTAGGTTCTCCATGGGTCATGGTCACTCAAGAATTGTTTCCATGCCTCATATGTGTCTTAAGTTCATGCATAACAACCAGGTTGTCACTATCTGAGGTGTCCCTCTATGCACACCATGGCCTCAACCTCCTCTTGAGGTGGCCCTTCGCACTTGCTAGAGCATCTAGGTCCCTTGGACCTATGAAACATAAAGCACCATCTTCTCCTAACTCTCCTACTCGTGTGTGATACACTCATCCTCATAGGTCTGCTAGTCCATCACACCAGTCTAGGTCCACCATTCAGACAACTCCTTCACCTCGATATGCCTCACCTCCATGTCCTATTTCACATAGGTGTCCATCACCTCAATGTTTTATTTTCCATAGGTTTCCATCACCTCCAAGTTGTGTTTCACATAGGTGTCCATCACCTCCATGTCTTCTAGGTTTCTTCACATAGATGTTCCATCACCTCCTATGTCTTGTTACACAAAGGTGTCCACCACCTCTGCAATATACTCATCAGTCACATGCATATAGGCTTCATTCACCTACACAACATCTATCTCATATACCACCACTCTTAGAGCATGGTCACAAGCCTTTATCTCCTCAAGCATCGGGTGGAGGACCCTCATCTTTCACTTTCATCAGATAACACATTCATTATCACACACTTGGGGGGCATCACACTCCCCCCCCTTTCTAGCATCAACACACATCTTATATTCCCATCATTTCACATCTAATCTCTCACATACAACATACATATCTTGATACATTAGTATCATCATTACCCTATGACACACTCTTGTGCTAAGGTTCACACTTGACTGTTGAGGGCATACTATACACATGAACCTCACACACTGCACATTTCACATCTACGACATCTTCTTCTTCCTACACATCATACATATTGTGCACTTCCTACATCCTCTTCTTGCATCTATTACACATCATACACACTTTGTGCTTTCTACACATTCTACACATTTCACACTCTACACATCTTTGACATCATCTTCTTACTTATACTACACATCATACACGCTTTGTGCTTTCTACACATTATTCATCTTACACATTTTACATATTTTACAATCTATCTTTCTTGCATCATATTATACACATACACATTACATCATGCTTTCTACACCTGCACACTTATTACTACACATCTATACATCTTGCACTGCACACTATTTCTCTACATTCAACACATTCAACCTACACACTTTCTAGTGTCAATCTACATCATTCTACCATATTCTACTTACACATCATGTTATTCTATTCTACACTCTACACATCATGATCAAACCTTTTTAGTGCACACTACCGATGAAAAACTCTAGTCTCATGGTTCATACTTGACTACTGAGGGTCTAAATCATGAATTGAACCTCACCATTTCTACATCATTGCACTACATCTTCATAATCACTCTTCCTTCACATATTATTCACACATTCTATGATCTATGCTTTAAGCTACACCACCATGTTTGGTCTTCCTAATCAATTCTTTTCTAGCATTTCATTCGCATCTCTCTTTACAATCTACACACAATGCTTCATCATCCATCTATTCTACACTCCGCGCTCTTTTGGTCACATCAACACATCATTCAAACCATTTCCCGATGATGCACTCTTGTTATACGGTTCATTCTTGACTGTTGAGGGGTCTTTTATAAATGAACCTAATTCACTCATGCATACATCCATACTCGGGGGGGCATGCTTCCCCTATCACACTCATATTGCATTCCATTCCATCTCATCCACAACATGTTGCATATCTTGGTTGCACATAGTTCTTACTCGCTTATGCTTACATGTACACTTTATTACACATGCTAGATAGATATCTTGTATGTCATTATCTTTATCATACACACATGCGCATTCACTTTCTTTCTAGTTGTGATCACAGACTTTACACAGATCATTACACACAACATGGATGTTTGGCACAGTACCTCATACCAGTCCCGCAGTGGCTCCTGGGGGCATCCACATTCGTACACATTTCAGGTGTTATTGTTTCATTATTATACATAACACACTACTATATCGGATTATACATGCTTTGACATACTTTATATCTTTCTAACATGCTAACGGGTGCTTCATGTGCAACATTTTCCTTGCAGGACCTATTTTCCACCATGGTTATCTGATGTTTGCTTACTCTTGTTTGCCATTGTTTGTGGGATTTTCCCTATGCTTTGTCTTGTGTGCACATTGTATGCTTTCGACCATTGTGGCCTCAATTGTCTTGCGACATCATGAGTGATGTCCCATGTTTGCAACCCACTTTTCATGGTCTACATTGTCTTCTTTCTTGGTAGCTTACATTGTTTTCTATATACATGCTTGTTTACACTAACACTTGTCTTCTAGCCACTGTTTGCATGTGCCTTGGTTTCTACCAAGCACATTCCCTCCTACATACTGGTATCACTTCAGCATGGGGTCCTCTTTTGGGCCGCATCCTCCTAGCAATGTCACATGCACCCCAAATGAGGGGGGCATCTATTGGGTGAATCAGTCACCCCATTCAACAGTTACAGTCATAGTTCAACAGTCTACAGTCACATAGTTCAACATAGTACAACTCAGAGTCAACACAGTCTACAGACTCAGACAGGGCTCAGAATCAGACTTGGGTCCTTACTTCAACATAAACACTAGCACCCAGAATCAGACTTGGGCACCTAGGTGCTTCTGTCCCTTCCTGGGTGCCTGAGACCAGGGGGTAGATACACAACATTTTTCAGTTCAGTACATTTTTTCAACATTGTCACAGAGGCTTTTCACAGGGCAGGCAATCCTTCAACACTTGGCAATCACATTTGATCACACTTATTCACATTGGATCAGACTTGTACACACCATCTGTAGTGGTGTTTTTACTTCGGGAAGCAGTCAAAGGTTGGAGAATGACACTAGACCTTTCTCCCTACACTACTTCTTTCATGGTGTGAGATCACCCTAAAAAATTTTTCTCCCTATACTACTTCTGAATGAGATCACCCAAAAAAAACTCTTCATCAACATCTTCAGGATCCTTTCTATCACTTTTTCTCATCACAGATCAGGTGCACATGTTCCTTTTTCTACTAATTTACACATTTTACACACTTTTTACATGCATTTTATACATATATACACATATTTGACTACTTGTTCATTCTTCTCTTTTGCAGGTCCATCCTTATGGGAAGTGGTAGTCAACATCAACACACAACCATCACACTCCAAGCACATCATCAACAACAGGTACAACATCACATCTACACATGTGTTTTCACCCTAGGGTCATTATTCATCACTTTTCTTTTTACTTCCTCTTCTTTAGCATCCACGCTTCACACTTTTTATCACTCCACACTTTTCTTGTCTCGGCATGTTCTTCTACATCAATCTACATGGTTATCAGGTACACATCTCTATCTACTTTATGTTACCAAGATTTCACTCACCAACATAAAGTGGGGGAAAATGTAGACACTAAATCACACACTTTGGGTACATTACTAGGTCCTAATCACATACTACTATTCATATGCTTCTTATGGGAGAAAAGTACTAATTGATCATTATACTTGGCCTCTTAGTTTCCTTTCTTTCTAGTCTCCCTCTTGGCCTTACAGACCTCACTGCCCAGTCTGACCCTTCATACTTCACCTTTTCTGGCTCTGGACACAAGCACCCAGCCAGGACGCCAGTGCCTAAGGTGCCCTCATCCCCTCTGGGTGCCCTAGACCTCTTTGTACTTTTCTCACTCCTTTTTGGGTCCTTTCTAGCCATTGGGCATCCCTATCTCTTAGGGGTTGGCCTTTTAGTGATCAATTATGAAATTTGAACAAGAGAAGCATATAAATATAAAGTTATGTGACCAAATTAAAGGACCAAGCTCTAAGCATCTATACTATCACCTAAGGTTGCATCTCACAAGCACTCAAGAGCATCTTTGCATTCATCTAGCACCATTACAAGGGACAAGGGTTGGTTTTCTACATCACACACATAGGAGGGAAGTTCATTTTATTCCATGCACACATCTATTACATATTTTTACATCTAGCTACTTTTCTCGCTATCAAGTGTGACATGCACAAGAGCCACCTAGGGCACGATTCCACACACACAGAACTACATTGGGTCTGAGATGTAGTGCAACACTCAGTCGTAAGATCACTTGTTTGACAGTTGAGGACAATTTGACCCCTCATTTTGCATCTTTCTTTTTTAGGATTTGATGTTCTTTTGAGGGTTTTGTAGGTGATCTCTTTATTGCAGGTTATCAATGACATCGACGATCATAGTGTGACCATCTAGTGACAAACAATGAGGGTTTCAGATCATCCAGTGACCCTGTAAAATTCATCTCTGGAGCTCCTACACAGACCCTGGCACCTAGGAAGGGATCCTAGTGCCCAGGCACCCCAGTACCAGTCCAGGTGCCCTGGTCCCTGCTCCTCATGCACTCCTACACTTTTTTGGGTTCAGTTTCGAGGTCATGTACTGTCATTCTTCTAGTCTTCCACCTTCACACACTGCCAGGATATTTGTGAAATCAGCTAAGTAACCTAACTCTCTATTGCACTTAGGGTTTTATTTCCTTTTCTTATTTGCTTGAGTCATTTCTGTACTTTACTGTCATATCTTTCTTGTTGTAGCATACATAAGAATTTAACAAAGTAAATCATGTCTCTTGCATTCCATTCCTAGTCGAGACAAACTTATTAAGGCATCTTTATACCCTTTTGATCATGGGAATCCAAAACCCTAGTCATTCTATTGAATCGTAAATTCATATGTACTTAACAGTTTTTCTAGGATAGTAATTAGAAGTTGCATAATTTACACATTAAAATACTCTCTTAATTGCTAAATGCGTTTGGTAAAATGATCTCTTCTAAGGATTTCCTACACATTCCATAAAGAAATCAATCTTCCTAGACATACTAAGACAAGGTATCCTTCACATTGAAAATTTAAATCATATGGTGAAAAATGGAGCCAACTGATTCTCGGGACTATGTTCAAAAACATCCAAAAGAGAACCAATCCAAATGAAAGAAATCATGGCTCAAACAACCAATCATCATTCCTTGTAAGGAAGCTACTCCATGGGAATTTTGATGAAGATGATTGAATCTACTTAGAGAAAGTCTTTCTAGTGTATTTTGAAACACATAGTAAGTGTGGATATGATCACTTATCTAGTTGAAAAACATACTTCAAAAAAAAACCAAATCATATATGGTACAAGGAAAACTAAATATTACTCCAGTACTATCACATCAATGACCATCATATCAGATGATTGACATAGTGCAACTTCCATCCACTATATTCAAGATATTAATCGATCATGGAGATATCCACAACGTGTCATAATACTTTTACAATAACAGAAACCTCCCAATGAAAAATTAAAAAACGTCTCATTTATGATTACCCTTTCGGCCCAAATAGGATGAAGCCTAAAAGAGCTCAAACAAAAAATGGTCAAAAATGCCAAAAATGTACTTAAAACAACTTTCAATTATATTCATTTGTTTTATCAAGAACCCAGGGATATTTTTAGTAGCCTATTTGAGGAATTTCTTAAACTACCCAAATGTATAGTAAATGAAAATATAAGTTTTGGGTCTCCTAGTGCACTAATGACAATTAACCTTAGGCCTCCAACTAATTTGACATTCAATCTAACACCTAGCTTTAATGAAATTAACCTTACAACTTCAACTAATTTGACATCCACTTTCTTTAATGCGAGTATAAAATCCGATTCATTATGATCATTCAATCAAACAACTAAGAGGTAATACATCCTCGAAAATCTCCCTGGTATAGAGTTTCTAAAAACATCACTTGTGTTTAAAGACATATCTTACTATGTGATATTAAATGATGCAAAATGTGTTCCTAAGGACATCAATACCTACCAATTTACAAGCCTTGATTGAAAAATAGGTTTTGACTCATTATCCCTATTTTATGATTTGGTTGTCATGAACTTTTAAACCCAAACATTGCATAGACATACAACTCTATCTATCACATTGTTGAAGCATTCATTACTCATCATAAGAAACAAAAGAGTGCTTATATATAATAGATCTGCATTAAAAAAATCATTACTTTGTGAAACTATGGGTGGTAAGTATTAAAGCCTTATTACCGAGGAGAGTCTATACTACTATGATATCATATATCATTCGATGGAGTATGATAATCACAATGTGAGCAATCCATAGAGAACAATCACACTAAAGTCAATAATGGAAGTTAGACTAATAAATTTGGATACCTTGTGCCATGTTGTGGATCTAACGGAGGGTTCATACATCTTTTGCATTGGGCACCCATGGATCTATTCCATGTATTCGACAATACCATCCCACATTCCAGTTTGAATACATCAAATTTCCCGTTCAAGTTGCAATGAAATCACCATTTCACACTGATACTAAAACATGCTTCAGAAATGGGTCCAAAATGTTGGTAGCAACCTCATGGCATAAAGCATTAAGGGTGTGGAACAAATGAGCACCATAAGGCATTCTACAGTGTTGGAGCTAGTCTAAATGCCAACTATAAATAGAAATGTTGTACCAAACTCCTTATCAGAATTTGAAGATTTTGTGGTTTCATGAACATATAAGGATATGCTAGGATTGGATGTCACTTTAGCTGTACACCACTTCATGGTTCACCTTGATGTTAATCCAAGTCAAACTTAAAAGTCTAAGTTTGGATTGCATTTCCGCAAATTTGCATCTACATATCAAAGACGAATTGTCAAAAAACTCCTAGCAACATGTTTTATTATCCTATTGACTATTCAAAATGAGATATCCAACATGTATTACCAGTACACTAAAAATACACATGGGATTGGCATTTGTCTAAATTGAATTTCATCAAAGACATCAAACAAAGCATAGTCATCCAGATAGAGGATACTGCTTTCTATTTCTTAACATGTGATTTATGATTATATTGAACACTTCATTTAACTAACAATCATGAAACAATAAGATGTCTCTCATGGATGGTTTTTCTAGCTACGGTAAAACTCTCAAAGTCGTTGCAAGAATAAGATCAACGACAAGACAATGTTTACCATCACCTTCATGGGAGAAAATTATGTTATAAGGTCATTCCTTTTAGCCTCAAAGGAATTCAGGTGTCCTACTCTATGGCAACAATCAAACTGTAATATCATCTGTGTCACAACATGTTACATAAGTAGTTATGGAGTTGGAAACTTGAAAGCTAAAGGAAAACAAGTCATAGTGAAAATAAAAAAAGTTTTTAATACATCTTACGGCACCCCAAAGGCGGTCACCACCATATGTTGAACGCCTTGACTTGTGTTTATAGAAATTTAGACTAATTCTCAAAACACCACTTGAGGGTGATTTGGCATTACATCACATTAAATTAATTGGGGTTCATAATGCTTTCACTGCAAAGTATAGCAGTAGATCCCACAAAGTTTTGACACTATAATGGAATATGTCTTCTCCTAAAAATCTAATACAATTAAGGAGACTCCAAGGAGCGATTTCTTGTAATAAAATCAACATATGATGCTTTATATTGCAAAACTAGAAGATTAATGCTCCATCATTATCTAGATTAGCTACTTACAACAGGCATGTTCAATTTTACCCTATGGGATCAATTTATTGCCAAAAATCCTTTGATAAGCTTATTGAACCAACTCATATCTATCCATTCCTTTGGGGTACTCATGTCAGTATATTTGCAGATAAACCAATTCTGTCTCTATGGGAGGTCAACAACATAAATATGTTATAGGAGTAATTTCTTGAGCAACTTCAATGATCGAGTTGACATGATTAAGGTGTCTATTTGTCTTAATCATGAATTTTGATTGATCATGAGCAGTAAATCACGTTACTCATGTCATAGCTTAGGTAGAATGCCATTGTTCAGCTATGGAATTTTATTTCACTCATCACATGGTGTGGACACCAATGTATTTTAACAATCCTTACCGCCAAAATCATCACCAAAATATATCCTCTCAAATATCCTTTCTAAGACAATTCTCATAGGATGGATGTCTCATTGGATTATTTTCTCAAGTGAATTTGATATTGAGTTTTTTAATCAGAAGACTATCAAGGTAAAATTCTTTACAGATCACCTTATCATGTTACCACTCATTAGAATACAACCACTCCATTTTTATTTTACTGATGAGTATCTCATGTTCCTTGACACCACTCCTTTATGGACACTCTAATTTTATGGATCTTGCTATGTTCCTAGTTCAAAATAAAAAATAATGTTAATCACTTTGGATGGAGATATCATTCCTAAGACATTTCTCTTGGGTTTTCATTGCACTAACAATATTATGGAGTACAAAGCCCTTATAGCTAGATTAAATGTATCCATTCAATGAAATATAAAATACCTTGCATTCATTGGTGATTCTCAATAAATCATCAAACAAGTTAGGGATGAGTATCAAGTAAAATATAAAAGTAATACACTATAAGAGAATTGTTGATAGCCTTGAGGGATATTTTTAGATGGTCACTTTTGACCAAGTCCCTAGATCGTAAAACAAATCCATGCATGTTATGGTAACTATCATATCCCTTCTTGATATTGGGACAAATCAAACACAATCACACTTCCTTGTAAAACATCTCATGGCTCTACTTATGACTTTCCCAAGACTGCTAATGGTAGCTTAAACATTCACCTATGTCTCGGATCTCAAAAAGGACTGAGGTGTTTGAGACCAAAATGGAACCATCCTTAAGTTGTGGGACCTTGTACTCTTGGTATATATCTCCAGAGAAGGATGGTTCCTCTATCTATTTCTACTGCTACTACTACTCCTAGTGGTGAAAGGGGAAACTAAGCTAAGAATGCTAAGGGACCAGGGAAAGAAGGATAACATGAAGTAAACTACACTAAAAGGTGATAAGACTAGAAAAGAGGGATGAACAATATATGTTTTGAGTGAGGATGCTAGGGAACGTGTGAAAGAAGGCTAGGAATGAGTAGCACAACAAAACACGCATTCACCAAGTCATTCTCATGGAACAAAACCAAATATGGAACTGCAGGTGACCTGAAGTAGCACAACCAGCACACAACGAAAAATAAAAGGCAAGAAGAAGGGATGTGAACACATTCAGACAGAGAATAGTCACAAAATTATGCTTCTATTACTTCCATAAATTCACAGAACTATTACAATGATGAAGGAGGCTGATATCCAAATACAAGAGCCAAACATAGAGGTCTACAACTCAAAATATAGAAAATATGGTGTCCTTAGCAAAATGCGTAAGGATCCAAAGTGTTCGACAGAAAAAATGAGCCTTGCTCTTACATTTATAGATGAATCCATGGAGGAAGAAGGGAAAATGAGGGAAAACCTGAATTTGAAACACAACCACCAACACGAAGCATTCAATGTCTGTAAATCCACTTGGAAGTCTATGAAATACGCTTCCACATGCCTGTTTGAGGTGTTGAAGACAAAAGAGGGTGGATCATACCAATTTAGGTGGTTGGAGAAATCAAATCTTCTCATCAATGTTCAGAAATATGTTTTTCCATTTCTCACCTACCAAATCCACCAGAATTTGAATTTTTAATTTCTAACATTGTAGTTGATGTGAGTAGCTCTCTGACAGTCGAAGTTGAAGAGTATGCTGATCTGATCTCTGTAGCTGATGATATGGTTCTTAGAAGATTTCACAGTTGTCAGCGTACGAAAAAAACATGGCGCACACTGATTGGCTAAGATGATAGCCAAATGTACAACTATTTTTCATTTATGCCATGTGTCAATCATTCATTTGTTGCAAGGATTCAGTACCCTATTGGCACACTTTGACTAGTTATGCGCAACACAATTAAGCATGTCAAAAGATGATCTAGCATAGAAGGGTAAGAGGGAATGATGCACGTAGAAAATAAAGGAAGGTGTTGAGGGGGCGCATGCGATGCACGTAGGGAGATGAAGTAAACTAGTGAGAAGAGAACATATGGTTAAGGTGTAACTATTACAAAGTAATTGGTGTGGCATGCGAAGGGCCAAGGACTTAGTATTGTAAGTATGAGGCATGCGAGATGAGAAGAAAACTTACTAGGAAGAAGGTGAACTTGAGTAAGGTGGGTGTGAGGGGAAGTGGAAGGAAAAGAGGAAGGGGGCACGTAAGTAATTGTGACCAAGGGAATGTGCCAAGTGACTTTGAGTGTGCGCAACACTGCAATGAATGACTTAGAGCTAGAATGTATACAAGCTATCCAAGTAACTAGGAGAGTTATTTTGGATAACAATAATAAAGACAACAAAGATAGGGAGTTTGTATAAAAGTGAGAATCCCTTGGTTGATGGTGGGTAATATGGTTTCTAAATAATTAGTTTTCCTTCTATGCTCTAGACAAGTTGTAGATAGAATTAAATCCATTAATGATTTCAATGTCAAATTATCAAAACTTCCTAAAAACCTTCAAGAGTTTTTGCATCATTACATGGAGTGTTTTCCACCCAATCTTTTTATCATGCTAGATAAATTTCTCCTACAATGCTTTAAATTTTCTCCTTGTATGATGATTCAAGCTTAAAGAGTTGCTTGTGATTTTCCTCTCAGATTGAGTAGTCCTAGATATGTTGTGATGTTGATGACCATTAACAAAGCCCCTATGATTAATGGTTTACCTTTTGAATTCTACTAAATACTCTCGAGAACCGTTTGATTTGTTCTTTAAACATTTAATAGGGAAGTTTCTTTCTCTAATCAATTAAGGGTCTTATCAATTATGGTAATATCAATTTTATTCATAAGGTTTTTTATCCTAATCTTATCATTAATTGGTAACCTAACAATCTCCTTAATGCATCTTCATAAACTGTTTCCAAATATCTTTCTCTTAGACTAAGGTATCTCCTACCTCTTATTATTAGAATTGGGCATACTAGACTAATATAACATATAATTTATACTTTAGATAATGTCATCGTGGTTTTGGAAGGTATGGAATGGACTAAAGTCTCCAATCAGAAATCCCTTCTTATCAAGGTTAACTTTGAGAAAACTTATTTTAGGATTAAGCCTTATGGTTTGGATGTATATCCTATAAATATGTTGTTTCAATAATTGATAGCTTGTATTACTATCAATGGTGGGTAATATTACTAGTTTAGTCTCCATTGATCTATTAAGTGAGGTTGTACATTCGTTCCCTCTTTGTATGTTTTGGTTGCTGAAGGGTTTAGTTATTTGCTTGCTAACTATTCTTATACAGGTTGGCTAAATTATTTTCTCTCCCTCACTTTGATCATCGACTCATTAATTGCCACTTTGTTGATGAATCCTTTTGGAATCTTCTAAGATATGAGTCTTCTATAGAACATTTTATAGAATTCCCTGAGGTTTTAACTTTTCTCCTAGCTCCTCCATTTAGTGGAGAAAGACTCAATGTTACATTTTGTATCTCTTCTTCACGCCCCCTTGGCTGGAGGGGCATCAATGACAGTAGACTCAATTGGGTGAGAAAATAAAATTTTGGACATCCCATTTATTTTTCAAACATCTCCTTTTGAGATATGGTCTTATGTGATCTAGAGAGCTACAAAAAATGTTTTGAGGGAATCATTATGGGCTAATTCTAAAGTGAAAAAATGATTTCATATAGCCTTTTGGGATATTTGATGAAAATCTAATGATGCGGGAGGGATTGGTCTCATTGACATAAAACTTTGATGATATTCTCTAACTATCAAGTGAATCATTAGAGGCTTGGATGGTTCTTAGGCATGGAAAATCGACTTGAGGAATCACATCTATAAGGGTCCTTATCTTGGTAGGAAGGTTTGGAATGTTATAGGGTTTTGTTATCTCCTTATCATCCTTATACCACTTGAAATTGATGAAATTTTTCTAGTTCCAAGAATATAAAAGGCTTAGAATATTATCAAACTCAATCTCACCTAGGTTAGAGCTGGTTTCAAGAATGGCTTATCCCATAATCCTAAATTTATTTGGTGGTCGTTGTATACACATTTTTTCATTCTTACTAATGATTTATATTTATAGGTTGTTGTCACATTAATTTCCTTAAGTGTATGCCTTAAGGGGTATACCGAGAGTGGTGTTTACATGATGATAGATTCATTGTGTGTGGCATCACCCTAGCTTTCTCTAACATTCCTCCTTACCACCTTATTACTACCTTCCTTATTACCTCGTTATGAACACTTGATGTATTCAATATTATCACCTTCGTATATTTCTATAGCACCTTCAAATCCCCTTTAAATCAACTTCATACCTACTCTAAGTGATTTATCTTCTTCCATCATCTCTCCTTTACGTACCTTTATGTCATATTATTTGTGGTTAATGGCATCAACCATGGTGATGACCAACTAATAGAACCTTATTTCCAATTGACTACATTGAGCACATTTAATGACGTTGGCTAAGAGAGATCATGACTTTAAATTATACTCCCATATAAATATTCATCATTATTGTCATTTATTTATATAATCATCACATTGTCTTCTCTGGTTTTGCTTGTAAATATTTCATTTGAAGGTTTAATTGGTTTAGGGTTAAGTGGACCTTATACTTGGAAATCTACTTTGGAACATGGGGTTACTAGGAATTACATTAGTGAGGTCTACCAAGTTTTTGGAGTCCCTAAGTCTATCTATTCCTCTTGTGATCCACACATGGTCACCCTCTAATGAGATTCTACTAACCCTAGGTGTCAATGCACAAAAAATTTCTTCATAAAGGTAAATATCCTTAACCCTTACCTTTCCTTTATGTTTGGTATGATTGGTTATGTCCAATGTATCATGTATTAAACTAGGATAGCATAACATATCTTTGTCTATTGTATTTATATTACAAATCTTTCTTATTACCATCACACGACTTTATAACCCTTAGCCTAGATATCTTGTTACACTTGTTTACTATCACTACTCTCAAAACCTTAAGATTGTAGTAACACCCACACCCTTTCTTAGATATCGAGGATTTGGAATGTTACGCCTTTGATACGATTGCGAAATATTGTCTTCTATATCCATAATTGTTATGCCCATTGGCAATACATGGCTATTGTGTTGGCCCTAGAATGGTTTTCTATTTATATCATAAATTATATTATTGTGAAGAGAGAGGAGGGGGGAGAATCATATTGATCATCTTAGCTAGAATACAATTTCATGTGCTTAGCTCTCTAATGTCCCTTTTGCTATGGTTCCTTAGTATTAAGAGCCTTATGGCTTTTTCAAAAGGGAATAAAGACTATAAATGTGACATCTTTTGCAAAGTGTCTCATAGTTGGTTGCCTTGGAATACATTTAGAGAACAAACTTCGGCTTATAATGTAGGAATGTTGAGTCTATTTCTGAGATTTAGAATGCCATACTTGATGAATGCCTCCATAAAATTGGGATTTTCTCCAAAGTTCCGTGATGGAAAGATTGGAACTGGCCAATTGAAACCCCCATCTTTGCCAATACAAGTCCAGACTTGGTTATCGTATCTTCTCTCCCCTCTAGCATATCCAGACTGGAAACCCTTAACCACTCGTTGGCAAATTAAGGTCTCTGGATTCTACTTGGGCTAGGCAGTTTGCATAATCTATGGAAAGTCATCGTCAAGCCCAAAAAAGCTCATTTTCTTTGCCATGTTCATTAACTTATCAGGGTCTACCTATTGGTGATAGACTAACAGCATATAAGGGTTTTCAAATCCACACTTGCTGCTTGCCTAACATCAGGTTGAGATCATCTCAGCATTTATTCTAGTGTCGTCTTCATGCTTGATTTTGTCTAGGAAGTGGATTCATACATTGTTTCAACCCTTCCTCCCAGAAAATCTTCACTTAGGAAAAGGCCTTTATTAGGGGACTCCACCATGTTGCCTGCAAAATACAACCAAATTTGGCATATTTTTTATACTCATTATTTCACATTTGGAAATTCATTAAAAAATTTATTTTCAATAAATTAGTTATGGATAAAGACTTTTATGTGACTAACAAAGTTGTGCTACTGTCTAATGTTAAGCTTCAAATTCAAGTTCAAGATGAAATGGTTTATTTGGAGTTAGAGAACATTCAAACCCTCCTTGACCACCAGGGTAATATCCTCTATATAGTGTCACCTGATTCCCCCCACTAGCACTCTCCTTCACAAAGTTGTGGTGAGGGCTATCAAGGACGTCGTCACTCACAAAGTTAGTGAAACTTTGCATCTCTCTTGTATCAGCCTTCGCCTCTCAAAGGCTAGTGCAAGAGGAGTGTTTGTTAGAATTGGCACTGGAAGTGGAAGATTTAATCCTTGTGAGCTACTTTTTGAGGATAAGTTTCTTTTCCTAACTCTTGCCACTCATCGATGAAGTTGATTCAAAGAGTGGAAGAAAAATACTTATAATGAAAGGCCATAATTGAAAACTTTTTATTAATTTATATGTAGTAATCAAAGCCTTTGATATGAAATGATTATGATTTTTCGAAGTTAATATAATTCAATTTGATTACATTATGAGACATGATTCCATTCTACCTATTTTTTACTCTGAGTGTCATATTATTATGCATTATTGATTAAAAAAAATACACTTGTTTGGAACTTGCTTCTACCGGTGGAAAATCTTCATTCATTCATATATCACAGGTCTCTTTTGGTCGATCTCAAGGAGGCTATTAAAAAGCATTGAAATTGTGACATTTTGGAATATCATTTTAAGATACCTGAATCATTCCAAATTTCCATTGTCTTGTTCGTTGAGGAGGAAACGTGTTCTGCATGACCTAAAATAATAATAATCATGGCGTAAAAATAAAAACCTACTACGTAATCAAAGACGTAACTCTCCACCCTATGCAATACTTGCACTCACAAACAAAAATCAGCTTCTTATTTGGTATTTATATTTTGGATCCATTATTGTATTGAAAAAGATTAGAAATCAACCATTAGGAAGATGAAGAAAAACAGCAGCATCTCACGGAAAAGAATAAACTAACCATTAGGAAGATGAAGAAAATAAAATCTAATTAGAAATAATATTAAATATTCACATAATGTTGTTATAATATACATTTGCACATCTTGAGTTTATTCACATCATGTTTCTGGTATCTTATGTTTCTGGTATCTTATTTACCATGAGAGTTTTGGAAGATATCTTTTTCAAAATTTAGAAAATGTTATGGTTTTGTGAGGATCTTCATTCAATGTAAGAATCAAAGATGTTTAGTAATGTTTATCCGTGAGGCACTTCAACTTCAATAGAACACACTAAAACTGAAGCATTCGCATGTCACTAATTCTAAGACTATATACATTCACATGTATATATGTTTGTCAAAAGTACAAGAGAGCACATATGTAAACATGGTCCAAATTTGTAGCCAATTACTTGGTTCTAAGATATATTACCTTCAAATACAACATTAATTGTTTTTCATTCAATTTTTTCCATATCTTTCTATCTTCTTTTATCTTTACGAGATGTTTTTGACCGTCACAAGATAATTTCTGCTTAAATTTAAAGTCCGTTTGATCGTCATTATTTTTCACTTGAAGAAGTAAATAAAAAAATATTAGTATCTAAACCATATGACAAAGTTTGGGGCCCCTTTTTTCCCACATAGATTATTTTGAGACTAACATAATGGTGTAGCTAGATTGATGTCATTTGCCACCACTCAATGATAAATTGGCAAACATTGTAATTTAATTATTATTCAATGTCATATGTGGGAAATATACCATACGGTTTTTCAAATTGATATTGTTAACATATTTAGATAGATGTATTTAATATATCTATACTAATTCATCATTCATAAGAATTTAAACAATCAACAAAATAAAACGATTGTAAAAATATGAATAAATATTTGTAAAAATAATTTAAACATATAAATAAAATTGAAAAAAAAAAAATTAATTTGTGAAAATCATCTTATCAATCATTTAAATTAAAATTAAACACAAATAAAATCTAAAAAATTGATAAATTTATTTATGTTTATATAAACACACATTGCTTCTATATGAAGGGAAATTTGATTTCTATATGAAACAAATTTAATGCACACGAACAAGCAAAATACAAAAACCAAATTTGATTTCTTATAATTATAATCTAATCACCAACTTTTATGAAAGGCCTTTTTTATCCGACCGTTACGTTTTTCAAAGCATTTGTATTGTATTTGGCAATTGGTAGGCATGAGATGCGCATGGTCTGCCACATAAATGAAAGAAATAGATTAATTAATGAATATATGTGCATGCTTCCAATAGAATATATGTATGCCAAACCGTCTTTGTCTAAATGATTTTCATCTGTGTTGAAATTGTATATAATTTGTTGAGTATGCAGAAAGCACCGTGCCATCTAAAGAGACTATACATAAGACATACCACTCAATTCCAAATCAACAAAAGGAAAAATTATAGGATCTAAGAGTTCCATCAATAACTCTAATAAAAGTCAATTTTAAAATTGGAGTCAAGGTGTGAAATTTCTGCTTTATATAGGGTGACAAGTGTGTAATTATTGGTGAGTAGAATGGAGGTTACACACTAATTGTATTGGTTTTATAACCATCTTAGTGGTTGTCTAACCGTTGGTTTGTTGAAATTAGTTGTTTTGCCCATGGTGACAATGCATGTATTAGTAATGACTAAAAAAACATTGTCTAGATTTGTTGTCTCAACTCTTACAAATCTTCACTACACGAAAGGACATCTCAAAAATGTTTAATAGGAGGCACAAGTGAAGAGAAAGGGATCCAAAAGTAGTAATCATAGAAACATGATTTACGGGACCAAGAAGTGAATAGGTGAATGCAATAGAGAGTAACATATTTTTGCAATTTTCATGTACACCATACAATTCTTTGTTTGTATTTCTTCCATCATGTCATTCAAAAGATATGAGAGGACAAAGAGTGTGACTCGTATGCACTATGAACTCTTTGTATTCACTCATTTCATTTAAGGAAAGAGAGGAAAATGTGCACTTGTCACATCTCGTTGGCTTACCCAATAGTGGGGTTTCTAAGATAAAATATTGCGCTTTGTACTTGTCTCCATTCCCTTCCTTATTGTTATGGTTTTCAAGCAATCCTATTCTTTATAATACACATTCCACCACTCTAACACATTTAGAACTATTGTTTTAGAGGAAAATCAAAGTAGAATGACATAATGTGATTTTCTGAATTCTATATGTATGTAACCTTAACAGTTTAGGAATCAGTTTCATTTCAGAGAAGCTCAAGTTCCTTATAGTCTATAGAAGGTTTTATTAACATATAGAAGATTGAGTGTATAACCATATTGTATATATACTTCTTTGAAAAAGTGTTACAGGAGCTTTTGGTTATAAAGAACAACCACATGACCAAATCCTCGTGAAGAAGACTTGAGGAGCTCCAAGCTTTCCATGAGCAAGTAGAAGAGGAGAATAGACAACTAACACTACTAGTTCAATATTTGTAAACAAAGGTTGAGAATTTCAAGTAAGATGGTTCATTCATGGGCATCATGCAAGGGTTGCAACAACATTTATCAAAAAAGGAGGAATTAATGGCAAATATCGAACGTGATGGTGATGTAGACACCTAAATTTGGCAACTTATGCGGTTTTAAAATTTAAATTTTTGCACTAACTATCCTCTATACCCATCAATTGGACATTTGATGACACTTCGTCTAATTAGATACATCCTTCTCCCTTCATCGGGTCAATTAACTTTACAGTCTCACTAATTAACCACTGAATCATTCACTATGCTCAATTGGTCAATTATACAACACTTCGTCAATATATTACTCACCAGAATCTTTCTCTCATAATCTTGCTCTGTTATCATTAAGTTACATTTATCTAATTAATTATTCTTCCTATGGGACTAAGCCATACTACGATCTAGGCCAACCTTTACATTAAATAATGTCTCACTCTCTACTTGGGTTAATTAATTATTATTAATTACACGTCGCTCGCTTACTCCAATTCAATAAACCTAGGTTGGCCTTATTGTGATCGAATTAACTTACTTAATCCTCTAGAATCATAGTTAATTCTCCTCTAATCAGCTTTTATACAGCTTGCATCTACCTATTACATTCTCAAGAGCATTAATTAAATTACATCCAAAATCACTTAGAGGTTCTCCTAAATATTCTTAAAGTAAACACATCTTTTAAAGTCAACCATTACACATTTCTAAAGCACCTTACTAAGTTCAAGAATCTAGCTTTACTCCATTACCATGCTTCAACAAGGGTCCTAAAGCCATGCATCATAACAAGAGCAAGTCACACAAAGAACCCTCCTCTTATTTCTTCTTAACCTTATTTACCCTAGGGACAAAGGGAATCATTTTAACATCTGAAGCACATCACATTATATCATTATCATACATAGAGTACATCTCTATTCCATCTATGCATTACACCCATTACTCTTTGTGTCAAGATACATAAGGGAAACATAAGGGGATGGTCTTAGTCATTTGCTTGGTACACTATTTTACCTGTCACATCTAAGAGAGATACATGGTGTTTGCTCTCCTAAAGTGATTGTAAGGAGATGCACTGTAACACCTAGATTGGTTCAACAGGATTTGACCACTAGGGTTCGTCCAACTCCACCCAAAAATGGATTTCATAATTTTTTATTTAATTGCGGTCATGAAGTGCTGATGTAGGTATTCTAGGGTTTCATCTATTGAAGGTTTCTATAGTGATGTGCCACACATTCATGAGTCCTAGTGATATACAATAAAATTTATTTCTAGACCACTGATGATCACCAAAAGTTGTAAAAACCTATCATTTATTGTGGTCAAGACCATGCAACATCTTGGGACCATACCGTACTATGCCCTAAAAAATCCATACAATTCCAAACTAACTCAGTTTGAGGTCAGAGTTCTAGAGACAAAGCATTTCTATATATTATCCAACTTCCACATCTAGTTTATATAACCAAATCACCTTTGTACATCTCTGTTCAACTAAGTATTCTTCCCATTATTGTTTTAAGAAATCATTTCATAGTTTTTATATTATACATTGTATCAAAAAATATATTCTGGTTTGGACATTAATATTTATTAATTAATTAGAATATTCTACATGTAACAACCTTATGCCTTCTAATAAATAAGGAAAGATCCCAATACTCACTTGGGGGCCAAAAAGTGGACAAAAACCCGAAAAAAATAAAAATGCGTACGCATTTTATTATAACGCGATCACATTTTAAATTCTCAGGTTTGGGATTTACCAAAGCATAACGCGTACACATTATGTCTGTTATAAATAAAAAAGAGGCCCGAGCCTCTATCATTTTATCTCCCTCAAACGCGAGTTTCAGAGCTTAACCGTGCCCTCACATTTTTTCATTCAGCTGGATCTCAAGCTCAAAGGATCATTTCTGGATCACCGGGAAGATCTGAATCGATGATGGCACCACAGAGAAGAGGTAGGCACAATTATTTTCTCAAAATTGCATTGAAATATGATAATTATAGATTAAAATTTGAATTGAATACATTTTTTTATTGTTACAGTTCGAGGTCGAGGGAATCAACCACAACCAAACCCTGTTATTCCTGTCATCCCTCCCAACCCTCCCACAATTGCTCAACATCCCCCGGGTAGTCAAGAAGATTTAGCAGCCCACATAGTTGAAAACAAAATTGAAATTGAGGATTTAATCAAAAGAATGAGGGATTCACAATCTACAAACCCCCACCGCACCTCTCTTGCAAACACATTGGAGGCATTACTTGCTCAAGTTGACGTGGCAACGGGGAAAATTGATCATTGGACAACTTACAGAGAGGGTTGTAGGGTTTATTATTCCAACAAATTGTCATATGTGGATGTAAAGAAAAAATAAATTACAAAAGACCTCATATGCACCTTATTCACGGACCCCCGCACTAATTTTCCTGTTCTGTTGTCATGCAAATGGTTTCCCATCCATTGGTGCAATAATAATTTGATTAAAAATAATTTTTGGGACCGATGGTGGATGGTGTTTGATTTTCCACCTTGTAATAACAACGAGGTGCCACTATACTTTCTGAGGAAACTCTATTGCGAGTTTATCCTCAACGAGATCCCAAATTATTTTGATTTCTGAGATTTCCAGGGCCGAGGAAAAGGATCTACACAAGATCGACCAGGTGCACAACATGCACCTATTCAGTAGGGTAGAGTCCCCACACAGAAGCCCCCTCACCCTGAGATTGTCCCTCAAGCAGTGAAGGAGACAATAGAGATTGATACACTCCACACACTTCAGGGGCTATCTATGACCCTTGTTCGACATACGAGGGAGATTTCTGAGCCAGATGCTCATGGAGGTACACAGAGTATTCCCTCAGGGAGTACTAGCATGAGGCCACATCTTTGCTCGTCATGTGGTAGCATATGTTTGGGGCCCGAGGAGGACGATACTTTCATGCGTACTGATTTTGGTGGAGTTGGTGCTAGGGGTGCACATGATAATGTCACTATGTCAGATGCCTTTTTGAGTGAGACATTTGGATTACAGTCATCGGCGTCACCTTCGCAGGTATTTGTTATGTTTTATTATGTGTGTTACAAAAATTTTGGAGTACTTGATTTACTTATATATGTTAAATTTTTGAAATAATTGTATTTGTACATGTACATGCATTGATATTACAGTGCGCGGGAGGCACATCTTCATCCCGACCACAGGCGGCGAGCACCATGCATACACATACATTCACAGAGGTAATTTAGAATGTTAATTGTGTAAAATTTTCACATACATGCAAATATATATATATATATATATATATATATATATATATATATATATATATATATATATAAGTTTTGAAGTCAAATATATGTATGTTCTTGTATGTCCATCTAACTCACGTGATACATGTTTGATAAAGATGTTGACTTCACTAGACACCCCACCATCTCTGTGACAAGTAGAGAAAGGTGTTGCCACTGCGATTTCATCTGCGCAACAACTCACTGAGGTATTCAAACAACATGTAAATTTTGTTAAATTTCTCGTGTAATTCATATTATGTTAAATTACATGTTAGTAATGTCTTTCATTGTAGAATTATTAAATTATGTTAATAATGTCCTTCATTGTGTATATGCAGGAGTTACCTGTGACAGGTAGCAGCCCTGTTCATTTGATTCACAGGCGTGGCGGGGTAAAAACAATAGTTCTATATTGATAAAATTAGTTAAAATATTGTCATTACACATACATGTACTTAGTTCTATTTTCGCTAATTCTGATGTTATATTTTCTGATCTTATGTGTATGTAGGGAACTTCAACCCCCTCCATTTTGACTTCGAGGGCACAGACTCCTCCATCTCATCATCTTCGTACCCCCATTCATACTCCAGGAGCTCCCGATGACTCATCTGAGCGTGAGATGCAAATTCGGCGTGATCGACAACTTGCGGTAAGTTTGTGTATTTATGTAAATAATTTCATTCTAGCATGGTCTTAAATACATGTTGAAAACATATATAAATTAAGTTTTGACAAAAAAAATTGTTTGCATTTACAGGCTCATCTACAGGCGAGTATTCAGCGGAAGAGGACTCGTAGCATGGGCTCAGATGATCCAAAGTCATCTCATAGATCTCCATCTTCGTCTAAGGGAGGGCCTTCTTCGAGCAAGGCCAAGAGAGGGATAAATTTTGATGATTAGGAAATATATATGTCTTACATGACATTTTTTTGTATGCCTATGTGCATGGCATTGTATGTACGCCTATATGGCATTTGAACTTGATGGTATATGACCTATTTGGGCATTTTTATATTTATTATGCACATTAAAATACTATTTGGAACTTGATATTTTTGTATGAGACCTTACATTTCTGAGATTATTTTTGCATGAAACTAATATGATGTGCACTTGACAATATTTAAGACATTATGGATTATTTTTTCATTTATTGGTGATGTACATGTACTAGCATTTTCAATGTATAATATGCATCAAACTTTGGAAATCAATATTTATATAATGTATGTATATAAAGAGTTACCTAATCTGAGTAATTATTCATTCAATTTATCAATGTGTATATGTGTATTTACCTTACTTGTGCTTCTTCTTGCTCATGGTCTCTTTGTACTGGTTCCTATCTTATCATGCACTTACTACATTCTTCTATGCTTCTTAGTCTTCTCCCCTGTTAAAACACCTGAGAGTCGTCACAATTTGATGCCTTTCATCTGTTGATATTTTGAGAATGTCTCTCCATATACATTACTCCAATGCTTGAGAATGTCTCCAGATGCAATGACATTCTGATTCAGACACTCAATGATTCTTGATTGTCTAATCCTGTCCAATTCATGTTATTACCTCTAAATCTGTATGTATTTCAAGTTGTTTGGAAATCACATCACACCCTTCACTATGCTTGATGACTACCCCTATCCTTTTGAAGGCACTTTTGAAAGCATCCATGGGTTTATCATAGCATAAATTATCAATGAATGGAAGGTCACTAAGCCATAGGCCAGCTGACTCCCATTCAGAACTAAACAAGAAATATTTACTAGGTGATTGATAACTCCCGTGTGTTCTTAGACATTCCCCTATCAAATTCATTCTTAAGCCAATCTAGTCATTCAGGGCTCTTAAGGGCCTACGCCCAGACGAGGTAGTCCGAAAGCATGAGGAGCATAGGGAACCAAAAAAATCCTCCCCTAGCATTCACCAGGCCATCTGGACGTGTTGGCGTAGTTGGTTCGGTGCCAAGAGCTTCTGTTTGCAAAGTATTGCGTCTGGCAGCCTTACACTGACTCAGACTGCAGTATTTCACATGTTTGTAAACAATAGGACAACGAGAGAACCAAATGGAGATGGATAAAACTGTGATAGGATTTCGTAGAGGGCCCCGACATGGAGGTTTAGGATCTAACGAGACATCTCTAGGTGCCACGGAATCTGAGAAATCACCCGTCGAAGATATAGCATGTTTTGGTCTCAGGGATCTTATGGGCCTACACCCGGATGAGGTAGTCCGAAAGCACGTGGAGCATAGGGAGCCAAAAAAATCCTCCCCTAGCGTTCACCTGGCCAGCCCGACATGTTGTCATAGTTGGTTTGGTGCCAAGAGCTTCCATTTGCAAAATATTGCATCTGATAGCCTTATAATGACCTAGACTGCACTATTTCACTGCATTTGCAAACAATAGGACAACGAGAGAACCGAATGGAGATGGATAAAACCATGATATAATTTCATAGAGGGCCCCGACATGGAGGTTTAGGATCTGACGAGATGTCTCTAGGTGCCACGGAGTCCGAGAAATCACCCGTCGAAGATATAACGTGTTTTGGTCTCAGGGCTCTTAAGGGCCTACGCCCGGACGAGGTAGTTTGAAAGCATGAGGAGCATAGGGAACCAAAAAAAATCCTCCCCTAGCATTCACCTGGCCACCCTGATGTGTTGGCGTAGTTGGTTCGGTGCCAAGAGCTTCCGTTTGCAAAGTATTGTGTCTGACAGCCTTATACTGACTCAGACTACACTATTTCACACATTTGCAAACAATAGGACAGTGAGAGAACCGAATGGAGATGGATAAAACCACGATATAATTTCATAGAGGGCCTTGATGTGGAGGTTTAGGATCTGACGAGACATCTCTAGGTTCCACGGAGTCTGAGAAATCACTTGTCGAAGATATAGTGTGTTTTTGTCTCAGGGCTCTTAAGGGACTACGCCCGGATGAGGTAGCTGAAAGCACAGGAAGCGTAGGGAACCAAAAAAAAATCCTCCCCTAGCATTCACCTAGCCACCCCAATGTGTTGGCATAGTTGGTTCGGTGCCAAGAGCTTTCGTTTGCAAAGTATTGCATCTGACAGCCTTATACTGACTCAGACTGCACTATTTCGTGTGTTTGCAAACAATAGGACAACGAGAGAACCAAATGGATATGGATAAAACCATGATAGAATTTTGTAGAGGGCCATGACATGGAGGTTTAGGATTTGACAAGATATCTCTAGGTGCCACGGAGTTCGAGAAATAACCTGTTGAAGATATAACGTGTTTTGGTCTCAAGGCTCTTAAGGGCCTACGCCCGGACGAGGTAGTCCGAAAGCACGGGGAGCGTAGGGAACCAAAAAAAATCATCCCCTAATAGCATTTACTTGACACCACCCGATGTGTTGGCATAGTTGGTTCGGTGCCAAGAGCTTCCATTTGTAAAGTATTACGTTTGGCAGCTTACACTTACTCAAACTGCACTATTTCACGCTTTTGCAAACAATAGGACAACGAGAGAATCAAATGGAGATGGATAAAATTGTGATAGGATTTCGTAGAGGGCCCAGATGTGGAGGTTTAGGATTTGACGAGACATCTCTAGGTTCCACAAAGTCTGAGAAATCACCCATTGAAGATATAGCGTGTTTTGGTCTCAAGGCTGTTAAGAGACTATTCCTGGATGAGGTAGCTTGAAAGCACATGGAGAGTAAGGAACCAAAAAAATACTTCAATAACATTCACCTTTCCATCTGGACATGTTGGCACAGACGGTTTGGTCCCACGAGCTACCGTTTACAAACTATAACATTTGACAGCCTTGCACTGACTCAGACTATACTATTTTACGTGTTTGCAAACAATAGGACAACAAGAGAACTGAATGGAGATGGATAAAACTGTGAAAGGATTTTGTAGAGGAACTTAACATGGAGGTTTTGGATCTGATGAGACATCTCTAGGTGCCACAGAGTCTGAGAAATCACCCGTAAAAGATATAGCTTTTTTTTGTCTTAGGGCTCTTAAGGGACTACACTGACGTGATTTCTCAGACTCTGTGGCACCTAGAGACGTCTTGTCAGATCCAAAACCTCCATGTCGGGGCCCTCTACGAAATCCTATCACATTTTTATCCATCTCCATTTGGTTCTATCATTGTCCTATTGTTTGCAAACGCACGAAATACTGCAGTCTGAGTCAGTGTAAGGTTGTCCATTGCCAATCACCTGAATAATATAGGTGGTTCATACAATATAGGTGGTGAAATGAGAATTTATGTTTGTTGTTCCTTTCTAATATTTAATTTCTCTTAGCTTCACTTGGCTTCGAGAATAATAAATTCTCTACTGACAGTGCCAACCACGTGAAGGTGGAAGCTTTTTTGGCACCACTAACCTACATAAACATGTTAGTAAGCAATTAAATAGAATTTTAAATCATACAAAATTTAAACAAAATCATTTAAGTAAATATTCAAATTAAATTCATGAAGAACATACCTTTGCAAATTCAATCCAATGAACCGCAAGGATCAACTCTACTCTTGACAGTAGCAAGAATTGCTTCATGATCTGATTCATGAACCTTCCACAGATTCTTGTTTAATGGCCGACCTCGATATTTGATCAATTTAATATTTGTTGCAAGGACCAAATGTGAATAGTGAAGTATCTTTCGATGTACTTCATAGTCTTCAAACAACCAAATGTTTGATTTTTTGATAGGATATCGTCGAAGCCAAGTTCCAGTGACTACCACTGACCCAGTGGGATACTCAAGGTCTTCACCATCAATGATCATGGAAGTCAATTTTTTTCCCCTCTACACAACGAGACAAGAAGTAGTTTGTTCCCTCTTCATTAAATTCCATCAAAAATGTGCCTTACATCACAAAGTAAAATTGTTTAGTCAAATTTAAAATTCATTAAGAGTTGACCATTTAATAATTTATAAATCTAAAACATGGCATGTACATATATGTATGTACCTTGTTGCACTAAATCAGAGACTTGGTCAAAGTCAGGTGATGTTGTCATTTGATCTGAAGACCCTGCAAGTTGTAATGCTCATGGAACTTGATGTGTGCCGAGTGGAATTAGAGGTCTACAAGTCCATTCATCCACCCACTACTGTGACTCACATTCATTCCACGAAAAATCAATGCACAATATACAAAAACATGCCATGCACCTAGTATAAATAGTCCAAGCACTTGCATCTGAACTACGGAATGAGTTCATATCACTTGATCCTACAACTGTCATACAATCTTCAAAGTTTATCAATTGTTGTTCCTCTATCAACCAAAAATATCTACGAACCATTGATCTCTCTTGAGATTCATGACCCATATTCTTGACACACCAATCAACAATGTTTTTTGCATCTGTAAATTTAGCACCATCCTTGAACTTTAACTCTTCTCTTGCAAGTGCTCTTTTCACACATGCTCCTGCACCATCATGCTCTCCTTTTCCATGCCCTGCCTCAGTAAAACTCCAGATATGTTGTACATTTGTTTCTTTGTGCATCCTGCTTAGCCAATAAAACATCCATGCATTCTTGAATTGTGATGTGCAGTTGTCTGACCAAATGTAATGTTGATCGAAACTAATGTTCCTCTCATTCAAGTTCACATAAAACACCTGGAAACACCCTTGTACATATTCTGTAGAATGTGTCTGATCATCACTGATGTAGAAATGATACTCTCTTAATATTTTTTGATTTTGCTCAGTGCTTTCTGGAGAGTGCATGAATGCTATATGCACGAAAATAACAACTTGCACTGAGTTATAATATTGAGACTGAACCTCCATTTGTGGCTGCAATGTGTAATTCTCTGTGAAGTCAACTACTGAAATATTAGTACCAAGTGGGAATGTGTCCTTGCTTAACTTGAATTGTTCATCCAACCATCGAGCTCTATGTGTGTGCCTTGCATACTCATAAAAAATTTCTCTCTGAATTTGACCATATATTCTGATACAGGTAATTGTTTTGTAACAAGCTCACACCTCTTAGATTCTTTTCCATCTTTTAATTGATATGCCACCGATTTATATTTGGTGAAACCAACCAATTATTTTCCTATTGAATCTGTACTCTCCTCATGGATACAATTTTTTAGATTTGGAAAGCCACCACATACATTGCATGTTCCATCCAAACATGTTTTGTTATAAAAAAATTGTCTAGTTGATTTTTCACAAAATATTGTCGGAATAAATTCCCTTGAAGATTTTGGTGGGACATTTAATCCAAACTCCTGCAACATGATGTTAGTATGCAAAACACGACGTATTTGACAAAAAACATCATAATGCATTGAAAATTCAACATGATGCCTGCAACAACAAGTGGTACGTGAGTGATTGATTTTCACATAAAAGGGTTTGCTCATTTCAAAGAATCTTTGGCTAATGTTAATTTGTGGATTTTCATTCTTAAACTTAGAGAACAATTGTGTTTGAGTCATATCTAAGAAATGTTTTACACATGATTCACGATTACGAGAACCTATTCTTCTTTTTACTGTATCTCTTCTATTCGGTGACACCCTTGTGTTCTCATTCCAAAATTTTACAATTAATTCTTTTAGAATATCAGATGTATTCTTGTCTTTTCATGGAAGTCTGCTAGAGAAATCCCAATAGTCAGTGTTATTGACTGACTCAAGACGTTTACGTCTCTCTATTGCTTTCATTAGTGTTTTTCTGTTTAGCTTCAAAGCACTGTTTGTTTTTCTAATCAAGCATTTATTAACTATTTTATCACTTACTATACAATTAGTAAGTGCACGCCGTGTAGCATTACTATCTTTGGTGCGTCTTTTGCCACCTATAGTTTGGTATGCTTTATATATGTTTTCAACAATTGACGCATTTTGATCAACAACATTAGATGTTCTTAACCCCAGGGTCTTCATTATAGGTCTCATCTTAATTAATTTCATCAATGTAACAAATAATTGACATCTTTGTGTGTCATTTAAATTCTCAAAGTAATTATCCCAAATTCCACTAGCTTTTCTTCTCGCATTTCTTTCAGACATTTTGTTAGGCATTGGTTTTATAATGTTTTCATCAATTTCAATTAAGTGAATTGGTTTTCTTCGCAAAATGGAAGGAGGTGTTCTTAGAGGTGAAGATTCATTTACAAGGTTACTTTCTTCATTCAGTGTTTTCATACAAATTTCGGGGTTAACATTTGGATTCTCAGGTAAGGGTTCAACAATTGGATTCATATCAATTTCTTCATCCATACCAACATTATCATTCAATTCAATATCATTATTCATTGCAAAATCATTATTCATTGCAAAATCATTATTCTCTACATTTTCATTATGTATTTCATCCCCATTTTCTAATACATTAGCTACATTTGATATAGCAGATGTACCTTGCCCTGCACGAAGTTTTTGCATTCTCTTCAATTTCTTTATTCTCATCTCTTCCAATTGCTCTGGTGTCTTGTTCTTGACTTTCCTCTTGTCCTTAGCTCAAATTTTATCGCCCATGATTAGAAAAAATCAACTAGTGGGGTAGGGGACAAAATGAACTACTAAAAAATCGTGCAAGAATGTACAGAAAATTGTAGACCAAACAGAATGTATGCAGAATTCCCGTGAAAGAGATGAAAGGGACGTTGGGGGGCCACAATATATAAACAAAGAATAACGTGTATACATTATAACACGTACGCGTTATGATTTTTACCTTTTCCAACACATGCCTCAAGGCTTGGGATCCGGTTTGGATCCCCAAGCCTGAGGCATGGACCTGCACAAACACAACAAACCACGTGTTTTTGCAGAAAAACACAAAAATCCAACTTCCGTCATGATAAATCAACATCAAATGATCGATTTGTTTAAAAAAATTATACCACGACGTAAAGCAGAGTTTCTTCTTTGTATAAATATTATTTTTCAATTTTTCTAATAAATACAAGGTTTCCATATTATTTATTTTCTTAACTATGCCTTTTTATAGTTGTTTTTTGAGGTTTAAACATGTCTATCTTTTTCATGTATCTTTTTTTTTACTCATCAAAATTAAATAAAAGTTTTTTAGGCACAAAATAGGCATAATTCTATACATATTAAAAAAAATAATTTTTGATATTTTTTGAGGTAGTTAGGGGGGGCACGGTCGGAGCTCCATTATTTTTCAAAACATAAAATTTCTGTACTAGAAAAATCATAAATAAAAAAATACTCGCTAAAAAAATCTAAAAAAATTCTAACACAAACTAGATGCTCCTAGCTATCTTTCTACCAAAGGGTTTTCAAAAATACTAAATGGTGCTCAAAAAATGGTGGGGGGCACGAAAGTCACTCTATTATGTTTTTTAACAAAAACAGGAGCACATGTTGGTATTTTAGTTATTTGACCCACTTAAACTTATCCGTTTTCAATAAAATTTAGTAGCTTAGAAACTAGACTCAAAATTCTACGATTCATATTTCTACAACATCTTCCAATTTTGAGTGTAACTATTTCAAAAAACTCTGGCTATAAGAGATGCAAAGGAAACCCATTGAGTATTAGTAAGTAATATAATAGACTACAAAACCTCATATAAGATGTTTTATAGATGGGTGCTATCTTGAGTAATTTCAGAAGAGATATATCAACAAGGGTATTTTTTAATTTTTCTAATATATCATACCCTTCACCTGATTTACACTAGATAACATCACTTTAGATCTCTTGTAGGTTGGCCCTAAGAAGCTCCCTTCTACATTTAACATTATGGATAATTCTCTTCATTACAATTTACTCTTAGGATGCCCTTGGATTTATTATATGAAGGATATCCCATCCAATATATGTAGTGCCCCTCGCGTTATTGCATCATCAATCCCTTCTCGAGTTCTACATATCAGTACTTTGGGTGGCCGAGTTTTCTTTGCATCCTGTGTTGACCTTGGGTTTCTTAGAGTTCCTAACATGATAAGGGATATCATATATTTCTAGATCGAATTTTTGTAGTGTTATAATCATAGTGAATGGTAATTACGTTGAGGTGCATTCATATAACAATTGGAGGGGTTGCAATGGAATGAGTTCACCTTTATTCTCGACATTAACTTTGATGTCCATTTTATTTCTACATAATGAATCATCATTAAATTTGAATTTCGTAAGATCGTTGCAAAGAAAATGGCCCTTCATCTCCTTGGAGAAGTCAAACGATAAAATAAACTATATTTATGCATTATGGGTGTGGGTATATTTATAATGATAAAAATAGTTTGGTATTTTTTTGTAATAGAAGATAAAATAAATAAATAAAATATATGCGTGTGTGTGTGTGTACACACACACATATATACATATATTTGCAAGTTAGTATAAATAAAAATAAAAATAAAAGTAAAAGTAAATAATACAAAACAAAGAATGGAAAAGTCATAAGGGTGAGTTAGGGGAAATATTTGTCTTGTTTTAGAGTTATTTTCATGTTTTGGGGTGAATGATAGGGCCATGAAGCTCATAATAAAATGTTGTGACGGCGCAACATGTAGTGCCCCTCTGGCTCGTAGAAGAGTTCCCTTGCCCCAGTGTTGATGGCTGCGTGGATCATTGAAAAGAACTCATGTCGAGTTAGTGTTTTGAAATCGTTCAGAGAGATCGTAAATTAAAAAATAGCAATAAAATAAATTAAACATTTGAGATAATAAAATGATAAGGATAAGTTGAAAGTTTCACTTATGTGAACTAAACCTTTTGAACCCTAGGAGCGTTGTTGTGTCTTCGATATATTAGGTGATGTTTTATCTTGCGATTTCTTCCAACTCAAGGACGCTTGTGAAGCTTGAAGTTTGAAACCTATATATGTATATTCATTTCTAGTGTTAAAATTGATTTAAGCAAATTGTAATGTAGGTAATAATAAAAGTAATCTACATAATTTTCAAATGAGGATACTTACGTGATAGGTGAGTGCGTTAATAGGAGCGGGGGAGGTTTTGGTTAAAGTGAATTTTAAAATAATTAAAAAAATAATGGCAATAAGTTATTTTAAATGTTTGATAAATTTGAATGATTTAAGATTATTTGATAATTTAATTATTTTTATTTTTACTTTGTTGTTTAAAACTAGAAATAAATATACATTATATGTTTCAAAATTCAAGATTCGCAAGTGTTCTCAAGTTGGAAGAAATCACAAGATAACAACATCACCGCACATGTCGAAGACACGACAACACTCCTAGGGTTAAAAAGGTTTAGTCCCCATAAGAGAAACTTCAAACTTATCCTTATCATTTTCTCATCTCAAATGTTTAATTTATTTTATTGCTAATTTTTAAATTTACGAACGGTGCCAAAATGTCAACTCGACACGAGTGTTTTTCAATGATCCATGCAACCTTCAAGGCTTGGGGCAAGGGAAAATTTATATGATCCAGAGGGGCACTACATCCTCCCTCCCTTATAAAAGCATCATCCACGATGCGACACACTCAAGGCACTAATATGGATGAACAAGCATGGGAAGTCAATAACGAAAATTTCCAATTAGCAAAAAGTCTATGTTGCTCGAAACACAACCACCACCAGTTTTTAGCATATTTTATATTTTTCTCATTTTCTTATTTTTCTGTGAATATTAGCATTACTCATTATTTTATTATTCAAATTATCTTTTCCTTAATACCTTTGCTTAGCTTTCAAGCTTATAAGACCTCTTTATTTAACATCTCAAACCCATAGTGGATTCAGATCCAAATTTTGATAGTCATTTCAAAATACATTCGCATGTGTTTTATCATAAGGCTATTCACCATTTATTAGTTACCAATTGCACCATTTTACTTATTCAATTTAATAATGTTATCACTTGTTAAGGATTTTAAATTTCAAATTCCAATAGGTTGCCCAAATAGTTGACCTCACAATGTCACACAAGGTACAAAGCACAATACGAACAACCCACATAACACATTTTTAGCACATTTTCATGAATGAATCATATCACAAGACCTCTAACTCCACCATGGAAAGACAACAAGTAGTCCACATAACATAGAATTTCAACACATGTGCCCCAAGCATAGATCCAACACACCTACGAACCTAACATACAATGAGTTGCCATGCTAGTACATATGCAATAGGTATCACATGACTCAAACAACGACTGTACCCACACAGTTTCAAGATAAAATCCAATAGTACATACCAACAAGGATGAGTGTCAATCCTCAAACATAACAATGCATAACAAGACTCACATGACTAACTCATGAAACATACATGTTAGCTCCATATGCCTCCCAAAGAACTCTATATGCATCCATATAAAGAAAGAATCATAGTGCCAAAACCAAGCTCGATCACTCACCATAGAGCCTCATCACCTTATTTCTCCATGTTGGGTCACTCACCATAGAGCCCCATCTCCTTATTTCTCCATATCAGGTCACTCACCAAAGAGTCCTATCACCTTATCTCTCCATTTAATGAGGTTGGTAACCCTATTGTGCTAGGCACATAGATCCTCGTCACCTCCACCCAAGTGGCATAGTAACATGTAGCTCAATACTACACAACCCCATGACCCCCTTGGGGCATACCCCCATACAACGAAGTGGGTCCATAGGTCCAACCACTCCATGGTGAATCCCATGACCCTATTCCAACACATAACGACATTAGAACCAACATATCAACCAGATTCAAATGCTAAGTGGCAACAAAATATCAAGCCTTGGGCTAGGCTAGAAAAATTTTAAACTCAAAAGCAAGTTTCAAACTAAGAAAAATAAATGGCTAAATAGCCACAGTAATGCAAAGGCCTCTTGTTAGCACAAAACCAATTAAATGCCCAAAATTTAGGAATACATCAATCAAAAAATTGTTGGTTCTTACAAGGAAAGAGAAAAGGTCAATTTACGAATAAATTACAAACATAAATATCACATTACAATCGCTACGTGGCCTTTCCATGGCCACTAAGGGGGTACTCATAGAGTTTCTGACACTCATATATTGAGCCTCAACTTGCAAAATACATATAACCCAAAATAAACATAACTCCATATATCTAAAAATCACACATACGAGGATCCACATAGTCAATATCACATAGGATTTTTTTGTGGACAACCCAAATGGGAGAGAGCATAAATGCTAGTTCTCATAAGCATGAGCCTAAGGTGGTGTACATCCACAATATACTGAGCAAGCTCAAGGTATACCAAATGGATAGAAGTGGGTTTTTAGTCTACATGAGACTCCACTTTCAAACTCGTACTTGGCTCAAGGTTATGGTCACCTGGTCTACAACTTCTCTCTCCACACATACACTTCTGGATGCTACCCATAGGGCTCAGTAGTGTAGGGTACACAACATAACACATAACAATGTTACAATCACATTGATGACTTACAAACAACAACTATGGCGTCTTATGCATGGAAAAATTATGGGGTATAACATAACAATATTCCATGGCTTACGAGAAGTAACATTTCCACATAGCACACCAAGAGTGTGAGTAAAATACATTAGGGGTCATGAAATCACCATATGTCCCCAATTCACGATTAGAATTTATTACATAACATTATGGGTACATATATATCACTAACATAGTGATCTAGCATCATGACATACATTCAAATACCATGCAACATCATGATATAACACCATAATACAACACAACACAATGGAAATTATCATGATGTAACATATTTCACTACGAAGCACTTTTTCATGCAACATGTTGTCCCACATATACAATATCACTAGAACATGAAACACTACAACACTTTCGTAGTTCACAAAACATTCCCTTCACACAACAAGGTGGTAATACACATGAATTTCACGTTGAATTCACAAGAAAGAGAGAAATTACTCACATTGAGAAACACATCAACATCATAACAAGACCACACCAAGTGGTAAGCACAACAGGTGCATTCACATAATCACAAGTACCATGTTTGTCACATCACAACATAATAACACATTACTCCTCCACCATCATGCATAATCCATCACAACACCAAAATGTCCCAGAGGTTCGAGAGTATGAACCTTCGCTCTGATACCAACTGTAGTGCCCACCCATGTGGGACCCAAACACAAGACCAAATATACCAGGATTTTTTTTACTTTCATATTACTTGATACAACTATGTGACACCATAAAGACTCACAAGAGATTGCACAACACCACATGTAACGTTTACACCAACATGAAGGACATGCAAATAGATAGATGAAACAAGATGCAAACCAATGCCACACTTAAATACAAGAGCAAGTATGAAACCACAAATCATCCACAACATGAGCTTCATGAATAGATATATTCCACACTATCACATTTTCATGGTTAAAATCTTTATTGAATCATATTTCATTATTAGCCTTTAAGGTTCAAAGAGCACTTGACATGAAACATACCTTTTCCTCTTTCTCAAGATTGCATTTCCTTTTATTTCATTTAACAAAAACTTAAGATGGTCCCATCTTAACTGCAATTCAACTCCCTTATTTAACCTTATAGGTCTTGAAGTCCTTTTTCATGTAAGTAGATATTCTTATTCACAATGATACGTTCATATTTATTATTTCATATTTAACATTTCATTGGTTACAAAAGGATTAACTTATAACAAGGGATACACTTAATTGGGTTCTTTTTCTATTAACTATCATTTCCATAACTTCAAATAATTAGATTGAAACTTTTTAATGCACCTTGTGAGAGTCTTCCTAGCTCTCGGTCAAACTATAGTTTTTGTTCACCTAAACTCACATTTACCTGACATTTTTAGTTGTTAAGGTTCAATAATTGGTTAGGGTCATTTCTAATAGTTATGAGTCATAAGTTTTGTTTTCTAGATAAGAGATTAAGTTGCTCGAATGGTCAAACTCACATGGAGCAATTAAAATAACTTTCAACAATAAAAGAAGGCCTAACTAAGTATAAGGTAATTCCAAGTTTCACTTGTGTGTCTTTTTTATATCGCTCTTGTTTCAAAGATTTAAGATTTTATTAGAGGTACTAAGTGAGGTACCACCTCACTTTATGGTTTTCCAAAGTATACTTGATCACATTTCAAAGAATAAACATTACCTTCCTTATTGCTCTTATGATCCAAGACACATACAATCATTAACCCTTCCTGGGAGACTTAGGATAAAAGACAACCATCTAAAAATGTTGCTAAACATTACATCAATCCTGTCACAAAGTGACATTGCACCCTTAACTATAACAACATGCTCACTTCCATATGCACAAGAAACCCTTAACACATGACCAAAAGACACAAGTAAGCACAATGCTAAAGGGATTCTACAACTTGATATCTCAAGATAACTTTAGAGCAATTTCTAACCTCCCATAGATAATTAGATGTGAGAGGGGTTAAAGAAGTCAAACATGAGGATTTGATACAAAGTTAAAAAAGTATTGACTTCACTCATGACACATTAGATCTCACAATGAGATCATTCAAAGGTAAGGGCAAGAAACGACATGTGATAAAAATTAAGTCTTTCTAAAGTGATAAAGGTATTGTAAAACTATACAAGACTCTTTTAAGAGAGAGATACACATTAAAGGTTAAGAGCACAATTCCTTTTGATAGCTTAGGAATAGAAAGTTTTTTCCATCAACATAATTATTAAGGGAGGAAACAATAATTGACATTTAGAAGCTTGTTCAAAACATGTACATCCATATTACAAGATATATACTCATAATCAAGCTCATACCTAAATAGAATGTCTGTTATTCCCAATACACCAATATAGCCCAATTTATTACTCATCACAAAATAATTAATAAATAACATTCATGTTCATAACAATAATGTTGATACATCTACTTAATATTACATGTATATTTCAATAATATTTCATATTACAAAAACACCAGCGACACTACCATTTCCTTCTTGTCCCGCATACCTACAACCACCGCATGGTCAACACAACTGATGGCATGGAATAAAACTACAACCAAACATGATATATTATTTTCACATATTTCTAACAATAATGAAACTATATTTAACACACTTCAAAGGAGAGTAAGAAATGCAATGCCATTTCATTTCGTTTCCAAAGCCAATGAGAGAGATAGAGAGAGGAGAGAGAAAACACCATTTTCCACAATCAATTTCTTTACAAGCAAGTGTCAAAAGAAAGTTTCCTACAATCATGTATTCATGTTTACAAGGTTTCTCTATCGTTATTTTGCTTGGATAAGGTCATATGACAATTTTCACCAATTAGTCACAAGTTTCCAAAAACATCAAATTTAGACAAGTTGCTCAAAAATCAACATTCGAAAACCATCTTCGAGACTCAAACACACAAGGGAAAAAATTCCTACATATTCCCCTATATACAAGGAAACACTCAGAGCTGACAGAACCCCAAAACTGGAAAACAAGATTAAAATGGTGCTCATCTTTTCCAGAGCTACCGATCCTAAATGCACCCAAGCGGCCTTGTCGCCCAACAACTGAGGCCTACAAAACCTATAAGGAAAACTAGCTTGCGGGATTTTTTTTCTCCAAACTGAGGGTTTGTAGTAATTGTCTCATAGAAATATTAGAGGTATGTGGAAGCCAAAATCCGTTTCTACATTTAAGGGCCAAAACGGCGGGTCAAAACCAAACTACATTTTTAACTTTCAGCAGTTGTTTAAAGCTACAAACTAGCCCGTTGGGCTCCTAAACACATTACAAAAAAGGTCAAATGGAACATCCAAGGAACAACTAGGTTCGGTTGAACACTCCACATGACAAGGTACATGGCTAATTTTTTTTCTCATTTCATAGTTTATAAGGATATTTTGCGCCTCCATGAAAACATGTTTTATTAACATTACACAAAGTTGTCACAAGTAGTTTTACTAAGTTTCCTGTTTATCCTACCAACCACATGGTTTTCAAAACCAAATATAGTATCGTAGTTTATCCATCCATCTTTTTTGTTTAATTCACCCAAAATTTACTCTTCTCTATTTTTATTTACAACTCCATTCAAATTAATAAAACTAGAACATTTAAATTATGCAAGGATAAAGTGAGATGACCATGCCTGATAAACGAATATGTGAAGAACCATGTGATCAAACAAAGCCCATTCTACAGCTGTTTGAAGGCCTAATTTTGTCAATAGATCATGTGTTATACAACAAGTAGTTCATAAATCCAACAAAATCAAGATATAAGTTGGATCAAGAATCTATCTCAAGAGGTCACGTGTTGTCAGGAACCAACTCATATTTCCAATAGTCAATAAAATCCAGTTGAGCCCACCATTGAGTTGGCAAGTCACTTAGCCCACAAAAATCAGCCATATCGGGTCACAATGCACGAGGAAGAGGTGAGCCAACTCACAATACAATAAAAAATAATATAATCACCACTGAGACAAATTACTGATGAATGTAATGGCCAAAATGAAAACCCATAATGGTCCACACAACACTAAGCTCCACCAAGAAAAGAAAATACTAAAGTTGTCCTTGACCCAATTTTCTTCGAGCTTTCTACGAAACAATTCATGGGCATGGCTGGGAATTATGCCAAATGAATTTGTTGGGGTTAGAATATATAGGTTGTTCAGATATAAATAAGATCTAAGCATACAAGAAATAGACACAGAAATAAAACCAGAAGAGACAATACAAGGATATAACATGGTTTACCCAGTGTGGGCTACGTCCACCAAGAAACAACCAATATATTATTCTAGAGGATATACAATTGAAGATCTGCAATCTTCCACACCTCACACGATGTACAATAATTTTCTTCTTACAAGATTCTCTGAGCTCTCTCCAAGAATTATTTCTTACAATTCATTCAATCTTCTTAATTTTGTATTCTAATCCTAGTTTTCTAGCTTATATAAGCATATAAAAAACTTAGGGTACTTTAGCTATGTAATTACAACCCTTAGATCAACTTTTAATCAAAGGTTAGATCTAATCCTGCGTTCTAAATAAAAACTTTTCACACACAGGTAACAGATGCCAGTCACCCCAACTGATGTCGGTTTGTCCCAAACGACGTTAGTTGGTCTGCTAGGTGACCGACTCTATTCAGCTGACTGACGCTGGTTACTTTGTAAACCTGCAAGTTGTAAATAAGCTATATGTTAAGCAATTCAACTCCACATCTCAAGAATATCCCATTTGGAGATAAATTTTTGCATTGTAACATACATATCCATCCTTGGATCCTCTTCCTTGGCTTTGTTTCTCCCTCTTCAAGTCTTAAACTTGAAGACCAATAGAAGTGGAGTGTAGCTCCAACTTCTCCTTTGCCAACAATTTCGTTAGCATATCCGCAGGGTTCTCATTTGCATACTTTTTCTCCAACTTTAGTTGCCCATCCTCCAACACCTTCCGTATGAAGTGATATCTCAATTGAATGTGTTTTGTTCTTGAATGAAATGTTGAGTTCTTTGCCAGATGAATCACACTTTGATTATCACTGTACAAACTACAATCCTCTTGCTCCTTTCCAAACTCTTCCATGAACCTGCTCATCCATATCATCTCTTTGCTAGCCTCTGTAGCTACAACATACTTGGCCTCTGTAGTAGACAAGGCCACAAATTTTTGCAATCTCAAAATCCAGCTAACTAGTCATCCCACCTACTGTGAATACATATCCAGTGGTGTTCCTACCATCCAAATCTCTAGCCATATATGAATCAACATAGTTGCATAAAGAAGTATTTGATCCTCCATAGCATAACTACATGTTAGAAGTCCCTCTCAAATATCTGAGTATCCATTGGACTACTTTCCAATGCTCTTTACTTGGATTGGCCATAAATCTGCTCACAACTCCCACTGCTTGTGTAATGTTTGGTCTGGTACAAACCATAACATACATAAGACTTCCAACTGCTGAAGCATATGGAACCCGTTCCATGTACTCAACCTCCTCATGTGATGTAGGACACTGATCTTTGCTCAATTTAAAGTGTCCAGCCATAGGTGTACTTACAGGTTTTTCATCCTGCATTTTAAATATTTTCAACACCTTATTGATATAATCTTCCTGAGAAAAATACAATTTCATGTTCTTCCTGTCTTTGTGAATTTACATGCCAAGGATTTTCTTTGCAGCTCCTAAATCCTTCATTGAAAATGTGTGAGCTAACTTTTCTTTAAGCTCACCAATGTCCTACATACTAGATCCTGCAATAAGCATATCATCCACATACAATAACAAAATAATATAGCTCCCATTTTCAAGCTTCTTGAAATAAACACAATGGTCAGATTCACATCTCATATAACCATGCTCATGCATAAAACTATCAAACCTCATATAACATTTCCTTGGAGCTTGCTTGAGCCCATACACGCTCTTTTTCAACCTACACACAAATTTCTCCTTACCCCTGACTTCATACCCAAACGGCTGTTGCATATAAATCTCTTCCTCCAAATCACCGTGAAGGAAAGTCATCTTAACATCAAGTTGTTCTAAATGCAAATATTCTGTTGCAACTAAACTTAGAACATTACGAATGGAAGTCATCTTAACTACAGGAGAAAATATCTCACCAAAGTCAATACCTGTTTTCTGTGCAAATCCTTTTACCACAAGCCTTGCTTTGTATCTTTTCTGTCCACCCTCTTCTTCCTTGATCCTGTAAACCCATTTGTTCTGCAATGATCTCTTACATGCTGGTAACTTGACTAAATCCCATGTCTGATTCTTTTCCAAGGAGTCCATCTCCTCATTCATGCCATGCTCCCACTCCACGTGGGTATCCTATTGCATTGCTTCTTCTAAACTCTCGGGTTCACCACTATCAGTCAATAATAAATAAAATAATGGAGTAAATATTTCTAGAGGTTTAGTTACCCTTTGGGACCTTCTCACAGAAATCTGGGGTGCCTGGGGCTCAATCTGTGCCTGTTGCACATTTGTATCAATTTCTGATAGTGACCGATGTCGGTCACTTGTAGCCGACACCGGTTCCCCTATATCTGATGTTGGTTCATCCAAATGATGTCGATTCTTCTCCTACCGACATCGGTTACCCTGACCGGAACCGGTTCTTGTAGTACCGACGCCGGTACCTGTGTGTGATTGTTTTAAATATGAGAATGCATTATTTTCAACAAAATTTTCACTTGGTTCATTCTTTGGGTATCAAAACCTGATCCCTGTACATTCTCTTTTCATTCCAATCAATGTTACGACTCCTAACAATCTTAGCATCCTCTAAATCCCAAAAATGGAATCCAAAATCACTAGAACCATAACCAATGAAAGTGCATCTCTTGGATTTAGCATCCAATTTCTTCCTATTTTCTTTATCAACATGCACAAAAGCTTCTAAACCAAATACTCTAAGAAAAGAAATATCTACCTCTTTTCTAGTCCAAGATTCTTCTGGTATTCCACCATCCAGTGCACTTGAAGGCCACGTGGTTAATTAAATATACCATGTCGTATCTACTGACTTCTGCCCAAAATTGCAAGGGTAAACCAACATGTATCCTCATGCTTCTTTTCATGTTCCATGATAGTTTTGTTCATTATTTCAGCCACTCCATTCTCCTGTGGAGTTCTAGGAACCATTCTTTCTCTACGTATTCCATTCACTAAACAATAATCATTGAAAACCTTACTGCAATACTCACCACCATTGTTAGATATAAGACACTTTAACTTTAAATTTGTTTCATTTTCCACAAGGGCTTTCCATCTTTTAAAAGTCTCAAAAACATCATATTTACGCTTAATACAATAAACCCATACCTTTCTTGTGGCATCATCAATGAAAGTCACATAATATTGGGATCCTCCATGAGAAGCTACCTGGGCTGGTCCCCACACATATGAGTGCACAAGCTCCAATTTCTGCTCCTTCTTTGTTGACCCAACTTTGAGAAACCTCACTCTCTTTTTCTTTTCAAATATACAATACTAACAGAAATCAAGATCTACATCTTTCAACCAAGTATGAAGGCACTTAGGCACGTGGGATCCCAGTTATAGAATGGCACGCAAGGAAAAAGCACAAAGAGAAAGGCTTAAGGAAGAAATAGCACACGCGACATGTGAAAAAGGAGGTTCGGGACTTAGCCAATTTGAGCACCCAAGGTAGAACACGTGAAAAGCATGATCGGTTGCACACAGATAAGATGCCAGCCTGGCAACAGGTTGGCCCAGGAAAGAGCATGCCCCAGATGGAATCTTCTAGAAGATCATCATGAGATGGAATGGAGAGCTCAGGCCTGAAGGAACATGCTCACATGGAGGACCACATTCAACACTTAGAGATGGATCTGAGGGCATGAAAGGTGAGTTGGCAGCCTGGGAAAGTGATAAATACAAGTGCCTGCCACGGAAAAGAAAAGATATATACACAAAAAGAAGGATATATCATCTGGATATACATAGGGAATAGCAGGTTAGAGAGTGAGCGAAGCTCTGTAGAATTACTGCGAGTGGATATTCTGGTTCAGGAAAGGATGTACTAAGCATGGAGTTGTATTTTTCTTTTATGTTAGCTTAGCTACATACGTCCAGTGATGCGCATGACTGCGGTCTGCTCTCTGTGACACTCTGTAATGAATCAATGAATATATTGAGGTTACCTGTTATAAATAGATATGAATATCAATGGGTTTAATGTATATTTCATTCATATGAGTTCTCTTTCCTTTCATGATATGAATGAATGGTTGTATCTTTCTTTCTGTTATAGTATATGTTCTGGAATCTGTTAAAGCACTCGGTCTGAAGTGACTGCAAGGATCTGGAGGCCGTTCTGAGCCCTATGGTTCTTGTATGTCTCAACTTATTTCCTAAATACTCTTACACTAATCATAGATAATGCTTCCCACTAAACTCACATAAAAGAGAGACTCGGTACCCGCGCGTGCCTCGGGTGAGCGCTCAGCTTCTGCTGGGTGATAGGCCGGCATGCATGGGGTTCTTCCTTTTGTGATAGGAGTAAAAATGACTACATCTTGGTTCCATTGCTGGGACCTCTTTTCAAAGTTGTAGTGGGATATAACATGCATCATGATCTGTGTAAAGAGTAATGACAGATCGGTTAACATTGGAAAATGTTGAATCATGGTTCAAGAGCACGGAGGATGAATTTTCTCAGAGATTCAGCACTGGACCTGAGTTTAATACACGTAGATGGGTAGAAGAGAACCTCTACCATGATCTATATGAGACATTTTTCTGCTGCTTCCCAGTAGAGTTATATGGATGGCTTTCAGCCTATGCATCTAGATCAAGTTGGCATTATGGATCATGGATATGGACTGAAGAAGACTACCAGAGGTTGCAGGATGTAGATCTGACATGGACCCATGTTGTAGATCATTGGTGGAGAGGAGTACTAGCTAGCTACACTCTGGAATATGCCATTTCTACGTATTCTTGCCCAGAGGTTGCTGAGTTTGAATTTCTGTGAGAACCTAGAGGAACATTTCTACATGTTATTCCTCTAGCTATGAAGATATTGATGGTTACCATGAGTTTAGAGGCACTCCCAATGGCCGGCTAAACCATTCTGAGCACTGGGTAAGGAAGCTTGGGTGGAGGAAGATGGCAGATGATACGACAGAGAAGGAGAGGGAAGAAAGATGGCTCAAGTATAGTGAAGCATGTGAAAGGGAGATTGCTAGATGACGCGAGGCTGCTAGTGTGATGGATTTATGGAGACAGACGTTGCGGGAAGGAGTTGAGGTTCACGTGGAGGACGTGGAACCTGAGCAGTCTGTGCTACCCCATCTTGGCAAGCACATAAGGGAGACCCCTTCAGCTTCTGGTGAGAGCTCGTCACATGGAGAAAGGAGAGTCATTGGCACATATCTGAACCCACCCAGTGACCGAGCCCTGGCACTTGGTTTTCCCAAACCAGGAAGAAGTATTGATCCAGTTGAAACTAGTGGAAGAGACAGATCCATGCCTAGGAGATACAATTTTTCATTTCCTTCTTCTATGGCTGCACATATTCTAGTATTCAGAGGAGTTTTTGGACAAGGGGCAAGTGTACAAGCTTTCAGGCTCACATCAGGGAGTGGCACGGGACAAAGTAGTGGTAGTGGGGCACTATCACAGACCATTGACACACAGTTCAGTGGGACCATGGGAGCACTTGGCACAACTCCTACAGGCCCTATTGGACCCAGTGGTTTTGGTGTATCTAGTGGCTCTGGAGGTACAGGACCCAGGTGGACCTGGTGGATCAGGTGGTGGAAGAAACACCAGAGGGAACCAAGGCTCTGGTTCAGGACAAGGACCCCAGCCACCACCTCAAGTATTCTTTGAAATGTCTCTACATTTTCTAGATTACAGGGGCATTGAGGATGCTGCGGAACATGTTCACAAGTGTGAACTGCTATGGCACGCGAAGGGTATCACAACCCCAGAATGAAAGGCTAGTCAATTTGTAACCACACTGCAAGGGCACACATAGCTGGTATAGAAAGTATGACCCTCATCAAATGGTGGTGGACTACACTGCTTTAAAGAATGCATTCTTGGCAGAGTTCCACATTCCTGAGTTCGAGTAGAAAAGCATTAGCACTTTGAAGGAGATTCAACAAGGAATGGTAGAGAGTGTGTGGGAGTATGATGCATGTTTTAAAACTCTCTTGTCTAAATTATCATATGATATTCACCCTTCACAGCATGCACAGTGGTTTGTTGGAGGATTGATCACCCCTTTTAGAAGGGCCTTGTCTCATAAAACTTTTACAGATCCACGCGAAGCATTGGAAGCTACCTTGCACACCGAGGCTGTTGGTAGTATTGATACTGGCATTAGCCCATTCTTGGAGGCTCAGATTGCTGCTATGGCCAAACAGTTGGAAAAATTGTCTGCGAACTCAGTCCATGAGACTCGCAGTGGTTTATGGTGCACAGATTGTGAAATAGAGGGGCACGTTAAGGATAATTTCCCCCGGAGGATGGTACGCACTGTGATAGTAGATTGTGAGATCTGTCATGGGGACCATGATGCAAGTAGATGTCCCTTGCTGCAGCGCATATGATCAGGAAGAATGTATCTTGTTATTGCAAAATTTACACCTCCACAACCCATGATACGAAGGACTGTAGGCTCATTGATCAGATACATGAGGCCATTGATCACGGGGTGTGCTAAACTAGTATTGTTAGTGGTTCAAAAAATGATGATCACCGTTATGAGGAGCGCACATGGGGGCGCATGGAAGAGGTTTTCGAGGAGGATTCCATGGATGAGGTAACCATGGAGGAAGAAGTGAGTTCCCACATGGAACATGTTTCAACTGTGGATCTACATGAACATTACAAGCGTGAGTGCCCAGACTTGTTGCAGTGCTCATGGTGTGGAAAGAAGCATAAGTATGAGGAGTGCCCAGAATTATTTGAGCATATGAATCAGCAGCACCGGAAGGACAAGGGCACTGCAATGGTCAGCATCAAGAAGGTAGACATACAGTGGATGCCTCGGGTAACACGGGATGAAGGTTTGGAGCCTGTCTTGGTAACAACAAGGGAAGAAGCCACACATGTAAGAGAGGTACTAAGACAAAATACCTTGGTTATGAGGGAGGAGGTCATTCATGGAAAGTATCCAGACCCCATGCATCAGAAGGAGATATATTAGGACACCATGGATGTTATTCGAAGCTTACAAGGGGAGATCCAGTGTCTAAAGGAGAAATCCAGAAAGGAGGAACAAGGAAGGAGAGTCGAGGCACAAAAGGATGACCTGGATGAGGTCAAGGAGGTGTGTAAAATGCTAAGGCAGGAGAACATCATTCCTTTGCTAGGATCCTGGTTGAGAGAGAAGGTACCACACACCGGAGAAGAGCACGAGAGACAGGTCTTGCATGTGAACCTTCCCCCTCACAGCCTCGACTATGACAAGGAGATTACATTGAATGCAGTTGTAGATGGATGGCTCCTCAGCAATATACTCATTGACACTGGCATGGAGGTTAATGTTCTGACTTTGGATACATGGCATCATATGGGAAGACTTGCATTACAGCCATCTTTGAATGTGTTGTATATGGAAAACAAGACTAAGGCAATGCCCATCGGTGTCTTGAAGGATGCAGCTATTACTATTCAGGGAGCCAAGTTTACTGGGGACTTCAAAGTCTTGGCGCTCACCGAGGTGGACAATTTCCCAGCACTACTTGGGTGCCCTTGGTGTTACAAGAATAATGCGGACCTTCAGTTCAACAAAGGGTACATCAGCTTCGAGAACAAAGAGGAATGGGTCATTATACCCCTGGTTGATGGGAAGTTGACACCCTATATTGAACCATTGGGAGAAGAAGTTCTGGACAAGATTTATGTGCACTCAATCAGAGACCCTGAGATGGTACACCCTACTAACGGAGTTATCCAGTTTGAAGATGCTCATTCAGTAAGTGATACCACCAGTCTGGCTTGTGACAATTGGGTGCATGGAACTTACAAATTAATGGGATGGTAGTTGAGAGGGTCGGTGACCAAGGTAACAAAGGCATGCACTGTTAGGCACCTTAGAGGAAAAGAACTACCCAAGTATTCAGGAGGAGCCTTCCCTGAGATCTTTCTGCAGGAGGTAGAAGCTCAGTGGAAGAATGAGAAGGAACAGAGGGAGATGTTAAGTTATGTCTTGCTTGGCATAGTAGCTCATTGGTGGGCCACACATCAAGAGAGCCTTTTAGAGTGGCACGAGGTAAGAATTGCTCTCTCTGTCAGATTTTCTAGAAGTAATGTACCCACCATCATCAAGGAGTACCATGGGAAGGAGCCCACCTCTTTCCATATCCAGGAGTGTGAACGGGTCTGGAGAGAAGGCACAAAGCTTTTCCACCATCCCTCTGGGTGCACAAGTTGTATTCTACACTGCAGGGTTGTGCGCGTGCATGGTACATTCATTCAGAGACACGCCACCAGACAAGGAATTGGCAAGAGCTCACGGCTGACCTTATTCAAACCTTTGAGTATCAGAGTACCAAGCCATCGATTGATAAGGCCTTGTAGGGTATCAAGTGCCTTACCATGGGGGATAGTGCCAGAATGGAAGATAGGTTGTTAGAATTATTAGGTGAACCAGGATTGGAGGCGCACTTTGAAGAAATTGAGGAAGCAGAAGAGTTATAGCTTGAGCGCGCATGTTTGGAAAAAGAGAAGGGAAAGTTAGTATATGTGATTGATGGAGAGGAATCAGAAAGCTTAGATGTTAGCCATTCTGTAGGAATGCGTGAGGTAGTGGACAGTGCAGATGCTCACGCGCATGCCTACCATGAGCCTTTAAAGATGAAGAAAGTTAACATCGGTTCAGAAGAAGAACCTAAGGAAGCTATTATTGGGGATTACTGGACAGAGAAGGAAGTATCAAAGATCATTGATCTGCTGTGTGAATTTGAGGATTTATTCCCACGTGGGTACCATGAGCTCAAAGGTGTTCACCATTTCTTGGGGGGGATGAAGATAAAATTGAAGGATGGTGCACGCCTGGTTAGAAAAAGGACCTACCAGATGAATCCCAATTTACGCATGAAGGTTAAGGAGGAGATAGACAAGATGATAGCTTTTGGGATCATTGAGGTAGTGGAAGAATCAGAATGGATAAGTCTGATGGTAATCAACATCAAGAAGGATGGGTGGATTAGGATTTGTGTGGACTATAGGGAATTGAATGCAGTTTGTGTCATTGATCCATTTCCACCCCCTTCACTGAAGAAATTTTGGAAGGAGTCGCTGGGCATGAAATCTATTCCTTTACAGATGTATTTTTAGGATACCACCAAGTCTGGATTGCAAAGGAGGACCAGAAGAAGACAACTTTCACCACCGAGTGGGGAAGTTTTGCATATACGGTCATGCCCTTTGGGTTGAAGAATGCACCTGCTATTTTTTCACGCATAGTGGTGCAAGCATTCCAGGACTTCATCCATAAATTTCTTCAGGTCTATTTGGATGATTGGACAGTATATGGTCTAGTTAAGGACCATTGTGACAACTTGAGGTTAATGTTTGAAAGGTGTAGGCAGTTGAGGATATCCCTCAACATTAAGAAATGTGTGTTTGCTACTCCCTTTGGGACTCTATTGGGGCATATCATATGTAAGGAGGGCTTGCTGGTAGATCCCGCTAAGGTTGCAGTTATTGTGGGGTTAAGGGAACCTACTAGCCAGAGCGCAGTGCGTGGATTCCTTGGGCATATGGGCTATTACAAGAAATTCATTAAGGGATATGCCAAGATCACCGCACCTTTAGAGGAGCTTCTTAGACACAAAAGTGCCTTCCATTGGGGAGAGGCGCAGCAGAGGGCATTTGATACATTAAAAGATAGGCTTATTACCACACCTATTTTACATTTTCCCTCTTGGGACAAGCCCTTCCATGTCCATGTAGATGCCTCAGGAACCACCATTGGAGCAGTGCTTGCACAACCAGGTGAGGGGATTGTTGATCATCCTCTCTATTTTGCAAGCAGGAAGTTAACACCAGCAGAGCAGAATTATACCACTACCGAGCGTGAGGCATTGTCAATGATCTACGCACTCTTCAAGTTTAGACAGTATCTGCTGGCAACACCCTTTGTATTCTACACCGACCACATGGCATTAAAGTATTTGGTAAACAAGCCCATTCTTCAAGGGTGCATATGTCGATGGGTGTTGTTGTTTCAAGAGTTTGAATTCACCATTGTAGTGAAGCCCAGAAAAAGCAACTGTGGGCCTGATCATCTGTCAAGGATTGATTCAGGAGAGGATGCGCAAAGTATTGAGGAAGCAATGCCAGATGCCCAACTATTTAGATTGCGGCACCCCTCGGATTTGGAGGAGATTGCAGTATTTTTAAAAGAAGGTGTGGCACCGGATGGAATGAAGGCATTGGAAAAGAAGTAGTTGGCCATACGCGTTGCACCCTACATGTTGATTAGTGGAGACTTATACAATTTGGGATGTGATGAAGTTTTGCGCAAGTGTGTATTAGAGCATGAGCACCTGGCCATCATGGAGGAAGCACACGGAGGAAGTGCGGGTGGGCATTACGCAGGTGATGCCACCACACGTAAGATATTAATGGCAGGATTATGGTGGGAAACCTTGTACAGGGATTGTAGAGATTATTGTAAAGCATGTGACCACTGTCAGCACATTGGAAAACCAGGAAGGAGAGATGAAATGCCTTTACATCCTATCCCTAGCACAGAGCCTTTTGAAAAATGGGTGATAGATTTTGTGGGACCTATTGCACCAGCAACGCATAGGACTGGGTCACGTTATGTCATCACTTGCATGGATTATCTCACAAGGTGGGCAGAGGCAGCCCCAACTAAAGATTGCACGGCAGCAACAGTGGCAAGGTTCTTATGGGAGAACATTATCACGAGGTATGGATGTCCATTGAGTTTGACCAGTGATAGGGGTACACATTTTCTGAATGAGACCATGAGGATCCTGTTATCAGAGTTCATGGTGGCTCATCACAAGACTACACCCTATCACCCACAAGCAAATGGAACCACGGAAGCATTCAACAAAATACTGAGTCATACCTTGACCAAAATCTGTGATGTTGGAAGACAAGATTGGGATGACAAAGTATCGGCAGTGTTATGGGCTTACAGGACTACGTATAAAAGACTAAATAAAGCCACACCTTTTCAATTGGTGTTTGGCATGGAAGCCATTTTACCAGTTGAATTTATGTTACCTTCTCTGCGAATAGCGCGCACAGGAGGATTAGCCGATGAACAAGCACTAGAAGAAAGGATTGATGAGCTAATGAAACTGGATGAGAGACGATCACTTGCCCGATGGAGCCAAACAGTGGAAAAGGAAAAGCAAAAGGCTTGGCATGATCACCATATTAGAAACAAGAAGTTTGAGGTTGGGCAGATGGTGTTACTATATGATTCCAAGTTTCTGCGCCATCCTGGAAAGTTGAAAGTCCATTGGTTGGGTCCCTACACAATCTCATACATCCTTGATTCAAGCACGTGCCAATTACAAGCGTTGGATGGGATGAAGTTACCTGGACACTTCAATGGTAGTAGGCTGAAGCCCTACTATAAATAAGTCTTCTTGGTGTTTGTAAATAAGGTAGTTTTTCCAGTTAGTTTAGAAGTTTCCTTTATGCATTTTCCCTTTCTTGTGTTTCCCTTTCGCGTTGTTGTTTTGGTTTTGCACCTTGGACACCGGTAACCTTATTGCTATTTTTGGAGAATTTGTGAGTGCGCAGAGGACCACATGTCATTTAAATGTGGGGTGGAGAAAAGTGAAGAAGCACATAATTAAAGTACCAAGGAAGTTGTGTTGAAGAGCCTTGTTGTGTAGCCCGGTTGAAAGAGGTAGATGAAGAGAAAAGATAGAATGGTTGGTGCCAGGATAAAGCTACTGGTAGATCCCACGTACAAAGGAAAAGGAAGCAAAGTAGTTAAAGCAACATGAGGTAGGTGAAAGCAAGAATCTGGATAGAAGAAGTGCCTTCGAAACAGGTTAAGCACACGCAAGAGTCTCCTGTCAGGTTGGTTGGGTTGTGCGCCAGAAGGTTGGAGGAGTTTTCACGCAGGAAGGGCACGTGAGTAAAGGCACTGAAGATGGAATTTGTTTGAAAAATCCACATTAAATGAACAAAGTATGGGGGTAGGTAAAGTAGCATTTAATGATCAGAAAAAGGAAAAACTATAAATAAAGGGTCGGGGCACTCTCATTTTTACTTTGCAAAAATGAAGAGTTGGAGATATAAGCAAGTGTTATAAACTAGGGTTTTCAGATTCGATCGAGTGGAAGATCTGTGTGATTAAAACATGAAGAGCCAGTTTGAGATTGTGAACCAGAAGGAATTACACGGCATGGAAGGAGTTGAAAAGGTGTTGTCTTGTGAAGAGTTTATCCAAGTTAGGGTTCGACAAACTAGGGCACGGGTTTAGAAGAGTTATATCACGGATCTGAGATCGAAGGTTGGGAGAAGAAAGACAGAGTAACAAAGAGAGGGTAGGAGTGATAAAAATACCTCGACCATGGCACCCAAGAAAGGAAAGGGCAAAGCTAAGGCTAAACAACCAGAACCCGAAGTAGACACAAATGAAGAATGGTATGCAGAGATGCAATACCCAGATGGGGTGATGATGGGAAAGGAATGGGAATCCCACTTGAGAAGCATACCTGTTAGTGACTATAATCACCACAAAACACCATAGAGAAAGAAATGGCATTGGAATTGGTACGCCCCACCAACAAGCGAACACCTGAAGGTTTGCCCATATATGACGATGACGTTAAGGTTAAATTGGCGAAGGCAGGGCTGTTGCAACTCTATGAGTTGCCTTATTTTGGGAAGCCAGATCACTTGTACCAGTGGTTGATGTCTCGGGTGCATGAAGACTATTTCCACTTTGCTGGGCGCAAGATGCACATGACTCCCCAGTTGATTTCACAATTTACATGCCTCATATGTGAGGGAGATAGCCTAGAAGATGACCTTGGTGACAAGGAGGCTATTCAAGAGATCGTCACTGAGTATGCCTGCAAGAAAGGGTCATGGTACTATGATATTTCAGACATCAAGGACCCCATTATGAAGATGGCCATGCATCTGGTGACTAAGCTGAATGGCCAAGAAAGATGGACGCAGGTCAACAAACCTTGGCTACATGTCTGCAGGAAGATTGCAGAGGGGACGATATACAACTTATCCACGTACATTGCAGAGGAGATTGTTAAGTGCACGAAGGAAGGGGACAGGATCCTCTTTGGCAATGTCTTGCTCACCATAGTGTTTGCAGAAATTGGAGTGTCAGATGCCTCAGAAAAGTTCATGTGGGAGTACCCAGCCGAAGACCCTTCACCCACGAAGAGGTTCGAGAAGTATGCTTGTGATACAATGATGGCTCCCCACAAAGCGCAGCTGGAAAAGTGGTATGCGCGCTTGAGGAATGCATTCGGGGAAGAGTGGAGGATCCCTGAACAACTCCCAGCAGCCACTGAGGGAGAAGCTGAGTTCATGCGTGTACCAGCACTACTGCTTGGGTAGATTCAAGCTTATTGATGAATCATGGAGCCCTTGGTGCAAGCTTCCTTTCACGTTCACTACCCAATACTTCCAAGTGGAGTAAATAGATTTAAAGAATCAAAGAAGCTAAGGCTGGAACTAGGAAGGTTGGACCGGGAACACAGGGAGATGAGGAAGAAGCTGAATTACCCCGGTGGTAAGCACACATACATAGAGAAGTACGTGTCACACGAGATCCAAATGACTAGGCCGATGACACTTCCCATCACTGGAGGATCCGCGGTGCACGTGTACATGCGCATAAGGCCAAAGTTTGAAAAGGGCACGTATTTGGAGGACGAAATCTCCATACCTGAAGACCCCTTGGGGAAGAAGAAGCCAACATCTAAGAAGAGAGGCAGAGGAGAGGAAGGAGCACCAAGTGTGCCGACTACTCAGACAGTGAGCATGCCATCTACAAGTGCCAAGCCAAGCACCTACATATGGAGAAAGAAGTCTCCAGTAAAGGAGAAGATGCCAGAAGTAGAGGCACCCAAGCAACCCACCACCATGGAAGAATCACCAAAGGAAGAAGAGAAGGCCAAATCTCCTGATCAGAAGCCACCTCTCAGGAAGAAGCAGAGGGTGGATGAAGAAGCTGACTCAGAGGCAACCGATAGCTTGGAGAAGTACTTGGGAGAAGGAGAAGATGAGAGTGAAGGAGGTGGCGATGAGGAAGAAGAGCCTGAGAAGGACAAAGAGCCACATGTGTTTAGTGTCTATGACTCAGAGGAAGAAAGTGGAGAGGAGAAGCAAGAGTTTGTATTTGCGCGGCGCAAGGGTGCACAAGATGAGGAAGGCACCGAAGACACAAAGGTAGATGAGAAGGATGCCAAGGAGCAGGGAGCCATAAGCCTTACAAAAGAGTAGATTACTGAGGTAGCAGAGTGAGAAGTGAAAAATATGCTCGAAGTCCTTGTAGACCAAGAGTTAGAGCGCAACGCGGACATAGTGCTTAAGGAAGGGAAGGAGGAGAGCATTGAAAAGGAACATGATAGCCTAGGAGGCCCCACTCTGATAGTTAGCTTCCCCAAAGGCACGCGCTCGGGTAGGAGAACTCTAGATACAGAACAGAGACAGATAATGGGCTATGTGGATGACACAAAGAAGGTGTTACGCACACAGTTCCAAAGCACCATACCCACGGAAAGGCTCCTAGCCATGGGGTCTTTTGAAAAGGATGGCACATACCCCAGGACCAAGAAGATGCTCTCTTGGGTGTTCGAGTCACACATTGATGAGCCAGACTTTGAAGTCTACCAGAAAGCACTCATCTCATTGCCAGAATCTAAGGGAGACAACCCCTTAGTAAATGCTCAGGAGCTTTCAGACGAGCAAGTATGCAATGCTCTGAACAAAGTTCACGGTCGAGACCGAGGCTAGGCTGTTCACATGAAATGACAGAATCAGAGCATTGGAGGTGAAGTTGGGGAAGAAGGAGGAAGAACTGGTGGAGAAGGCCAAGAGTTTAAAATAGGAGGAATTAATCAGCGCATGCAGTTAAGGCATGAGTTAAAGGAAGAAAAAGTAAAGGTGCAGGAGGTCTACAAGAAGGTGGAGTCGATCAAGAGCGCCATCATATTAAAGCACCCAGACCTAACGCCAATCCCTCAGAGGTACGCATCAACTTTGGAATGCTTAGAAGACCTAACATGTTTCCTCACTATGGAGAGGTGACCCTTGGCACTGGAATCTGCAGAAGAAGTGGCCATGCACTTGAAGGAGGAAACCGGTTGAATGTAGTAGCAACTGTTGCCAAGTACAGCCAAGTACTCGTGGAGATTAAGGTCACTGCCCAGTCTGCAGAAGCCACATATGACACATGCATGGATAGAGATAAGGTGGCGAGCTCCTTGGTCACCACGCTTGAAGCAGAGCTGAAAGAGTTCCAAGAAAAGAACAAAGGGAACAGGGCAGAGAGGGACAAGGTTCTGGCTGAGGTAGAGAAGAAATCAGAGGCAATTGAGGCTTTAAGGAGCTCAATTAAGGCCCGACTGAAGGAACTATACCCCCAAATTACCAGAAGAATGGATAAACTCACAGACCTGGGTAAGGAAATGGAGCAGATTGTGGACACTTTGGGCACCCAGGGAATTGGCCTAAGCTTTGATGAAGTGAGCACCCTGGTGGGTGACCTATGCCAGAAGGTGAAGGGCGAGGTCGAAGTGTGGAACAAGCTGGAGGTAGATCTGTGAAAGGACTTTCCCAGCCTATTGAATTGATGTCCCCCCCCCCCATTCTTCATTATTTCCCCTATTCTTTCATTCCTTATTCATTTTATAAAGTATAAGTCTACATCTTGGTTCCATAAAACAACTTGCATCTTGGTCAAGTAAAATGTTTCCGAGGACAGAGAACAGGCATAGTGTGGGGTGATGTTGGGCCCCTGGAATATTGACCAAGTATGAAGGCACTTAGGCATGTGGGACCCCAGTTATAGAATGGCGCACAAGGAAAAAGCATGCAAGAGAAAGGCTTAAGGAAGAAAATAGCACGTGTGACGCACGAAAGGAGGTCTGGGACTTAGCCAATTTGAGCACCCAAGGTAGAACACATGAAAAGCATGATCGGTTGCACATGGATAAGATGCCAGCCTGGCAACAGGTTGGCCCAGGAAAGAGCATGCCCCAGATGGAATCTTCTAGAAGATCATCATGAGATGGAATGGAGAGCTCAGGCCTGAAGGAACATGCTCACATGGAGGACCACATTCGACACATGGTGATGGATCTGAGGGCATGGAAAGGTGAGTTGGCAGCCCAGGAAAGTGATAAATACAAGTGCCTACCATGGGAAAAGATATAGATAGAGATATACACACATGAAAGAAGGATATATCATCTGGATATACATAGGGAATAGTGGGTTAGAGAGTGAGCGAAGCTTTGCAGAATTGCTGCGAGTGGATATTCTGGTTCAGGAAAGGATCTACTAAGCATGGAGTTGTTATTTTTCTTTTCTGTTAGCTTAGCTACATACGTCCAGTGATGCGCATGACTGCGGTCTGCTCTCTGTGACACTCTATAATGAATCAATGAATATATTGAGGTTACCTGTTATAAATAGATATGAATATCAATGGGTTTAATGTATATTTCATTCATATGAGTTCTCTTTCCTTTCATGATATGAATGAATGGTTGTATCTTTCTTTCTGTTATAGTATATGTTCTGGAATCTGTTAAAGCACTCGGTCTGAAGTGACTGCAAGGATCTGGAGGCCGTTCTGATCCCTATGGTTCTTGTATGTCTCAACTTCTTTCCTAAATACTCTTACACTAATCATAGATAATGCTTCCCACTAAACTCACATAAAAGAGAGACTCGGTACCCGCGCGTGCCTCGGGTGAGCACTCAGCTTCTGCTGGGTGATAGGCCGACACGCATGGGGTTCTTCCTTTTGTGATAGGAGTAAAAATGACTAATGATGCAAAATTTTCCTCTTTACCTTTCTCTGGTGTTATTCTCTTTATTTTCCTTGAACCAATAATCCTTCTTTACATGTCCTTTCTTTCCATAATTCCAACAGGTTATTCTGCTACCTCTAGATTTTGATTTTCCATTCTTTAAATTTGATCTCCCATTATTCTTGCTCTTGGATTTCTCCTTTTGTCTCCCTCTTCTTTCTATATTCAAAGCATTTCCAGATGATGAATCTCTTGTACTTTTCCTGTGTATTTCTTCATTCAGGATTATACCAATTACATCATCAAACTTCAAAATATTAGTAGCAGATGTTGTATTGATAACAACCATTACCAAATTATCCCAAATATCTGGAAAAGAACACAAGAATAACAATGCTTTCACTTCATCCTTAAAAGGGATATTAACCATTTTTTATTGATTTACAATAGAATGGAAAACATTCAAATGATTAGACACAAATCCACCTTCTAGCATTTTAGAATTAAATAATTTCTTCATCAAATAAACCTTATTTGATGCACTTGGTTTTTCATATAAATTAGCTAAAGCTTTCATCAAATCTACCATTGTTACTACTTCTGTTATATTCGAAGCTACAGATGTTGTCATACTCAATCTTATAGATCTTAGAGCCTTTCTATCAAGAATCTTCCATTCTTCATTAGGAATATTTATAAGCCTTGCCTTCTCATCCAATGGTAAGTATAAATCTCTTTGATACAGATAATCATCCACATGCATCTTCCATAATTGATAATTACGGCCGTCAAACTTATCCACTTTGTATTTACTATCTTTTGCCATTGTTGTGCTCCCACTCAATCAAAAATACCTCTGTGAGTAAATCTATCAACACAGAAAACCCTTAAACAAAGCTCTGATACCAGTTTTTGGGGCTAGAACATATAGGTTGTACAAATATAAATCATATTTAAGCATACAATAAATAAACACGGAAATAAAACTACAAGAAATAATATAAGAATATAACATGGTTCACCTAGTGTGGGCTACGTCCACCAAGAAACAACTAATATATTATTCTAGAGGATATGCAATTGAAGATTTACAATCTTCCACACCTCACACGATGTAAAATACTTTTCTTCTTACAAGCTCTCTCAAAGAATTCTTTCTTACAATTCATTCAATCTTCTTAATTATGTATTCTAACCCTAGTTTTCTAGCTTACATAAGCATATACAAACATAGGGTACTTTAGTTATGCAATTACAACCCTTAGATCACCTTTTAATCAAAGGTTAGATCTAAACCTGAGTTCTAAATAAAAACATTTCACGCACAAGTAACTGATGTCGGTTACCCCAACCATTGCTGGTTTGTCCCAACCGATGCTCATTGTCTGCTAGGTGACAGACTTTGGTTAGCTGACCAACGCTGGTTACTATTTAAACTTGCAAGTTGTAAATAAGTTATTTGTGTAGGAATTCAGCTCCACATTTGAACAAAATTTACTTCAGAGCTATTGGTAAAAGTCTGTTATCCATATTTTGCCCCCCGGAAAAATATTGGATCAGCCATGACCCCACATAGAAAGAACCAGAGAACTCTATAATGGAAGTGGTGGGGCCTGCGAAAGATCAAACAACCCTGTGCAGGAGAAATTCAAAAAACAGCTCTGTCGAGTGAATCTGTGCCTTAAATCCATTCTACAGATTACAGGCAGGCTCAGAAATGGAATAGCAAGGTCAGGGCAGGAGGAGACAGTGTCAAAGAGGCCAGAGGTTCAAAGAGAAGAAACAACGAAGGTTCGAGGTCTTCGAGCTCTGAATAGTTCAGAACGAGTCCAAAATTGACTAAGTATGGAGGAGACAGCGGACGCTGCCAAGTGTCCAAATGGCGCATCTCCAAAGTTGAATCCAAAAAGGGAGGCTTGAACAAGCGCCAGGCCCCCACGTGTCCCAGGCCCAAAATGGAGGCAGAGTCAAAGCTAAAAGTCAAATGGTCAACAGAGGTCAAAAGGCGGATAGGGTGGGCCTAAAAAAAGGCTAAGTATAGAAGTGCTGTGGAAGCCGCCATGCGTCAGCTTGGCGCATCTCCAAGGGTAAATCCAAAAGTGGAGACTCAAATGAGCACCAGCTCGCCACGTAGTCCAAGGTCCAAAAAGGTAAGAGGGAGGTCGTTGAAAAGTCCAAAGACCTGTGGAGGCTTCCAAGTGTCAACCCGACGCTCCTTCAAAGGAAAATCTTGATCGGGATTTTAAGTGAGCGCGGAGCCTCCACGCGTCCAGTCTCAAAAAAGGGGACAGAGTCAGGTTGAATAGTCAATGCATTGTGACAGGCCGACGGAGAGTGCCAAGTGTCCAAATGGTGCTAACTTCAAGAGTCAGAATTGAAGGGAGGGTTTCCAAGCAAGCGCCAGGCTTCCGCATGTCCCCAGTCAAGATATATGACCCCACCGAGCAAAGGACTTAGCCAAAAAACATAAGGAAATTGAGCAGGTCACAGAAGGAAACCATGTGTCAGCCCCGCACCATTTCAAAAGTAAAATACAGAGGCCACCCTTAGACATGCCCCAACCCTCCACGTGTCCCATTTTAAAAAGGGGGCCCATTTTCAAACTGGTTTTCCCACCTTTTTGTACGAACCCGATACAAATTTCAAAGGGCATATCTTTCGACTCGGGGCTCAAAATCTAGCAAATCTGGCACCGTTGGAAAGATCTCGGCCTCGTCTACACCATGAAGATCTGAAACTTTAAGTTTGGGGAGGTTAGGTGGGAGAAAAATGGAGAAACATCTTCAGGGCCATTAATGCAGGATCTATTTTTCCCCAACAACCAGATCAGATTCGATCTGATCCATCGTTTCCTCCTCCTTCGAGGCACCGAACAAGAAATTGATGCAGTCAAGACAGATTTGGGGGAAGATTTTGTAGGAGGCATTAATAGCAGTGGTTGAACTTCAAACTATTTTTCCCGCTTCTCTCTCTTTCTCCCCTCTGTGTTGAATCTATAAAAGTAGGGTCGGGACTCATTGTAAAGGGTTGGACATTCTTTTGTTTTTGCAGGCTCCCCTTTCCTTCTGGCAAAGGAATTCATGGAGTTTCAGACCTTCCATTTAAATTGCAATACATTTCCTACCTTCTGGCCATTTGTAATGCATTGTATCAATCTGCAGAGCAATAAAACATGTTTGTGATTGATTTTAGATCCTTTCTTGTCTCCATTTCTCTCATTTGGTCTTTCATTACAAATCTGGTTATCTGTGCTTGATTATTGTATGCATTTTGTTGGTTTGTGTCTATCAGCAAAACTAATGTTCATCATTCCTTCGGTGCATCACCTTGTAGCTTAGTTTTGATTTCTTGTATTCCTTTTATCCTTGTCTCCTTGGTAAAACTTAGATTAGGTTTAGGAATAGGTCCTTTGCAAGTTTTCAAGCATGCAAAAAAACAAAGGAATAGGAACCAACCTTTAATCTGGAGAGTTTTCCCATTTGCAAAGTCCCACACTTTGGGGAATACTCAATGTTATGTGAATTACACCAAATGAATCTACCTTAGAAAAGTAGAAATCTGAGGCTCATTTGGGGGTGCTGTGATTTTGCACTAACAGTTTTGGCACACCCGGTGGGACAAAGAAGTCTCCATCTTTATCACAGTAAGATTGATGTGCACTTGCTGTGATTCTAGCTTTTAAGAAGTTTTAAAACTGCACATCTGGCGACTCCAAAAGGGACAGAATCCACTGGTTTCAGCAGTCCAAGTTTCCCAAGTTCATGAGAAGGATACAAACAAGGTCAAGAACAAGAGAAGAGGGACAGTTTGTACACCTACACTTGTCTCCAGACAGAAGGAGAAGAGGAAGAAGAGCCCAGAGGTCTCTATCTCCACCAAACAGAGCCTTATCAACACCTCCTCCTAGTAGGTCATTCTTTCAATCAAGAAGGGTGCTCAGGCCGATCAGGATGGCACAACCAAATCCTTATGTCAATTTCACTAGCAGCAGCCCACTCACTCTGAATGCACAAAATCCAGTCCCGGTGGCAACATTAAAGAGCATCCCATATTTCACTGGAGAAAACCAGACTTCTCCTGGTGACCACGTTCAAGACATTGCAAATGTCTGTACAATCCATGAGATCACTGAGATGGACATTGCAGTCAAGTTGCTAGCCTCTTCACTCAAGGGTAAAGCTTCACAATGGTTCAAGAGCCTAGAAGCAGGCTCTATTCAAACTTGGGACCATCTGTGCAGAGCTCTTCATGACCAGTTTGGAGAAAAGGGAGATAACCTATCCTTGTTGGAGCAACTGACAACAATCAAGAGAGCTCCGAATGAGCAGTTGACAGATTTCAACCTCAGATTTCAATGGACCTGGGACAGGATTCCAGCGGCAGTAAAGCCCACTGAAGAAGGTGCCTTCTTATACTTTCTTAGAGCTTTAAATTCTGATATTGCTTTAATGATTCAGTCAATGGGGGCACAACCTTACCTGCAGCTTATAGCCTTTCCATAGGAGCTGAGAATCATTTAATTCAGGCTGGAAAACTTGCTCCTAGGCCATCCATGCCTCTATACCCCAAATTAGGAAACCCAAGTACCAGCCAAACACCCACATTAGCTCCTATACCTACTCCAGGAGTCAAAGTTCAGCTGAAGCCTCCACCTCATCATCTAACACCTCAAAGGAGCTTCAGGAAGTTATGAAACAACTTCAAAACCTAGGGAATGAGTTAGTAACCATCAAAAGATAGTAGGCTCAGAGTTCTAGGCCATATCAGCCTCAGGCTCAGTATCAGGCTAGACCCCCGTATCAGCAAAATAGACCACCAGCTCAGGCTGTAAATCAGAGTCAACACCAAGGACAACCTCAAGCTGCTAGACCTTTCAGGTCATATGATCCAAACACAACTTCAACATCAAGGGCATTGGTTCCAGCACAAAATAACATGGCACAAGAATATGATTGGTGTTTCCCATGCAATCAGCCACATAATCAATCAATGTGCTTCAATGGTGCACTAAATCAGGCTTTGATGGTGCAAACCATTGGTGTGTCACAAGAACCTAGCCAAGAAGAAAATCAGCAGCAAGGAGCTCAGCAAGAGGGACCTCCAAGTGAAACTATGCTTGTCAATTGGCAAGCTGAAGACTTCTGTGGAATGAATCAGGCTCCTTCTCAAAGTATAGCTGCCAATACATGGTCCAAGAAGAGAAATATTGGAGAAGGACATTCACCAAACTCAGGTAATCCTCAATCCTCCATTGCTCCACAAGGTATTGGCATTCAAAATACAACTCCCAATATGCAGAGCCAATCCAAGCCACCTTCCAAATCCACTCAGGCACCGGTTGTAACAACCCATGTGCAAGAGAAAAATGTGCCAGGGAAGGGGCAGCAGAAGGATAGCTCATTTAATATCATTGAGAAAATGAAGAAGACAAGTGTGAACATTTCACTATGGGAGTCACTGGCCATTCCAGGGTAGAGGGATCTATTGCAGACTGCTATGGCCAATTGGTCAAGCTCAAATCAACCCCCTAACCAACAAGAGAAAGTGCTTACCAATACAGCTCAACCTGGGGGAAACCATCAAGAGCAACAAGGTAAGAACCTGAGACCTCCTCCATTCTATGTTTCATTAATCATTGGGGACAAATTGGTGCATAATTGCATGATTGATTCGGGGGCAAGTAGTTCTGTAATGCCCAAACAAATAGCTGATCAACTGGGTCTCCAGTATGAAGTCATCTCTAGAGGGGTAGTACAATTGGATGGGACAACAGTGACAACTGTTGGAGTCATCAAGGATCTGAGCCTCACTCTGCATGCCTGCCCCAATGTGACTGTATTGCAGAACGTATCAGTCATAGACTTGCCACCACATTTTGCATTGTGTTTGTCCAGGGACTTCACTGCCAAAATTGGAGGCTATTTGTCTGCTGACTGGTCACATATGCTCTTTAGAACAAGGTATGGAGCGAAGGCCACAATCAGATCTGAGCCCATAGTGGATTATCACATTGAGTCTTATGTGCCTAGCCCAATCAATGCAAATTGTTCAGCTTTTGATCAGGAGGACCTCCTAAACACTTGTGAAGTAAATACCAAGGTGGGGTGTATCCCAGACCTGACTCTCGATGAATGGGTGGTCAAAAGACATGCTTTTGACCCCTATAAGGAGATGGAAGAATCTGAGCTAGGAGTCTACTACCTGCATGAGGAGAATCATCCTCTTCCTGACATCATTAAGCCAGAACACAAAGATGACAATGAAGTATGGAAATTGTTCTTTGATGGCTCGAGAAGTAGGCAAGGAGCCAGAGGAGGAGCTATGATTGTGTCACCCCAAGGTATGAAATACTACTCAGCTTTCCATTTCCAATTTTCCTGTTCAAACAATACAACAGAATATGAGGCTTTGGTTCATGGATTGCATTGGGCTAGAAGATGAGGAATCAAGAACTTGCAAGTGTTTGGTGACAGTGAACTAGTTGCCAATCAAGTCAAAGGACAAAATGCTGTCAAGAATGACCTGCTCAAAAGCTACAAGAATAGGGTATGGGATCTCATTGAGGATTTCAAAGCCTTCAACATTGTGTCCATACCCAGGAAGGAGAATGAAGCTGTTGATAGGCTTGCAGCAGTTGGAGCAACATTTGATGTGGTTGACAACATCAAGAGGGACAAAGGACAACCACATATCCATGTGATTGTGAGGCCAACAGTGCCAGATAACAACACATGCTGGCAGGTGTTTGAGAATGATCAGCAGATCATCAATTTTTTGCAAGAGGAAGCTGAATTCTCAGCTAGGAATCAAGACAAATTAGAGCAGCAATATGGAGATCAAGTAGTGCAGCTTGCATACAAACAAGCTTCCCAAAGGTTTGGTGACATTAGAATTTATCTTCAATCCTAATTATTAGTTTCGAAAAGAGAAGGCTAAAAAACAGATCAAAGGAGAAGATTCAGAGTCAATTCTAGTTGGAAAAGGAAAAGCACTTCAAAGTGGCAAAGTGGACACCGAGCAAGAAAGGTATGAATTCATCCAACTTTTCCAAGAGTTTCCAGATGTATTTTCTTGGAGCTATGAAGACCTAAGAGGGTTCAATCCGAAGCTAGCACAACACACAATTGAACTAGATCCAGCTGCTAAGCCCATCAGGAAAAATTAGAGACCAGTCAATCCACACATTGAACCTCTGATGTAGAAAGAGCTAAACAAGCTGATAGAGGCAAGTATTATATTTCTAATCAAACAATCAAGCTGGGTTGAAAAATTGGTCCCAGTCAGGAAGAAGAATGGAGAGATTAGATTGTGTGTAGACTTTCGAGACTTGAACAGAGCATCACTCAAAGACCACTACCCACTCCCCTCAATGGAGCAGATTTTGCAAGTGGTGTCTGGATCAGAGAGATTCTCCCTCCTAGATGGCTACTCAGGGTACAACCAGATAATGGTGAAAGAAGATGATCAGTTCAAAATGGCTTTCACCACCAAATGGGGCACCTATGCCTATAGAAAAATGCCATTTGGATTGTCTAATGTTGGAGCCACTTTCCAAAGGGAAATGGATATGGAATTCAAAGGGTTGATCAACAAAATAGTACTGATATATCTGGATGACATTACTGTGTTCTCCAAAAATGCAGCAGATCACCTTTTTCACCTAAGACAGGTGTTTCAAAGGTGTAGGAGATTTGGGGTATCATTGAACCCTAAAAAATGCATATTCTTGGCCCATGAGGGCAGGCTTCTAGGCCATATTGTGTCAAAGGAAGGTTTGGAAATTGACCCAGAGAGAGTTGAAGCAATAAGAGCATTGCCATTGCCAAGCCATAAGAAATCTCTTCAAAGCTTCTTAGGAAAAATCAATTTTGTCCGCAGGTTTGTACCAAACTTTACTGCCCTTGTCAAGCCAATAATGTTGATGTTGAAGAAGAACTTGGCATTTAGGTGGACAGCTGAAGGAAGGGAAAGTTTTGAGGCCATCAAAGAAGCTATATCACAAGCCCCAACTCTCGTGAATCCAGAATTCTCTAAGGACTTCATACTATATGCCTTTGGTGGCAGTGACACAATTTCTGCAATCTTAGTACAACAGAACAAAGAGGGTACAAAGCAGCCAATTGCCTTCTTCAGCCAAGGTCTGGAAGATTATGAAGTGAGATACTCCTTCATCGAAAAGCAAGTCCTGGCAGTGATCAGAGGGTTAAAGAAGTTTAAACATCTGGTTTCAAACAATAAAATCCAACTGTTAGTCTCCCATGCAGGAGTTAAAGACTTCCTTCTCAGCAAGGATCTGAATGAAAAACGTGCAGGATGGATCACTCGTGTCATGGAGTATGACATTGAGATCAAGGTTACTAAGTTGGTCCATGGGAAGGGATTGTGTGAACAACTGGCCTCAAGTCAACAAGATGAAGCAAGCGGTGAAGAGGAAGTTGTTTTTGTTCTGTAAAATAGTCAAGAGGAAGAAAATGATGATGTACCCACTCCTTGTTGGACTCAGAGTATTATGCACTTCCTACAAACAGGCCTGTGTCCTCCAGAAATGAGTAAAACAAAAAGGAGACACTTCAGACTACAGGCCATCCCATACGTGCTTATTGATGGTGTCTTGTTCAAAAGGGACATCAATGGCATTCTGTTAAGATGCATTGGGACAGATCAGATTGAGAGAGAGTGTTACAAGAGTTCCATGATGAAGCAGCTGGAGGCCATTTTTCTCCATGGGTGACAACACTCAAGATCATGAAGGTGGGTTATTATTGGCCCAGGGTGTTTAGTGACTGCTATGCATGGATCAAAAAGTGCAAGAACTGTGCATTCTTCAGAGGCAAAGAAAGGCTAACAACACTTCCATTGCACCCAATTTCAGTTGACCAGCCATTCATGCAATGGGGATTGGACTTCATTGGGGTCATCAATCCAAATTCAAGCCAAGGCCACAAATGGATTCTGACAGCAACAGACTATTTCACCAAGTGGACCGAGGCAGTGGCACTCAAAGAAGCTAATGAGTCTAGTATACTAGATTTCTATGAAGGGATAGTGACAAGATTTGGAGTGCCAGCCACCATTATATCAGACAATGCATTGGCATTCATAGGTTCCAAATTCATAGAATGGGCTATTAGGAATGAGATTTACTTAAGCACTTCATCAAACTATTACCATCAAGGTAATGGCCAAGCTGAGTCAACAAATAAGAACCGACTAAGGATTATCAGAAGAACTCTTGATGAAAATCAGAGAACTTGGCACACAAAACTCAAATCAGCCTTATGGGCTTATAGGACAACACACAAGATGTCTACAGGTAACTCTCCATTCAAACTTGTCTATGGGAAAGAGGCAGTGTTGCCTATATCACTTGAGTTGCCAGCATTGGAACTCATGAAGCAGCTGGAGATGTCTGAGTTTGAACCAATGGAGGCCAGGTATGCAGAACTGATGGAATTGGAAGAAACCAGAGAGCATGCACTTCAAACAATGGAGAAGGATCAGGTCTCAATCAAGAGATGCTTTGATAAGAAAGCAAAGACAAGGACTTTTCAAGAAGGAGACCTAGTTTTGAAATGGGATGCAGATCGGGAAAAGCCAGGAAAACACTCCAAATTTGATGCCATCTGGAGTGGCCCTTACATGATCACAGAGTGCAAGAGTAGCAATGCCTTCCAGCTGACTAAATTGGATGGTGAAAAATTACAGATCCCAGTAAATGGGATCCATCTCAAACATTGCTACTGAATGGGAAGTTTCCACCCCTGTAAATATTAGCATAGGATTTTCATTTCCCTAAGTGCGTATGCACGTTGTTTTGTTGTAGTGTAGTTTTGTTTCCCTAAGTGTTGTGGCACAGGTTCTTTGTTGCTCCAGGTTGCATCATTACACAGTCCAATGTGCCTCCAAGTGGACGTGCTATTCCTTTCAGTATTCACAGTAGGGAAACTCATAGTTACCTGTAATAGTTGCCATCTTCAAAAGAAAACAAATGCAGAGCAACTAAAAGCCATCTTCGAAATAGTCCATTCAGGGACAGGTGAAAGCCCTGGGTCGAATCAAATTTCTACTCTCAGAAACCATTGTCTCGAGTTTTCTTATGAAAATTGAGAATACCCCAATGATGATACAGGTCTCCTTACAAGGTGTTCTGAATCCAAAAAAGCTCACCAAGTATACATTTGTATCCCGCATGCCCCACTCGGCCTCCACATGCTTTGTTTTTCCTTTGACCCCCTTTTTCCTTGCATTTTGGTCTTCAGTGATGAGAACCACCACCCTGCCTGGGCGGCGGTCCCATGACCGCCACCCAGGACAGGGCGGCGGTCCCGTAACCACCGCCCTGCACAGGGCGGCGGTCCTATTCACGTTTTCCAGATTCTTCCGACGATCGCGTCAAACATAAATCTTCAATTTCACCCATTTTCTTCAACCACTTTGGCTTGCATTAATGTTTTTGGTTCCCTGGTAATAGTGTTTTCCCTTTTTTTATAGTAAAAGAGTTCAATTGGGAGTTACCCTCTGGTAAATGTATTTGCTATAAATAGCCAGCTTGTTTTCAAACAAATGGCCCCTCACCTTCTCAATTCTATTATTCAGTCTTTGAATTTCTTGCTTAGAATTCTATAGCTTCATGTTTTGCATCCATTATTAGTTTCCTTTGTTGTTTAGAAGTCATTCAATCTTCTTGTTTCAGTCTTGTTCCATTGTTGTTCCATACAATCAGTTTAGCATAGAATAGTTTCATTTCTAGATTAGAATCCATTAAAGTTACAGGTTTTGTTTTGTCACAAGGATAGATTCTAAAACTCTCGGTACATTTGTGTTGTATTCCCACAATAAATCCCGCTAGGAATTGCATAGTCAAGCTCTGTTCACTTGCGCTATCCCTCTCCTACTCGCATTGTATTCGGTCTATATCCAAAGCTGCCATTGTTCGAATACCATCTTCTGTTGATACTATCATATACACACTTTTTTGGATTCACGAGAACACGAAGGAACGAGGAGATCACACTGAGGGGATGAAATCACACACAACTGGATTTACCACTGTTCTGTAAATGCCAGGTTTGAGCTATCAAAGTTCTAGTTACAACGTATCAAATAGAGTAGTGAATTATTTTATTTCAGTCAAAAGTTCACTCTCGATATCACCAGGGAAGCTGTGGGGATTGATAGTTTCTGAGAAACTGTGATTCATTCCTCACTTCTGAGGTAGGATCGAGAGTCTTTCAATTTAAAATAATTAGTTGCTTATATATTTAGGATAAAATCACAACTGCACAGGCAAATAGCCACACCAGGCTACTTTGTTTGTTTTTATTCTGTTACTAGATTAGTTGTCCATTTTCTAAATATACTAGAATAGCTGCTCTTTAATTTCATTAAAATACGTCATCAAAAATACAAAAATAGAAGAATGCTTGCATAGTGTAAATACATCTTTCGCAATCAGTTTATTAATTTTAGTTAAAAGTTGAATCATTTTGTATGACAATCACAGGACCTAGAGAGCCTAGAGAATATATATTTGAACCAATAGTGCCTCAACCAAATCTACCCACAACATTAGCTGATATAGATCAAGACCTTAGGATACAGGTCTTTCGAGCAACAACAAACCTACAAGCAATTAGTGAACAACTGAGAGGGTTAAATATCGAAGACGACAAGGCATACACATTTTGGTCAAATCATCCTAACTATAGACTGCCTTGATAAAATATCCGAATGACTGTACAAGGATTCAAAAGAGAACAAGTATTTGGTTGTGATCCTTTAGTTCCACAACCTGACACAGGAGACCTCCTCATTGACATAGATACTAGCTTACGCATTCAAGTTGCCAGAACACCTGTAAGGTATTCTGAGAAAATTATACAACTTCTAGTTCTAAACATAGAGGCTGAAAAGGCATATGATTACTGGATAGTCGGAAGAAGGGATTGATTCTTCACATGACCATAACAGGTCCACAACAACCACGAACTCACGGTTGTGATCCCCAAGTCCCACAACCCAACGGGCCTGCAAATCAGTTAAGTATTGACACCGGTTTACGAACGCTGGTATTTAGATCCTCACCACTCCCGCCAGATATCATCACGCAGTTCTCCGTATTAAATATAGAAGCCAATCAATCTAATATTTTCTGGGCTAGACCAGAAAACCACCCATAGTTCACTACAAATCCACTAAACCTCCTATCACCATTTTCATGACCTTGTCTGGAGATATATACGAAGCTCCCACAGGTCACTTCCCACGTATCCAACAACCAAGAAACAGGATCTCGGTAGAGCTCGACATTGATTGGAGCCTCCGAACAACTATTATATCCGAACGATCCATTACACCAATTCAGGTTAGGAGGGCCTTCTTTGCCTTAGATTCACAGATTCCATTATTGCGTATTGAGGATATAAGATTACCCGATTAGCTTGTCTGTATCCATTCATATTCAACATTCACCGGCTGTCTCGGCACGACCTCGGGAGGTCGGGTACGAGGAAGAGGTACTTGTAGATTCCCATGCTCGCATGTCACTTTTCCATCATACAAAATTGGTGAACCCGACGTGAACAAAACAGTTCTTCCTATTTTATTTTTCATTTCTTTCATCTCTTTCCCATTATTCTGTGGGTATTCATATACCCCCCGAATATGTCGGGATATGATGCATATGGTAGACCTCTCTCAGGTCTTGAAACAAGCTATATTCAAACAAATAGATAACCATCACCCTCACTTTCTGCATGGGCTGATAACTATTCAAGTAATTACTTGTCATCTCAAACTCCCCCTCACAGAACTAGTTCTAGTTCTTCATTCCGAAATTGAGGAGTTAGATCAGCTTGCACAAACACAACAGCCAGAGCCATCAGGCTCTAATAATATGACATTTACTGGAGAATCCACTTCATCTCCTCAGGTCTTGTTCAGACCACAGATCAGTAGACAGTCAGATCCACTCCCATTTTTGGATGAGGAGTACTTAGCACGCTATGCTAAAAGTGAACAACATTTCCAAAACATGTATCCACCTATAGGGAGTTTACAAATACAATCTGATACCCTATTCCAAGAAAACACCCCCATTCCTCCACCTATGGGAAATACCCTCGGTGAAGCTTGGCAGGGTAATGATCAATTCATAGCAGGGTATCACACCCCTTTACAACCTCAAGGTATACAACAAACACCATTAAGGAAAAGCACTGTGTCTTCACCAATAGAGGTCATTTCAGCCTTAGTTGAAAAGGTTAGAGGGCTGGAACTTGCTCAAGCAAACCAAAATTCATATTTTGGGCAAGCAGGAATCCCCAACCCTCCACATCATCCCAGTCAGGTTGACCTCCTTACAGGAACAGGCACGTTAGGCATGCCTCCTCAAAATCCTTATAATTACCCACAACAAACACCAACTAGGACCACATTTTCAAATGCCGCTCCAGTTGAAAACATGACACCTCCCGGCTTGGCACCAAACAACCCATACCAGAACAATGCTCCTCCTTACTTAAACATTTATTCAAAGTCACCACAAGGAGACATGTTCTCTTCTCCCAGGGATGTTCGTTCAACCACAGGGATTCCCTTATGTCCCTACAAATACATATGCTATGCCATATCAACAACCCATTCCACCTCCACCCCCTCAGCAAGCACCATCGATGGTCGAGGCCTATGCAGTAGGGACTTATTCAGAATATTTAAAAGAGCCCCTAGACTTCACCATACGAAGTGTTATGCTTCCAAGACCTCTTCCCGATTTACCCAAATATAAAGGGGAAGGGGATCCAAATGCACACATTAAGGCCTATGCCACAGCCATACGGGAATTACTCCCTTGGGATGGGGTTGTTGCTAAGATATTCCCTAAGACCTTAGAGGGTATTGCCCTTGATTGGTATTACAGAATACCTGAAGCCTCGATACACTCATTTAAACAACTCGTGTCAGAATTCATCAAAGCTTTTAACATGAACAAATTGTTAAGAACAGGAATCAGGGAATTCTTGCATATTAAACAAGAACATAATGAATCCGCTGCTCATTTTATTGAAAGATGGCATACGGTTCTCTACTCATCAGCAAGTGCTCCAAACATGGATCAAATGGAACTATGTGATTTATTCCTTAATTCTCTCAATAGAGAGATAAAGGAAGAAGTCCAGAAGTTCCCACTAAGAACTTACGATGAAGTACTCGAGAGTGCTCTCCGAATCGACCAAGCAGCAATAGATAGTGGTCGTAAGACATATGGAACAAATGGGAAATTAACCACTCCCAATCAAAACACCGCGGCCTATCCTAATACCGGGAACGCTAATCAAGGACCTAAGATCCTTAACAAGAACCACGGAGTTACAACAGATGGAGTAACTGACCAAGTTAAAAGGGAAAACGTTGTAAACATTTCGCCACCTGTTAATAATCAGCGAAATAACAATTTTACTCCAACAATCAATGCGGTGGATTTTAATCATCCACCACGATAACAATAACAAAAACAACAACAATAATGGAAAATCCAAACACAAGGTCCAAATCAAAACCCAACTGGATATCAGAGTCAAAACCAAAGGCAACAACCTCAAAATTTTAACTCTAACAACCAGCAACCTTATCAGAATTTTGGGCCACAACAGGTTTTAAATCAACAGCCTCGAAATTATAATCCCAATTTGTATTGTGGCTTCCACAAGATTCAAGGCCACGATACTAGGACTTGTCGTGACTACAATAAATTCATGCAGCATTTTCCAAAAGATCAAAAACAACTCTTTATAGATATGTTTTTAGCAAATTCTGTAGTACCCACGCCAAACACTTATACAGGGGCAATTTCCCCTCAAAATGCACCCCTCAAGATCTTTAATGATCCACTCCCAAACCATTCTAACAATAACAGGCTAGATCCTAATGGAACAAACAAGGGTGTTATAACAGGAAACAATGATCATGAAGCTTCAACTTCATTAAATCCACCAGTCGCACCCCAACTAGGAACTCGACCCCAAACTAAGATAGTTGGTTTGGTAGAGTTAGACACCGAACTACCTGTAGAAACCATAACAAGAACACGGATTATTCTTCTCAACCAACTCCAAGTTATCCATTGGAACCAGACAACATTCAACAAACATTGGTAAAACCCATAGGCACCTATGATTTAATTAATGACTTAACTAAAACCTTCTCTCACATCTCCTTTTTGGATTTGTTAAAGAACTCTCCCACCCACAGGGCTGCCCTCTTAGAAGCATTAGGCCTTGGTCATTTAATCAACATCACTCCTCCTCTGGAAACACAAGTAAACCATGTAGACTTTGACATTTATCCTCCGGGGCAGCCAGATAGGGATACTGAGTTTATATTTGATATAAGCAAAATGCCAACAGACGCTGAAATTGCATGAAGAGGTGACCCAACTTTACATTTACAAGTATGGGTTTACAATAATTATGTTAAACGTGTAATGGTTGACGATGGGGCAGCAGTTAACATAGTCCCCTTCACTTTTCTTCAAAAGTTAGGATATGGAGAGACAAACTGTTCCACAACACGAAATACGCTAAGAGGATATGATAGCCTCAAGGCCACTTCAATTGGAACCATAGTTTTACCAGTCACTTTAGGACCCAAGACGGTCCTCACCGAGTTTTATATTATAGATCAGGAAACCAACTATAATATGATCCTTGGTCAGCCATGGATACACCGCATGAAGGCAATCCCTTCCACGTTATTCCAAGAAATAAGATTTCTACACTTAGGGAAAATATTTGTGGCACAAGGTGACCCAAAACCCTTCGATATACACCTAGCTGATTTGAAGAACAGACCAGGCGTTCACTCCGAGTTTGAACTCCCAACAAATCAACTTATCAAACCAATTAATTCAAAACCAAAAGAAAAGTTGATACCCACCACAGAGTTGGAAATTACAAATCCAGCCGAGGACATTTCAGTACTCAAAAGTGAGACCAATGTCATAAAAACAGTGTCATTAGGGACTACCACAAAAATTGTCGAGTTGCTAGAGAAAGACTTACCTATTCTCCTACCATTTGATTCTATGGGTATGGGACACACCCTGGGAATTGCTTCTCTTCCATCAGATGAAGTTTTTATGGTAGAAGTAACCGAAGCAAAAGAAATAGATACGACAGATATCCCAACATCCATTTTTCCAAGCAAGTATTGGACTCTCCACTTCGATGGAGCTAGATGTCACTTTGGAGCTGGGGCAGGAGTGATCTTTACTTCACCTGAGGGAAAGATCCTACCTTTCACCTTTAAATTAAACTTTGAATGTACAAACAATGGGGCTGAGTACGAAGCTCTCCTCCTTGGCCTCATCCTAGCCAAAAGAATGGGTGTCGATAACATTAGAGTGCTAGGAGACTCGCAACTAGTTGCAAACCAAGTCTCTGAGGTATATGAAACTAGGGCTGAACATTTACAACTCTATAAAACAACAGTATTAGATCTAAGCAAGGGATTTAACTTCATATCAATTGAAGCAATCCCACGAGAGCAGAACCTTCTCGCAGACTCAATAGCAACCTCAGCTTCCCGTTTCACTCCAAACAGTGAGTTGGAAGATACAAATTTCACAGTATCACTTCGTACCGAACCATTAGTGCGTAAAATACCAACAAACTCACTCCTGACTCATGGAGAAGCTGAGGATGATTTTTCTATCATGGATCACTTTGACGATGATAGAGTCACTCTCGAATATCTAAACGCCTATGCGGAGCTACACCTTGCTCACCGTATAGTTGATCTTTCCCTAATACCACATTCCTCTTCCTATTTTGGAAATCCCATGGTAGAGTCTCCTCCACAGAAGGATCTCGATATCTACGAGATAGAAAATGGAGAAAGCTTGGAACTACCTCCAGCCCCACCTGAATTTGAAGAAGGTAACACTTCTTTAATAGAAGAAACCATTGACATAAACATTGGAACGGAGGAAGAACCAAAAATTTTGAAGTTGGGATCCTCGTTAACTCCAGAGGAGATAGAAATACACACCCAAATCCTCAAAGAACATCAAAAGGCTTTCACATTTAACTATAAAGAAATGACGGGCATTGCACCACATGTCACGGTACATAATCTTGTCACTAAACCAGATGCAAAACCAATTAAACAGAAGTCAAGACCAATGAAGCCAAAAGTGGCTCTCATGGTAAAAGAGGAAGTAATAAAACTTCTCCAAGTGGGATTCATCAAACCCATTGACTATTCACAATGGGTATCTAATATCGTCCCTGTTCTAAAAAAGAATGGGAAGATACGCATTTGCATAGATTTTTGGGATATTAACAAAGCTTGTCCCAAGGATGACTTCCCATTACCATCCATTGACGTTATCGTTGATGCAACAACTAGATTTGAACTATTGTCCCTCATGGATGAGTTCTCAGGGTATAATCAGATTAAAATATCTGAACAGGATCAAGCCAAAACTACATTCATAACTCCCTGGGGAACTTATTGCTACGTTGTCATGCCATTTGGTCTTAAGAACGCCGGTGCTACATATCAGCGGGCAATGACATATATATTCCATGATCTTATCCATAAAATTGTGGAATCCTATGTGGATGACTTGTTGGCCAAGGCCAAGAAATGTTGTGATCATCCAGAAGTGCTCCGTATCATCCTCTCATGATTAATTGAATATGGCGTCACATTAAACCCAGAGAAGTGCGTGTTTGGTGTGACAGGAGGCAAACTTCTGGGCTACATTATATCTTCACGAGGGATTGATGTTGATCCAGCCAAAATATGGGTTGTTCTCAAAATGATCCCACCATCAGACGAGTCTGGAATCAGGTCATTTCTTGGGAAACTCGGTGCAATCCGAAGGTTCATCCCAGATTTAAGTTTTTCCATTCATCCAATCAACAATCTATTAAAGAAAGATTATAGCATTGATTGGACTGAAGAATGCAACGAGGCCTTCGAAGCAGTTAAACACTTCTTGTTGTCTCCACCCACGCTAATGCCTCCCAAACCAGACCACCCTTTGATCCTATACTCACGAGCCACTCATGTCTCGCTAGCCTGCATGCTGGCTCAAGAAGACAATGATAAACAAGAACGTGCGGTCTATTTCATTAGCCGAACGTTGCTCGATTATGAAACACGTTATACACAGGTAGAGAGAGAATGCCTTGCCATAGTCTTTGCAACAAAACATTTAAGACATTACATGTTAAACCAAGAAACAAGGGTCATTGTAAAGACAGATCATTTACGAACATTTCTCATGCAAGGGTCTTTATCTAAAAAGGTTGGACATTTTCATAACCTTAATGGGTGAATTTGAGTTGACATTCGTAAACCAAAAATCCATTAAGGGACAAATCATTGCAGATTGGTTAGCTGACAATCCACTAGATGGAGGTGATCTGGTAAATCTGGACTTTCCTGATGAGTGTGTATACTTCGTCGAAACCAGGCCCCCCATCTCTACATGTCCCTGGTACACTGATATCATCAATTTTATCATAGACCACACATACCCGGAAGGTGCCACATCACAACAAAGAAGGCGGTTACGCATTATCACCACTAAATATGTTGTTTTAGAACAGGTACTCTATCGTAAAGCCTTCGACGGCATGCTTCTAAGATGCGTCGACACAGAAGAATCCAAGAAGATTCTTCATGAATCCCACAGTGGGATATGTGGAGGCCACTTCGGTGGTCACGCCACTGCTCACAAAATACATCGGATGGGCTATTTTTGGCCCACTCTCGAACATGATGTAGTGGAATTTGTACGTAAGTGCCACAAATGCCAAGAATTCTCTCACGAGATTCACATGCCAGCACAATCCCTGCAACCAATAGCGACCCCATGGCCCTTCTCCACGTGGGGTCTGGACTTGATAGGGAAATTCTCTCCCTCATCAACCGATGGCCATAATTTTATAATTACAGCCACGGAATATTTTACCAAATGGGTGGAGGCCATGCCTCTCACCACCGTACCAGGTTCGGTAATTGCCAAATTCATTCTAAACCAAATCATTTGCAGGTATGGTGTCCCACAAGTCATTATCTCAGATAATGGCACGTCCTTTAAAAATGATGAGGTCCATGAGTTATGTAGCAAATTCAAAATAAACCATCACACGGCCTCTCTTTACTACCCTCAAGCCAATGGGCAAGCCGAAGCGACAAACAAAACATTAAAGGCTATTCTCCTCAAAACAGTCAAGGAGAACAAGCGAGATTGGCATTTAAAACTATATCCGGCCTTGTGGGCCCATCGAACCTCAATAAGAACACCAACAGGAGCAACCCCTTTCTCACTGGTATTCGGGGCAGAAGCAGTTCTCCCACTTGAGGTTGAAATACCCAGTCTCTGCATCTCATTACAAGGGATTTTGGATGAAGAAGCTTATAGGGAGGCACGCCTCTCTCAACTGGAAAGCCTTGATGAGGCCAGGCTAAATGCCAAACAATGGCACAGAGCCTATGCTGACCGGATGTGCCGGCAGTATAACAAAAAATTCTATGAGTGAGAAATATATGAGGGAGATCTAGTTCTAAGACTAGACAGCCGGATCGATAAGAAAACCGGCGAAGGAAGGAAGTTCCGGCCCAAGTGGTTGGGCCCATACCGAGTCATGAAGGACTACGGAAATGGTGCGTATCTTTTGTGCACACTAGAAGGTGAGGAATTCAATGAAACTGTCAATTCCTTGCATCTTAAACGGTTTTACGCATAAGACATCAGAATCACCACTTGTACATTATAGCTACCTACATTGCATTAGTCATTTAGCTGTTTCATTCTGTCCACTCATTTCGTAAAAATTGTAGTCCAGGAACTTACTCTTAAGCAATTTATTACAAATTTCTGAAAGTATTGGCAAAAGCATTCAAAACACATCTCTTCAAACATCATCAAGTATTTTCAAATCTTCTCATCAAGTTTGACAGACAAGTATTGACGAAAACCATACCAAGGCCTGCATACTTGGTTTTGCTCTTTCTTTCTACTAGGTGAAGTTGTCCTTACCTACGGTCTGTTCTAGAAGCTTCTTGGTGTCACATCTATCCCTCTTAAATCTCTTTGAAAGAAAGGATATCCCAAAGTCATAGATCAGAAATGTCAAAATCAAATGGAATCAAAAGCACCAAGCAAACAAAATATTTTATTTTACACACTTCTTTGCCCCATCAACCTTCGGTGATAAGCCCACATCTCTTACTAGTGGTGTGAGGTTGGGAAAGGAAAGAAGTGCCCTTACTCACCTATATCTTTCCTTTGGTGACAAACCCATGCTTCTTACTAGTGGCATGAGGCAGGGTGTGGGGAGTCCATTCACACAAATTAACAAATCTTGGTATGCTAAAAGCATAAATCAAATTCTATTAAGAGAAAACAAATGTCCAAATTCCAAAGAGATCAAATCCTCAAAACCAGATTTTGTCAACCAGGTTGCCATTTATGAATCTAAGTCTAGATAAACTGGAAAGTAAGTGGCCTTCTAAGCTTGGTGGTAGTTCTGAGTAGGGTAAGTGTGTAGGTCTAAGTTTGGTTTCTGTTACTGGTTTGTCTGTCTCTCATCATTCCATTCAGTCAAACTCATACAATTTGTGCCCTTCCTAACTCTTGGTGTTGAGTCCTCACATCTTACTAGTTACGTGGAGTTGGGAATGGGGCAAGTTCATCTCTTTATCACTATACATTCATCACGTTTTGCCAACATAAGAAGAAATTACAACATTTCCCAAAGAGTTCAAAAGTTCAGTGCTACCATATGTTTGTATCATCTCATATCAACATTACAAAACATACAAAGTAAAACATTCTGTTTACTATCATTTGTCATCCATTGCATACATTCTGAAAAGCATGAAAACAAATACTCTAAAAACATCTAGTATACATGTGGAAACAAGTCACAAAATTCTAGGCACCAAGAGTCTAGATCCAAAAAGATATATATATATATATATATATATATATATATATATATATATATATATATAAATCAAGTTTCATATACAATGCCATCATGCACTAGGCATGGTCAAAACACTCAATGAGCCCGAAAAGTACAAAAACACTCATATAGATATCTGACAAAACACTACAAAAATGGCCTCTCAATCCCTATGGGATCCCTCAGAGGGTGCACGACCACGTCTAGGACTCCGGCTACGCCGGCGCTCCGAATGCACTGAGGGCTCGCGGTCACGGCCAGTAGCTGTCATCTCACTATGAGAATGACTCCTCCTCATCAAGCGCTCGGCCATCCTATATCCAGCTACCTCAGCATGGAGAGAAGTCATGATCTTCACCGCATGCCAGACAGAGGCAAAAACATCAGTATGCCTACCGGCTACTGAAGGCTCCCCCACATCCACAGAAAGCTCAGCACGAGTCTTCTCTGAGGGGAGCAACAAGGTATCTGTGCATACTCGGTGAATCAAGTCTCGCCACTCATCAGCAGTCGCTGCAAATAAAGGAGAAAACAAGTTAGAAAATGATCAAAGATAAAACCAAGAGTAAACAAAACAAAAATAAATAACAACTAAGACAATTCTAACTAAAACAAAGTCAAGAGAAGAGTGACAACTCACTCAGATCTCCAGGCCTCCAGGAAGGATCTCTAGGATCCGCGCCTGCCACTGATGCCACCACTGACTGGTGTCCCTCTCCCACATCTGGGGCAATGTGACGGCCTGCAATGGACTCACCATCTCCCCCTAAATCCTGAGAGAGAAACTCCTCTGAGACCAGAGTCACCCTCTCTGCGCTCCGCTCCGCCCTCTCGGCCCGTAGGATCTCCTGAGTATCATGCCACTCGGGATCACTATCATCCTCCCCACCCATCCCTCTGATCTCCATCTCCTCTGTCTCCTCCTCTGTCTCTCCCCCAGTGAACTCCTCAGACTCAGAGTCCACGTCAATGGGCTCATCGCTGCTATGGGCGAGACCGGTGGCAATCCGAAGTAAAGGTGCCTGAGGAGCACCGGCTCTCCCTCGAGCACGTACCACCCTCCTGGCCGCAATGGGAACACCAGGGGTAACAATAGTCCAACCCCGGCCTCTAGGACCTCCCCGAGCCTCACGAATAGATCTATACACTGGCCCCACTGGAGGAAACATGTCAATATAGGGGAGGCCGAACTACTGTGGTACTCTATCAAAGGGGTGGATCTCCAACTTCCCCGCCCTGTCTACCAGCTGACTGGTAGTCTGACAAGCAATCAATGTAACAGTCTCCTCTCCCCATACCCCTGCCATGGCCTGATAAGGAGTGGCCTCCATGTCTGCAGTGGTCAAAGAGGCCACTGGCTGGTGGGGTGCTCTAAGAACAGTCATCCCTGTCCACCTCGCTGCCCTGACGGCCCCGGGATCCTCTACCTCTACACCTCTCCCATACGGAGTGATATGCTCATACACCCAACTCATGACAAGAGTCGGGTGGCTCAGTGACTGTCCCTGTAATCAGACCACCCTGTATAAATCATGGTAGGTGGTCCCGAGGATGTCTGCTCCCCAAGCATAGACACATCCATGGCCCTCAATCTGTGTAATAATGGGGGCCCAACAATATAAGAGAGTGTCCCCTCCCTTGTCCCCAATCAATCTTGAAGCAAGGATGCCCATGATGGCCTTGCGGAGCACAGGAATGTCTGACTCAATAATGGAGCAGGATCCTCACTCGCTTCTTCGACCCCATCGAAACAACTGCATCCCCCATATAGGTGGCCCACTGAACCACCTGAGATCTCGATACTGTTGTCTTAAGAGACAGCCACCACCCAAGGATCGGAACCCCCAGTATATGGTAAACATCCTCCAGGGTGATGGTCCACTCACCCCTAACTCCTGGCAATCGGAAGGTGTTCTGATCCGCATCCCAGTATGAAAATAAGTCACATAGTATGTGACTAGCAGGTGCAACGTGAGGGACCTGTGCAATCCTCCAAATGCCAGCCCTCTGAAGAGTATCTCACTCTGCCTGAGTGAGTGCCTCTAACACTGCTGGGAGCCAATCACACTCCCTCTCTCGGCTCCATCTAATATACTCCTCCTTCTGCATACACCCAAAAACACAAAAAAAGGAGTAAGTTAGTATCAAAATCCAATTGGAAAAACTATCAAAAACATGTAAAAATGCTAAAAATGCAAAAATAAGTTAAGTAAAGCATTGTTTTGGCTTTCTGTCACGAACCGCCACCCTGTGCAGAGCGGCGGTTCCATAACCACCACCTTCTAAGGTGGCGGTCCCATAACCGCCACCCTGCACAGGGCGGCGGTCCTGTCCCGAAAACAAACGGCTCGAATACCCTAAAAATGCCTAAAAACAAGCAAAATTCACCATTTTAACTAAAATAAGAACCTACCCTATGGGCGCCCCCCCTAGAGACTCATTTAAAACTAGTATTTTCAAAAATACCCCCCCCAAGACAAAGATTTCATCATTTCCACATTTTAGGTTTAAAAACAATAAATTGAGAAGAACTAACCTGAGACTTCGCGGGTCGATGTTCCACTCTCGGAGGCATGATCACTATCTCACCACGAACATTTTGACTATACTCTCGTCGAAAACCGTCACCGTGGGTCCCAGAGCTCAAAAACTATCAAATCAATCCACGTAAATGAATAGTGAAATGAGTTCATTTTATATATATAGCCTTTTAAAATTGATTTTGAATGTCTTTCACAGGGTCAGAGCATCGACGGAGGTAAGTTCTAAACCCCGCGTAGATGGTAAGTCCTCATTTCATATCAATTTAGTTTTATTTCTCAATTTATTTTATCTATCTGCACTTGAGTCCCCTTTTTCATTTTTGCAGATAGCGGGATTTTGGATGGTGACTTTCCAACACACGGGCATGTCAGGTATAACTCCTAACTCCCCATTTCGGGACCGCCATACTCGGATCCACCGTTTTACGCCTCTTCATGGCTAAGACGCTTCTCCGAGGGGGCAATATGTACGTACCCAAAATTGTAGGGTACTGCACCACCGGAACGATGTTACACATACCCCAATGATGATACAGGTCTCCTTGCAAGGTGTTCGGAATCCAGAAAAGCTCACCAAGTATACGTTTGTATCCCGCATGCCCCGCTCGGCCTCCGCATGCTTTGTTTTTCCCTCTGCCCCCCTTTTTCTTGCATTTTTGGTCTTCAGTGATGAAACCGCCACCCTGCCTAGGCGGCGGTCCCGTGACCGCCGCCCAGGACAGGGCGGCGGTCCCGTAACCACCGCCCTGCACAGGGCGGCGGTCCTGTACGCATTTTCCAGATTCTTCTGACGATCACGTCAAACGTAAATCTTCAATTTCACCCACTTTCTTCAACCACTTTGGCTTGCATTAATGTTTTTGGTTCCCTGGTAATAGTGTTTTCCCTTTGTTTATAGTAAAAGAGTTCAATTGGGAGTTACCCTCTGGTAAATGCATTTGCTATAAATAGCCAGCTTGTTTTCAAACAAATGGCCCCTCACCTTCTCAATTCTATTATTCAGTCTTTGAATTTCTTGCTTAGAATTCTATAGCTTCATGTTTTGCATCCATTATTAGTTTTCCTTTGTTGTTTAGAAGTCATTCAATCTTCTTGTTTCAGTCTTGTTCCATTGTTGTTCCATACAATCAGTTTAGCATAGAATAGTTTCATTTCTAGATTAGAATCCATTAAAGTTGCAGGTTTTGTTTTGTCACAAGGATAGATTCTAAAACTCTCGGTACATTTGTGTTGTATTCCCGCAATAAATCCCGCTAGGAATTGCATAGTCAAGCTCTGTTCACTTGCGCTATCCCTCTCCTACTCGCATTGTATTCGGTCTATATCCAAAGCTGCCATTGTTCAAATACCATCTTCTGTTGATACTATCATATACATGCTTTTCTGGATTCACGAGAACATGATGGAACGAGGAGATCACACTGAGGGGATGAAATCACACACAACTAGATTTACCACTGTTTCTGTAAATGCTAGGTTTGAGCTATCAAAGTTCTAGTTACAACATATCAAATAGAGTAGTGAATTATTTTATTTCAGTTAAAAGTTCACTCTCGATATCGCCAGGGAAGCTGTGGGGATTGATAGTTTCTGAGAAACTGTGATTCATTCCTCACTTCTGAGGTAGGATCGAGAGTCTTTCAATTCAAAATAATTAGTTGCTTAGATATTTAGGATAAAATCACAATTGCACAGGCAAATAGCCACACCAGGCTACTTTGTTTGTTTTAATTCTGTTACTAGATTAGTTGTTCATTTTCTAAATATACTAGAATAGCTGCTCTTTAATTTCATTAAAATACGTCATCGAAAATACAAAAATAGAAGAATGCTTGCATAGTGTAAATACATCTTTCGTAATCAGTTTATTAATTTTAGTTAAAAGTTGAATCATTTTGTATGACAATCACAGGACCTAGAGAGCCTAGAGAATATATATTTGAACCAATAGTGCCTCAACCAAATCTACCCACAACATTAGCTGATATAGATCAAGACCTTAAGATACAGGTCTTTCGAGCAACAACAAACCTACAAGCAATTAGTGAACAACTGAGAGGGTTAAATATCGAAGACGACAAGGCATACACATTTTGGTCAAATCATCCTAACTATAGACTGCCTTGATAAAATATCCCGAATGACTGTACAAGGATTCGAAAGAGAACAAGCATTTGGTTGTGATCCTTTAGTTCCACAACCTGACGCAGGAGACCTCCTCATTGACATAGATACTAGCTTACGCATTCAAGTTGCCAGAACACCTGTAAGGTATTCTGAGAAAATTATACAACTTCTAGTTCTAAACATAGAGGCTAAAAAGGCATATGATTACTGGATAGTCGGAAGAAGGGATTGATTCTTCACATGACCATAACAGGTCCACAACAACCACGAACTCATGGTTGTGATCCCCAAGTCCCACAACCCAACGGGCCTGCAAATCAGTTAAGTATTGACACCGGTTTACGAACGCTGGTATTTAGATCCTCACCACTCCCGCCAGATATCATCACGCAGTTCTCCGTATTAAATATAGAAGCCAATCAATCTAATATTTTCTGGGCTAGACCAGAAAACCACCCATAGTTCACTACAAATCCACTAAACCTCCTATCACCATTTTCATGACCTTGTCTGGAGATATATACGAAGCTCCCACAGGTCACTTCCCACGTATCCAACAACCAAGAAACAGGATCTCGGCAGAGCTCGACATTGATTGGAGCCTCCGAACAGCTATTATATCCGAACGATCCATTACACCAATTCAGGTTAGGAGGGCCTTCTTTGCCTTAGATTCACAGATTCCATTATTGCGTATTGAGGATATAAGATTACCCGATTAGCTTGTCTGTATCCATTCATATTCAACATTCACCGGCTGTCTCGGCATGACCTCGGGAGGTCGGGTACGAGGAAGAGGTACTTGTAGATTCCCATGCTCGTATGTCACTTTTCCAGAGTCAAAGCTAAAAGTCAAATAGCGGACAGGGCGGGCCTAAAAAAAGGCTAAGTATAGAAGCGCCACGAAAACCACCACGCATCAACTTGGCGCATCTCCAAGGGTAAATCCAAAAGTAGAGGTTGAAACGAGCGCCAGCTCGCCATGTAGTCCAAGGTCTAAAAAGGTAAAGGGGAGTTTTTTGACAAGTCCAAAGACCTACGGAGGCTTCCAAGTGTCAATCCAAAGCTCCTTCAAAGGAAAATCTTGATCATGCTTTTAAGTGAGTGTGAAGCCTCTACCCGTCCAGTCTCAAAAATGGGACATAGTCGGGTTGAATAGTCAATGTACTGTGACAAGCCGACAGAGAGTGCCAAGTGTCCAAATGGTGCTAGTTCAAGAGCAAAATTGAAGGGAATTTTCCAGGCAAGTGCTAGGCCGTTGTGTGTCCCCGGTCAAATATATGACCCTGCCAAGAAAAGGAAATAGGAAAAAAACATAAGGAGATTGAGCAGGTCGCGGAGGAAACCACGTGTTAGCCCCGTGCCATTCCAAAAGCAAAATAGAGAGGCGGCCCTCAGATATGTGCCAGCCCTCCACATGTACCATTTTAAAAAGAGGCCCGTTTTCGAACAGGTTTTCCCACCCTTTTGTACAGACCCGATACAAATTTCAAAGAGGCATATCTTTCAACTCAAGGCTCGAAATCTAGCAAATCTGACACCGTTGGAAAGATCTCAGCCTCGTCTATGCCATGAAGATCCAAAACTTTAAGTTTGGGGAGGTTAGGTGGGAGAAAATGGAGAAATGTCTTCGGGCCATTAATGCAAGATCTATTTTGCCCCAACAACCAGATCGGATTCGATCTGATCCACCGTTTCCTCCTCCTTTGAGGCACCGAATAAGAAATTGATGCAGTCAAGATAGATTTGGGGGCAGATTTTGTGGGAGGCATTAATAGCAGTGGTTGAGATTTGAACTATTTTTCCCGATTTTCTCTCTTTCTCCCCTCTGTGTTGAATCTATAAAAACAGGGTCGAAACTCATTGTAAAGGGTTGGACATTCTTTTGTTTTTGCTTTCTCCCCTTTCCTTCTGGAAAAGGGATTCATGGAGTTCAGACCTTCCATTTAAATTGCAATATGTTTCCTACCTTCTGGCCATTTGTAATGCATTGTATCAATCTGCAGACCAATAAAACACATTTGTGATTGATTTTAGATCCTTCTTGTCTCCATTGCTCTCATATGGTCTTCCATTACAAATCTGGTTATCTGTGTTTGATTATTGTATGCATTTTGTTGGTTTGTGTCTATTAGCAAAACTAATGTTCATCATTCCTTCGGTGCATCACCTTGTATCTTAGTTTTGATTTCTTGTATTCCTTTTATCCCTGTCTCCTTGGTAAAACTTAGATTAGGTTTACGAATATGTCCCTTGAAAGTTTTCACGTATGCACCTAAACAGAGGAATAGGAACCAACCTTTAATTTGGAGAGTTTTCCCATTTCTACAAGTCCCACACTTTGGGGAAAACTTAATGTCATGCGAATCACACCAAATGACTCTGCCTTTAGAAAAGCATATCTGACTACTCATTTGGGGGTGCTGTGATTTTCCACTAACAACAACCTTTTTAATTCAACCATATTTTTTTGTAAACAAAAGTATTTTGTGCACTTCCAACATTCCATGATCCCCAATTGAGCATGGGATGGTAGGATACAGAAAAAGGAATGCATTTGAATTTACACCTGGAAATTGCATGTTCGTTAGGAGCTTCTAAATCCATTTCATCAAATCCTCTAATTTATTTTATTTTGTACATTTTGCAACAAAGCAAGCCTAAGAGACCACATTTCTATCAAACATTTTTTCAAACGGTTACCACAAAACACCAATTACCTGTCGAGCGCCCACCACAACATCCTTAGCATTTTCCAAGCTACATAAAGCCTTCCACGTTTGCATACTTGTCTAACAGGGAATAAAATATTGAAGATCATTCAAGAAAAAAGAGAAAATCAAAAGAGAACAAACTTGTCTAAGATTCAAACCAAAGTGAAAGGAAATAGAGTGCCCCACAAGATTGAAAAAAATATATTCACCACACCCACGAAGGTAGAGTAGAAGGAGAATTGCAGAAGAAATATTTCTATAGAAGACAAGGTGTTTAATGAATTATACAACTACAGGATATAATTTCATGCAAACAAATCTATTATAATGATATTATGATGCAACATCCTCTTTCCCCATAGAAATCAGACATCAAGACAAACCATATAAAAAAATCTAAACAAAAAAATACTACAACCAGCTTGCTCTAACTCAATTGATTTCCCTCGCACCTGGAAGCTTCAAACAAAACCAAGGAGTTTGTCAGTACCATCCTATACCCATAATCTGTATTCATTCATCAACACAAAGACCAGAAATTATCTCACGGATGAAATCTCACATTAATCGAAAAATTTATTAATTCTTTCTTGGTATGAGGTTGGCACAGGGTCTAACAAAAATTTGATGGATTTATGAATATTTGATAATTTAATTATTTTCATTTTTTCTTTGTTAACATTTTAAATTTTAAATTATTTAAATCATTCAATTTTCTCAAACATTTAAAATAACTTTTTCCAATTCAATTCGCTTTAGCCAAAACCTCCCCCGCTCCCGTTAAATCACTCACCTATCGCGTAAGTATCCTCATTTAAAAATTATGCATATTACTTTTATCTTTACCTGCATTAACATGTGCTTAAATAAAATTTAACACTAGAAACAAATATACATATATATGTTTCAAACTTCAAGATTCACAAGTGTTCTTGAGTTGGAAGAAATCACAAGATAACAACATCACCACACATATCGAAGACACGAAGACACTCCTAGGGTTCAAAAGGTTTAATCCGCATAAGGGAAAATTAAAACTTATCCTTATCATTTTATCATCTCAAATGTTTAATTTCTTTTATTGGTAATTTTTTCATTTACGATCGCTCCGAATGACACCAAAACGTCAACTTGACACAAGTGTTTTTAACGATCCTTGCAACCATCAATGTTGGGGAAATGGATAATTTCTACGAGCCAGAGGGGCACTACACAACAAAAAAACTACACACCTCTGTTAGTATCCATTGCCAAAATGGGAGCTCTGAAACAGGATATGGATGTCCATTAAAACAATGAAAAGGAGCTTTGGAAAATGTGTATGCAAATTCTAGAAGAATTAACCAGACACATGGGATATTGGAAACTTTTTATGACTGTACTGGAGGCACTTGGAGGGAAAACATAGCCCTTGGGGTATACTTTGACCCTCTAAGACTCAATTTTTGTTTTATTATTTGGTTACAACATGCATATGTTGCTAGCATAGTTTTTTTTATGAAGGAAGCTCTAAATGTTTCACCCACATGCCATCTAAACCTATATTGGTTGTGTGGTTTTTTGTTCTAGGTGGCTAATACCACGGGGTATGTGCCTCCATCATAAAAGAAAAGAGAACTGTCATAAAATGCACAGACTCATGTCCAACACCATGGCTGTGGAGGATCTGCAGAGACTGCGGGACGAATGCAAAATGGGTTTGTTGAAACGCCTTGAAACCTTCAATCAAATTCTATTTGTAGGAATAAATCCAGAATTCAAAACATTTTCCAGCTCCTTCTCTGTATGTACTAAGATGGGGGCTTTATAACAGGGTATGGATATAAAACAAGAAGAAAACTAAGCTGGGTTGGATTAGTTATATTTTTGGTGATGTCCATAGTAATTTGTATGCAAAATGTGGAAGTGCAACTTTGTTTTCCCAAACGCCTCAAAGAGACTTGGTCTGAAGGGACCCACTCGACCGTGTAAGTTACATTTTTTTTTATTTCTTGGAATCTAGCTATTTGGATAAGATAAAGTGGATTGTGTTAATTCCTTAGAGTGGGAACATCAAAATAGGCCGAAATAAATTTTATTTATCCCTTGGTTGACCTTATGAATCATGCAAAATTTCTCAAGGAAACAATAGAATTTGTTTTTCTCTTCTAGAATGCTAGTAAAACCTATGAATATTGTGGATGTGTTTGATTCGCGCTTGAGGAATACCAAATAAAATGGAGGTGTTATTCAAAATGAGTTGGATGAAGAGACCTTGGAACCCTTATAAGCGAATACGGCTGACATGTGTTATGTAACCTCCGCATCTCTCCCGTTCGCTAGATTTGGAGCATACCCTTCACATTTGTTTCATCCTCACATGCATGGTTCTCTCTATTTATAGTACATTTTTGCTTTGATAGTTTTTCCTTTTCTCTCCAACTTTTTTAATACAAATAGAAAAGTATAGCTTTGGTATAAAGTTTAGAAATATGCTATAGCTCAAAAACCATTAAATTTTTACCTTTTGGTTGTACATTTGTAGGAATTACTTTGAGGTTGTCTTGTTTGAATCACTCTGTAGTAATTTAAAATGAAGACGATAGGTTACAATATAAACAACCTCCCCAACAAAAAATTAAACTTGAGACTTCATGATATTTTTCTATTTGTACTCTTACAAAATTTAATAAAACACAAATTTTCCTAGACACGCAAAATACCCCTCCAAATCCCGTGGCAAGAAATGATGCCTTGAATACATTAACTGGCGATGTGGGATGCCACATCAACCCCTAGAAAGATTGTAGATAGTTATTTGACTAATTTTTGTCATGCATCTAGGAGCCCACTGGTTAATATCACAGCGTTGGACAACTGTTGCGAGTTAAAAATTTCATTTGGTTTCGACTCATGGTGTAGACACTAAAATTAGGTCACACTCCCCTTTTGTCCCTCGACATATAAGCACCCTTTATTACATTTACCTAGCCATGACCCCCTTCACCCCACTAATATTAATTTAATTTAATTAATGAAATTAATGCATTATCCTCACTATATTTATTATTTAAATATCTATTTAACATAATATCTACACATATAGTTCACTTAGACACCTCACCAAGCCAACTCAACCTAAGACCTATTCTTAGCAAGTTCCCATAACTAACTAAGACTTACCCAAACCCTAAAAATCAATGCCTACATTCCCTCTAACCACATTCCCACATGCTCATAAGAAGCTCCCAGTCTAATATGTGGGATAACGACACGAGATCCAAGGAAATCAGGAGGATCTCCCTAATTTAGTAAACCTAGGAAATCCTACCTTGACTGACGTCAGTTATTCCTAACCGTCGCCGGTTAAGACGGACCGCTGTCGGTTACCCCTTTTAACCCAAAACAACCTTATTCTCAAGGTTGGAACTTGGAAGCAAGAAAGTTGATGAGCAAGAACACATCTTAGAGAGATAACGCATCTTCAGAGAACCAATTCCAGCGAAAAACTCACATCCAAGGAAGGAGATTGAACATCTTCTCCTGTATAGCCATCCCAGCCATGATCTGATCTATCCAAGAAAATAGGAGTGTGCATACAGCCCATGCAAAAACTTTTCTTCAGTTGGTGATCATTTGCAGCATTCAAACCCATCATCAACACCTCCATCCTTCACACAGAGACCTTCAGAAATAGAATCCAAGTAAGTCTAACGTCATACTTCTCTGGTTTATTTCATTTCATTATTATTTTATCACCCATTTTTATCTTGCTCCCTATTTACCTTCTCCAACATTTTCACCTCCATAGACCCATTAAAACCTCGCAAAAGCCTACTCCAGTCACCCAATACCTCATCCGGACCAACCAAAATCCTTTGTGCAATCACAAAGGAGAGAAAAACCCTGTTCTATGACATTTCTAGATATCACAGTAACCGGCACTGGTTATACCTAACCACCGTCGGTCACCCCTGACCGACACCGATCTCTGTATTTTCCCACACAGCCTTAAACAGAGACCTACCCACCTAATTTTACCTCACCCTCATTCACCTATGACCTACCTGAGACCTTTATCAAACCTGCAAAACCCAGAACCAACCATTTGACCTTTGGATTCTATTCTAGCTTAGCCTATTAGATTAGATCTATTTTCTTATTGTGTTTTTAAGTGAGATACCTAAATCATTTTGAAATAACAATAGGATTTACTTTGTTTACAACATTAATTTGTTTAAAACAGTGGACTGACAGTCATCTAGGAAGTATCATACTTCCCGGATCTAGCTCAAGCTAGGCAGTTCACTGCCCATATTGTTTAATTCCTTCTGGTGATCTTGTTTTCATTACAGGTAGTTCCTTTGAGCCAAAAGGAAGCTCTCACAATCAGCTGTGGATTCGGAAGTCATATGCGCGCAATAACCCATCAACCGACATTTGAACATGTATTCCTCCTATGCCTGTTACCCTATCTGTTTCATCAACAATTCAAAGAAACAATCTAAGAAAAAGGTGAAACACCATGGTTTTGTACCGCATCCAAGAAACAAAGAACACGTTACCTCATACTAAGTATCAACTTGAGGAAAATCGATAGTCAAACTTTAGTAAGTTGATACAATCAGTATGTAATGCAAAACAGTTGCTATAAGGGGGTTCTCTACAGTCTCTACAAGTTGTTCGGTGACAAGCTAAACTGACACGATCACGTCAAGTAGCTCCAAATAAGTGGCTAATTTGAACTATTATATGAGTTCCCTTCAACTTCTTAACATCCCTATAGATGGGGAATAGATGAAATCTTTACTCATGATGTGTTTGACATTTGGGTACAAATGGTTCTTCAAACCCAGTTTCTAGGCCATGTTGGCTAAACTAGACGTTCCTATAAAATGTTGTAATACTATAAAACTGTCGCGGAACCTTCTTGTAGCCAAATAACTTTCTTGTTTTCTATTTTGTCTTCCACACTATCACATCCCAGTCATAATCATACTATTGTATTCTATGGATTGGTAGAACACCAACTTGTCAGAAAATATTTTGTTTCAGGTGGTCTATTTCCTCTGGGAACTCCCTTTAACCTCTCTCACTTATACTCCTGAAAGGAAACTCATTATCTGATTTAGGAATACTCTCCTTTCACTTAAAATCGGTCTTTTAATTATCTTAAGAATTTCAAAATTTTATCATATGTGAAACATAGTTATGTGTTGTGTTCAAAATAAATGACCAAGCATCTTTTTACGCTGATCATGTTTACACTAACTTGACAAGTTCAAAAGGTACTTGTAAGCATGATTAAAGTGGATTCATGGAAATTTCCATTAATAATTTAAGGGTTCTATACTCTACATAACATGTATTCAGGATGGATGAATTTATGTTATTCCATTGATACATGAATTGCATATAATAAATCAATAAATTATCAAAGATAACACAACACCAGATATATGGGGGTCAAAGATGCCCAAATATGCAGAATAATACCCTTAAGGTAGGGCAACACCATACAATGCTCCTTAAGGAAGGAGTAACTCCACAATCTCCCAAGATGGGAATCCACTTCGAGGGGGACACCTCCAATATACCTCTACCAAGTAGAAGACTCAACTCATACATACATGACCTACTCATAATGATACTCACATCCTTTAAATAGGATGGGTAACACCTAATCCCAATGTAGGCCGACCCATTACCCAATATTCCTATGTGAGCCCATATAACTAAGGGGATGTGTGCCACATGTCGGCATCTCCATCAACCCATATACATTATAATATTATATCCCATGTGAACCCATACATATAACTAAGGGGATGTGTGCCACATGTCTCATCTCCATCAACCCATATATATTATATTATCATATCCCAAGGTACATAGCATTGCCTCCCTCTTTGACATGTTTCATCCCCGAAACATAAGAAGAAGCCATATAATGAGTGCACTTTAAATTATTGCACACTTGTCGCCATGCTCGATCATCCAACCACCCATATGAAATCCTAGTGGGTGATGCTGCTCCAAACCTGATTCCATATTCCATTGTGCTCATCTGGTTCCATACTGGTCCATATGTGTTCCTTCTCGGCATCCATGCATATCCATAATTATTATTCCTGTGATTCCATGTCATATAATTATTGTTCCATTGATTCCATGTATAGCCAAAAGTATTCCTGTGATTCCCTGTATATCCATATGGATTTCTATCCTCATGTGTCCCAACATGTCTCCATGATTTTTTTCTCTCATGATGGTGTGGGTGTCGATATGGTGCCACCTTCATATACTCAACCTTATCAACCTTTTCCTCAACTTTCTTGTCCTCTTCCACCTTGTTTGTTACTTCTTTTTTCTCTTGAGTAGAGAAATTATTTGTGAACTTTATGTTCTTCATCCTCTCCTTCTGATTCATCCTTATTCCCTTCTTCACCATCTTCAAATTCATCTTCATGATCCAATTTTACATTACTTTTTTCTTTGCTAAGTGTGATATCTTGCAATGTAATTTTCTTTCTCTTGTACCATAATTTCATGAATTTCTTTTGCACATTAAGATTAATTGTTCCCAAGCTCTCTAACCAAGGATATCCAAGAACAATATCCATACCATCCATATCTAAAGCATAAAAATCTGAATGTAAAACATATTTATCCATAGAGAGCTTTAAATCTTCAAAAACTTGAATATGCTTACCATCCACTTGAGCTTCCTTAATATGTTTTGCTTGTACATGTAGATTTTGAGCTACATCCATATTGATGAAGTTATATTTGCTGCTAGGGTTTATGGAAACAATTACCTTTTTCCTTTGAATACACCCTTCAAACTGAAATATTGAAGCTTCCTTCTTTGGAGATGCACTATCCTGTGTAACAGTCATGCATCAACATTTTCTTCCACTTCTTCTTCTTCTTCAACATTTTCTTCTCTTCTTCTCACTTCTTCTTCTTCTTCAGCTATTTCCTTACTTCCTCACTATTATCATTCCACAATTCTTCTTTTGTTTCCCATCTGTCCATGAAAACTTGTTCCAGTTCCTCCAAGGACCAATTAGACTTTTCCTTTTCTAACTCAGAAAACCAAATCTGTGCAGGGCCACTAATCCACAATTTGAAGACCCAAATATCTGATGGTTGAGAGAATTTATGCCTAAATTTGTTCCACCATTCTCTAGCATCAATCCTGCCATCTCCAAAAAAAGTTACCATCCCCATGATCCACAAAACTAGGGTTTTAGGAATAGACCCTTTTGATCAAAATTGTTCTAACCCTTTCGGCTAAAATTCGGCCAAAAATTAGAAATCACAGAACACAAACCCCAATTTAATTTTTGAGAGGTTTCCTAAAATGTAAGAAATTAAGGAAAATTCCTCAAATTGTGGCCTGTGGAGCAAAATAGTGAAAAACAATAAAACTGGTAACTCTGACAAAATAGATCCAAAAATTCTTCTAAATTTTTAGTACCATAGCTTTGAATGCTTTCCCATTACCATCAAAAATTGAAAAAAATTTCCTAAAAATCAGTTATTCCTAAGAATATTTAGGTGAAACCCTAAATTATTTCAAAAACTTCAACACAAAACATGTCCAAAAAATCTGAAATTTGGACTGTAGCTTTATAAAACCTTTAACTATGTATAAAAAATCCAAAGAAAATATTCATAGCCAATTTCTCAAAATATAGATGAATCACTAACATTAGGGTTTCACCCAATTTTTTTGCCGGTTCATGCTCTGATACCACTTGATAAGAACCTTGCATATAATAAATGAAAAAATTGTAGTATACAACACAACACAAGAGATATGGGTGGAAAATATGCCCAAATATTCAATATATGCATAATAATACCCTTAAGGTAGGGCAACACCATACAATGCTCCTTAAGGAAGGAGTAACTCCACAATCTCCCAAGATGGGAATCCACTTTGAGGGGGACACCTCCAATATACCTCTACCAAGTAGAAGACTCAACTCATACATCCATGACCTAACTCATAATGATACTCACATCCTTTATATAGGATGGGTAAAACCTAATCCCAATGTAGGCCGACCCATTACCCAATATAACTAATTCCTATGTGAGCCCATATAACTAACTGAGGGGATGTGTGCCACATGTCGGCATCTCCATCCACACATATACATTATAATATTATATCCCATGTGAACCCATACATATAACTAAGGGGATGTGTGCCATATGTCGGCATCTCCATCAACCCATAAATATTATATTATCATACCCCAAGGTACATAGCATGATTAAAATGGATGATGGAAATTTAAGTTTAATATTTACTACTAAAAATGTGTATTTAGGATGGAATTAGAATATTATGCTATTTTAGAAATACAACGTTTTATATTCTTAAGGAAAGAAGATCTCTTTTCATGCGTATGTGTGTTAAATAAAGTGATGGTGAAATTTCATTTGTAACCTTGCAATTCAACTATATTGTAAAATAGTGTATTTGGTTAACTGTGGTATAACTTTGTAATTTTGCATAGTTTCATGGTAGTGAGCTAAAACTTGAAATTTATTTCGTTGTAAGCAAGTAGGGGATTTTTTTTTCTTTAGGACATGTGTCAATCCCTTGAGATATTTTTTTACATTGTTACCAACTTAAAGAATTTATGTGATTCCAGGACATTCTAGTTAGCCCACTTATCATCTTGCATTATATTTGTATTAGTAAATTGGAAACAAGAAGGTGAATATTTAAATGTGTTGTTATTCCGCTCAATATATAGTTGATCAAGGTTATCTTGTGTTGCTCTTAAATAGTTTTAACTTGATATAATAGCCATGGACAAATCTTTACTTCGCGGGGTAAACTATATTGTCTCAAGTTATGAAGTAGAGCCAATGGGAATCTCATCATCTAAGTGATCCTTAGTGGCCTCATCCTTTCACGACTCTTCTTGGGTGTTGAACTATTAAGAACTCAAGGATAGTCTTAAAATCAAGATAATCATCCAAGTCAAGAACTTGGTAGGTTATACAAGACAATTTTAAAATGTGGTGTCATCATGATCATAAGAGAATAACATGTCAATTTTGGGTAATGGAAAGAAAACAAACATTACACTGTAGTAAAGGAATAATGTTATATGATTTAACGATATGTGTAAGGATGATATACCTTTAAATCAAAGGAAATGTAAGTTCAAACTAAGCTTTTTCTTGACAATGGTTAAGTCACATGTTAACATGTATCCATAAACATTGTAGATAATATATAATGTGATGATGAATTTTTGCTCAATTGAGAAATAAACTCTAGCAACTCTTATGAACATAGTGACATAAGGAATTCCAAATTATGAAGTGTGCACCACCTTGGGGGGAAATGTTGCTTATAAAGATGAGTAAATGGAACCGCCTTGAGAGATAGAATTTAGGAGGAAATCAATTAATCAAAAGAAACCCAAGTAAGCAAACCACACAAGTATTTCATTCCTTGTTAAAGGATCCAATTATATGTCATCATAACCTTTGAAAACCTATCAGGTCTTTATTAGTTAGTTACCATAATATGTATTTACGGGACTTTAATTTTAATTTATGATATAACTATGGGATACTGGACTCATTTAATAACAATTTAGGTGTAGTTAAAGGGATGGAATTTAATGTTTTTCATGATGAAATATGTTAGTAACTTGCTATAATGGAACTATCGTGATTTGGTCTTGGAAGAAAATGGAAGTAGCGTGGAACCTTTCCATAGTTTTGAATAAAAATGTCATTCTTTTGGGTACATGTTTGCTAATGGATTAATAATGTGTTATTACTAATGTTCCAAAAACAAAACAAAAAAAGATTCATATGATCACATAATACAAAAATCTAATATTTCGAAAAATGCCAAATCATGACATAAATATTACTTGATTTGTTATCTTGTTACTCTACATATGTTGTTTGTCATATAATTTGATAGATAACATATTTTTTACATACTTGTTACACATGCATTCATGAGCTATGTTGAGCTTGGTGTAGGAAACACCCAAATTGATACATGATGATAGGTGTTGGTCTAGACCCTTCCTAATTGACCTTGCTCTTATGGGGGGATTTCTAGACTATTCACATGCTTTTGTTTTGGTATTTTTAATTTCCTTCTTCATTATGATCAATATTTTCTATTGTGTATATGTAATTTGTTTGTTTTATATGTATAAAACATATGTATAATGCAACACTATCTTATCTTTCTATATGTGCCCCGTGACCAATGTTTTCTCTTTTTTTCACTTGTTTATTTCTTTACTTATATGTTTGACATATCATGTATTAGACTAGGATAACATACGATGTCTTTGTCTATTATATTTTCTATTACAATTCTTTCTTACTACCACCACATGATATTATAACCCTTAGCCTAGATATCTCATTACACTTGTTTACTATCACTACTCTTAAAACCTTAAGATTATAGTAATACCCACACCCTTTCTTAAATATCTAGGATTTGGAACACTACGCCTTTGATATGATTGTGGATTATTGTCTTCTATATCCACAATTGTTATTCCCATTGGCAATACCCTTGACTATTGTATTGGCCCTATAATGGTGTTTTACTTATATCTTAATCTATATTATTATGAAGAGAGGGGAGGTAATCATATTGACTATCTTAGCTAACATACAACTTCATGTGCTTAGCTCTCTAATGTTTCTTTTGCTATGGTTCCCTAGATAGCGAGTCTTACGTCTAAAAAAAAGGAATTAGGACTATATGTGACATCTTCTACAAAGTGTCTTGCAGTTGGCCACCTTTCAATACTCCCAAGGACAAGTTTCAACTTAAAAGTGAGGATGTTTAATCTATTTCTAAGATACAAAATGTTATACCTGATGAATGCCTCCATATAATTAGGATTTACTCTAGAGTTCCCTAGTGGAAAGATTGGAATTGGCCAATTGAAACCTCATTTTGCCAATACAAACTCTGACTTGGTTATCATCTTCTTTCCCCTCAATGTATCTACACTAAAACTCTTAACCACAATTGGATGTTAAGGTATATGGATTCTACTTAGGCTTGGCATTTTTTATAATATTTTGAAAGCCATCACTAAGCCCAACAAAGTTCATTTTCTTTGGTGCATTCCTTAATAGGTTTGTATGTTAGTGGTAGACTAAAACACATTAAGGGTTTTAAATCCCACTTTTTATTCTTGCTACTAAGATGAGGCCATCTCACATTTATTCTGGTTTCACCCCACGCTCATTCGATATGGAAGTGGATTCATACCTTGTTTTAAACCTTCCTCCCATAAATTTTCACTTGGAAAAGGGTCTTATCACGGGATTCAACCATGGTGCCCACAAAATACAACCAAAGTTGGAATATTTGTTGTGCTCATTATTTCACATTTGGAAAGACATTACACATTTTATTAATAGGTTTGAACACAGACTAAAACACGTAAGGGTTTCAAATCCCATTTTTTCTTCTTGCTACTAAGATGAGACAATCTCACATTTATTCTAGTTTCACCGCATGCTCATTCAACATGGAAGTGGATTCATACCTTGTTTCAACCCTTCCATAAATTTTCACTTAGAAAAGGGTATTATTAGGGGACTCAATCATGGTACCTACAAAATACAACCAAAGTTGGAATATTTGTTATGCTCATTATTTCACAATTGGAAAGACATTATACATTTTATTTTCAATAAATTAGTTATGGATAAAGACTTTTCTGTGACTAACAAAGTTGCGGTATTGTCCAATGTTAAGCTTTAGATTCAAGTTCAAGATGAAATGATTTATTTGGAGGTGGAGCACCTTCAAACCCTTCTTGACCACCGAGGTAATATCCCCTATGCAGTTACTCAAGTGTCACCTAATTCTCCCCACTAGCATTCTCCTTCACAAAGTTTTTGGCATGGGCTATCAAGGTCGTCGTCACTCACGAAGTCGGTGAAGTTTTGCACCTCACTCGTATCAGCCTTCGCCTCTCAAACGCTGGTGCAAGAGGAGTGTTTCTTAGAATTGGTAGTGGACGTGACATATTAATCCTTGGGAGCTAGCTTTTGAGAACAAGTTTCATTTCCTGACTCTTGCCATTCACCAACCAGGTCTATCCAAAAAGTGGAAGAAAATATACTCATATTATGATTGAAAAGTTTTTTTATCAATGATATGTAGTAATCAAAGACTTTGATATAAAAATGATTATGATTTTTCGAAGTTAATATAATTCAATTTGATTACAGTACAAGACACTATTCCATTCTACCTAGTATGAGACATGATTCCATTCTACCTATTTTTACTATGACTAGTGTTATATTATTATGCATTATTGATAAAAATACACTTCTTTGGAATTTGCATTATTCATATATCATAGGTGTCATTTGGTCGATCTCAAGGAGGCTATCAAAAAGCATTGAAATTGTGACATTTTGGAATATTATTTTAAGACACCTGAATCATTCAATGGTCTTGTTAATTGAGGAGGAAACATGTTCCGCATGGGATAAAAATAAAAACCCACTACGTAACAAACGTGTTCCCCGCCGAGACAAAAGCATAGAGCTATAATCAAAGACGTAACTCTCCACCCTATGAAATACTCGCACTCACAAAGAAAAATCAGCTTCTTATTTGACATTTATATTATGTTGAAAGAGATTATAAATCAAACCCCACATTTATAAACCAAGCATTAGGAAAGTGAAGAAACATAGCAGCAACTCGCGGGAAAAAAATTAAAATAAAAATCTAATTAGAAATAATATTAAATATTCACATAATGTTGTTATAATATACATTTGCATATTTGGAGTTTATGTTTAAAAAGGGGAGAAGCTTAATTAGTCTCATAGTGAAGAATATTATGTTTTCCGGTGCCCTATTTACTTTGAGATTCTTGGAAAATATCTTTTCCTAAATTTAGAGATTCTCATGGATTTTCATTTCAATAGGCATTTCAATTTCAATAGAACACACTAAAATTGAAACGTTCACAAGTCAAACTAAAATTGTAGTTTTCACATGCATTTGGGTATCATAAATACAAGAGAGTACATATATAAACAACATGGTCCAAATTTGTAGCCGATGTACCTTATATTGGTTCTAAGACATATTACCTTCAAATACAATATTAATTGCTTCTCATTTAATTTTTGTTTCCATATCTTTCTATCTTCTTTTATCTTTAGGAAATGCTTTTGACTGTCACAAGGTAATTTATGTTTAAATTTGAAGTCCATTTCATCATCGTTTAATTTTTTCATTTGGGAAAGTCAATAAAAAAGTAATACTATCTAAACCATATGACAAAGATTCGAGCCTCTTTTTCCCAGATAGATTATTTTGAGACTAACATAATGGTGTAGCTAGATGCCATTTGCCACCACTCAAACAGAAATTGACAAACATTGTAATGTAATTATTACTCAATGTGATATGTGAAAAATACAACATAAGAGTCTTCAAATTGACATCTCTTGATGTATTTCAAATAAATGTATTTAAGATATCTATATTAATTTATTATCAGCAAGAGTTTAAACAATCAACAAAAAGAGAATCCTATATATTAAAATGAGTGAAGAAGTGTGAATGAATATTCATACAACTCTCTTTGAAAATATCTGATAAAATTGGAACGATACATAGAAAATTAACCTTTTAAAACATATTTGTAAAAAAACTTTAAGATAATTTAAACATATAAATAAAATTAAAAAAAAAAATAACTCAATTTGTAATAATCATCTTATCAAAAATAATTTAAATATGACTTAAACACATATATAAAATCTGAGCTTAATTTTTATATATAAACACGCATTGCTTCTATATGAAGGGAAATTTGATTCCTATATGAAACAAATATAATAATAATCAAAACACAAAAAACCAAAATACATACGAACCATCAAAATACAAAAAACAAATTTGATTGATTATAATAATAATCTAATCAACATCTTTTGTATCCGACAGTTACGTTTTTCAAGGCATTTATATTTGGCCTATGAGATGCAGATGGTCTGCCACATAAATTAAAGAAATAGATTAATTAAGAATATAAATGCATGCTTCCAATTTAATATATATATGCCAAACTGTCTTTGTCTAAATGATACATATTTTCTAATTTGAGTATGCTATCTGAAGAGACTATACTTAAGACATACCACTTAATCAAATCCAAATCAACAAAAGGCCGCCAAAATTATGGAGGATAATCTTTCCAAAATAGGATCTAGGAATTCCATCAATAACTCTAATAGAAGACAATTTCAATATCACAAGGAGAAAAGTTGTGAACTTTCTACTTTATATAGAGTGGTGGATGCATACTTACTAGTGTGTAGAATGGATGTTACGTAATAATTATATTGGTTTCATAATTATCTTGGTGGTTGTGTAGTTGTTGGTATGTTGAAACTGGTGGTTTCACCCATGCCGAGAGTGCATGTCTACTAGTAACAACTAAAGAAATAATGTCTAGATTTGTTGTCTCGACTCTTCGGATTCTTCAATAAATGAAAGGACATCTCAAACATGTTTAATATGAGGCACAAGTGAAGAGGAAGGGATTCAAAATTGGTACACATAAGCATGATTTACACGATCAAGGAGTGAATTGGTGAATGTAAGAAAGAGTAGTAGAGTTTTGCAATTGTCATGTGCACTATACAATTCTTTGTTGTTTGTATTTCTTTCATCACGTCATTAAGAAGATATGAGAGTACAAAGAGTGTGAGTCATATGCACTATGAGCTGTTTGTATTCACTTCTTCATTTAAGGAAAGAGAGGAAGATGTACATTTGTCACATCCAGTTAGTTATCTAAACATTGGGGTGTTAAAATCTTGTGTTTTGTGCTTGTCTCCATTCCCTTCCTTATTGTTATGGTTTGCTAGCAATCATATTTTTGATAATACACATTCCATCACTCTAACACATTTATAACTATTATTTTGGAGCAAAATCAAAGAAGAATGACACTATGTGATTTTGTGAATTCTATAAAAATGTAACCTTGATAGTTTACAAATCAATTTCATTTCATAGTAATAAGTTCCTTATATAGTTTTTAGTGGTTTTTATTAATGTACAAAAGATTGAGTGTATGACAATATTGTATGTATACTTCTTTGACAAAGTGTTACAAGAGCTTTTGGTTATAAAGGATAACCATGACCAAATTCTTGTGAAGAAGTCTTGAGAAGCTCCAAGCTTTCCATGAGCAACTAGAAGAGGAGAATAGAGAATTAACAATACTAGTTTAATATTTGGAAACAAAGGTTGAGAAGTTCAAGTAAGACGGTCCAGTCATGGGCATCATGGAAAAGTTGTAACAAGATTTATTGAAAAAGGTTTAATTATTGGCAAATCTCGAATATGATGGTGATGTAGACACCTAAATTTGACAACTTATCCTTTGGCAATGACAAATTTGGCTTTGTTTCTATACTATGACTTGAACACACATCCTAAGCCTAATTGACATATCCTTTTCTCTCTCATGAACTTGTGTGAATTGCTTTACTACACATGATTTTCATTCATTTCATATACTCAGTTACATTTATCCAAAGCATTAGCATTACTCCTAGCATCTTTCCTGAATATCTTGAACATTACATGATCATACCTTTTGTATCTAAACCATACAGATTGTGGGACCAAGCCATACTACTAGGTCTAGGTCATGACCTATACAATAACCTATCTTCCGCTCTCCAATGAATCTTTTCTCAACTTGATATTTTTCTTTGGGTCATTTTGTATCCCTAGGTCAGCCTTAATGTGACATCTAACCTGCAAAATCATATACAAGCATGTTAAATTCAATTAAGAACTAACTTGGCATTCTCAAGATACGCCTATTGCAAATTACACTCCTAAAGCACTCGAGGATCTCCTAAATATTCCTAAAGTAGACAACACATCTTTTCAGAGACAACCACAACTTAGGTTTGAAGCACTCAAACTAGGTTCAATAGTCTAGCTTCCTCCATTACCAAGCCTCGTAAAGACCTAAGAGCCATGTCATATAAGAACAAGTCACACAAAATATTGCCAAAGTATTTTGGGACAAAGGGAATCCTTTTAGCATCTAAAACACATCATAATATATAAATATCATGTAGGGCACATATATATTCTATTTATCATTACACCTGCTCCTCTGTATGTCAAGAGACCTAAGGGAAACATAGGGGGATGAATTAGATTTGTATACACTATTGCACCTACACTAGGAGAGATACATGGAGTTTTCACCTTCGTGTGAGAGGATGTAGTGTAGTGCCTAGATTGGTTCAACATGGGTTGACCACTAGGGTCAGTCCAACTCCACCGAAACATGGATTTATTCTTTTTGTATTTAATTGTGTCCGTGAAATGATAATGTAGGTATTCTAGGGTTGCATTTATTAAAAGGTTGCTATAATGATGTGTCACACATTGGTGAGCCCTAACAACAAGTCTATAGTAAAATTTATTTCTAGGCCATTGATGATCACCATAAGTTGTAGAACCATAACATTTATTGGTCCAAGAACCATACAAACCATGACTATGCCATACTAAATCCAATACAATTCTGTATGGTTCCATACTCAGTTTTGTAGGTCAAAGTTCTAGATACAAAGCATTTCTAGATCTTATCCAACTTCCACATCTAGTTTATACTGCTAAATCACTTTGTACATCTATGTTTAGCTAAGTATTCTTCCCATCTTGTGTTTTAAGCAACCATTTCATAGTTTCTATATTGTACATTGTAACAAAAGCTATATTCTGGTATAGACATTAATGTTTATTAATTAATCAAAATATTCTACATGTAACAACCTTATGCCTTCTAATAAATAAGGAAAGAACCCAATACTCACTTCCTTATTTATTTAGTTAGGGTTTAAACATTTAGTAAAATTTATCTTTTCTTGAATATTAGGTTGCCCTATGACTTATCCTTCTTTCTTTGGTGTATGTTCCTCTTGTTATCCCTCTGATTTTTTTTTCTATTTGTCATTGTGACTTACCCTCAAATATTTTATGATCTTAGCTTTAAGACCAAAGGTTTATTACCTCAAATAGATATGGGTTACCATCCCTCTAACTAGGTCCATGATCATAATTGACTTGAGGGAAGGGGCATGTATGTTGAATCTACTTACGTCATGATCCATCCTCAAATGACTCCTAATTATATTGATGTACAATATTAGATTATTCCTAGTAATATGAAGCATCCAATCCACTGCACACCTTTTGTTGTTAGGGAACCTAAATTCAATGCGGTTTCTACGAGGTGTAATAAGAAACAAGTAGTGTGCAATCCACCTTTACCCCCATGCCCTTCTTCTCCTATTATTATGCATATTGATTTACCTAAGACTGTCAAATCCCGACACAATACTACTAGTCTTATCAATTTAATTCATAGAAATACCCTTTTTAGCAAGGAGCTAGGGAAGACATTCAACCCATACCCACTATTGATCAAGGAATTCTTAATGAGAATCCCTAAATGTGGGAATTAATAAGCAATAATGCAATTGATACATACCATATTTAGCAGGGATCGGAGGGATTAAAAGTAATTTTTTATACGTGGTTTTGAATCTGTCCATAATATATGCAAAGGAAACTCATTGAGTATTAATAGGTAAGATAATAAACTGCAAATCCTCATATAAGACGATTTTATAGAAAAATGTCATCTTAAGTAATTCCAAAAGAGATATCTTAACATGGGTATTTTTTAATTGTTCTAATATATCATACCCTTCATCCATTTTACACTAGGTAACATCACTTTAGATCTCTTGTAGGTTATCCCTAAGAATTTCGCTTTTATATTCAACATTATGGATAATCCTCTTCATTACAACTTACTCTTAGGACGCCCTTGGATTTATGCTATGAAGGATATCCCATCCACTATACAACAATGTGTTAAATTTATACATGATGGTTATGAATACATTATCACCACTAATGATGAGCCTTTCAAATATTACACAATCAAATCCTCTAATCCCAGTGATCCCATTATTACCCTTTTGTTGCATCCCATTCCTATGGATAAATTGCATACATATGTGGTTAGTGAGTCAAATAAAAATTATAATAAAATATCACTTGTTGAACAATCCCCGAGATAACTTTTCCCCTCTATGATTGGGGTCCCTATTGATCAGTCTCACTTTGTATTATCTCCTTCATCTATTACTGTCAGTCCTCATAATTTTTTGGTTAACACTGAGCCACAATGTTCCATTATTGTTGATTACTCTAATAGTGATGACGATTCTAGAAAAATTGTTAATGATTTTTTTCTATAATGTTGACTATTTCTACCACACCTATGACTTCTAGTACTTATCTCGAGGCTTTGTTGATGCCTTTGAGTCCATTTGATGAGAATCATGCTTATCATCATAAACCTGCTACAACTGTACATGATATCATGCATCATGTTATTAATGTGCTTGATCATATTCCTTCTATTAGTTTTGTTATTATCCCTAAACATCTAAACATACTTCAAGATTTGTTATCTATATTTCACAACATTGACTTACTTACATTACATGCACCCACCATCACTCAACTACGTAGTTATTTTGGCATCCAGGAAATACCTTATATGATTACCATAGTATATTTGGATATGACGCTAATACTTATCAAATCCTCGTCGTTGAAATCAATGAACTCAAAGGTAAATAAAAAATTAAAACATATCTAAGCTTTTCTAGACACATTCCTTTACCAAACAAGCAAGACTTGTCTTGAATCATGACCTACACACTCCTATCATCCTTCAATTATAGTTTACATCAATTGCAAGTAGTGGGAACATGTCCGATAAACCACGCAACTTATACAACTGAGAAACATTAAAGGAGCTTGGTTATACTTTATCACACATTGTGCATGAATCTCGATCACCCCAATATTATGATTCTATTGATATCTTTGTTTCTTATGATATGCACATCGCAAAAATGACATTATGGGTAACCAAACATCACCAATCATATAAAAAATTTCTTAGAGAGCTATTGTTCCAACACCTTAACACAATCCTAGGTGATGATCAAAATTATCTTTTGTTCCATCATAATGGCATATGTTCCACTAGTTTATGCGATTCTTATGTTATAAATCCACTATATTTGACACTTTGGCATACTCTTGTGACACCAAACGATGCCCCTATTATAATGCTGGTTGGATATTATTTCGGAGACAAAATATGAGGTTCAACCATAACATATGGGAAAAATTTCCTCTTCAAATAAGAGGAGGCACCATGTTTATTAGTATTCTACAAACACCAAAGAGTATCCACAATATTTACACTAATATAGATTTGGGGGTGGGATCTCATCCCGAAAGATGGATTTGCTTCTTACATAATTGAGAATAGATTCAGACTAGAGAAAGGTTTTTAGGAGAGAAAATGGAATGGATAGGTAGAAAGAAACTAGAGAATACATATTTTTTCTTTGGCAAACATAGATCCAAAGATACTAACACAAGATAAAATAGTGATAAATGGATTTGTATCTTAAGAGCAGTAAACTGGAATTTAAAGGACAATTTATAATATATCAAACTTAAGAACAATACATTAATGAGAGAGAAAACATTCAACACAAAGTTTGTAATGTGGCTCTTTTATTCCTTGTAACAAAATATTTAAAACACAGAAAAATTCTTCTCTTCACGATTCCAGAAAATGATTGTCACCATAAATAATGAAAAGATCTTGCTCTATGAGTAAGCCTACTTCCAATGCCAAGGTATTTTTCATTTATAGAGAGAAGGGAAGAGAGAAAAGGGAATTTATTGGGGCACAATCTAATAATAGAAAATATTACATTAAATACTATTGACTAGTTCTTAAAATAAAATGACCAAGTCAACATGCTAATCCATATGATGTAAAATTATATGGAGAAACATGTGAGGAATCATCCAGACATATCTTTCTCTAATCCTTGACCAACTTCTCTGTCACAATACTCATGAAATTTGCGGATCATTTCTTGAGTTTCTTTCTCATTAGGTCTGCATGGACCCTCCGCCCCTATCTATAAATTCTATGGGTTAGGGCCCCTATCCATATCTATATAGAGGATCGGGGATAGGGAGGATCTAGTTCAGAAATAGGGCCCAATTTTATATCTATTTGATATCTAGTATCCATTGTAGCCTAGATTTGAGCATAAAATCCCCAACTTGATTTTTCTATGAGAGTGATCGATATGGGGAATATTCCATCTGTTCTATCGCAGCTGGACGGGACATTGAATGCAGGGGCAGGGTGGAGGAGGTGATGATTATGGAATACCAGGCTGGGTAGCCGATAGACGTTCACATCCAAGTTCATATTTGGCCGAGAGAACTACATGTTGGTCTGATAGAGCTAGGCTTGGGTGCCATATCTCTCTAAACTATTAGACTAGTGATCTAATCCAATCTAGTTTGGGTTACTAGTGATATAGCTTCAGTCTTCTCCCCTATAGTTATGGGTGATCGAGATGAACAAGAATAAGATGAAGGGCCCCAATATAGATCATAGGAATCGAGAACGTTGGTCATTTTCCTAGGAATCCTCTGAAGGAACTTCAGAAAAATTTCCATATTATCCAAAGTATTTTGATACACAATCAATTTATCAATTGATTACAAATCAAAATTATGCTCATCTTTTTTTTCCTTTTCCACCAAATCTTTAAATTCAACAAATATTCCATCTATTGTTAATATACTCAGATCCACATCTTTGATTTGGCATGTCATTTTCAAAAATTTGTGACCAATATCATTGGTGACATCAATTCCTTATTCCTCAGCCTTTTGCAACTTCTCTCAAGCCTCTTGTAAGTGTTTGACTCAGAATTCAATGACCTTGTAAAATTCAAAATGTTTCCCCCGCTGCTCAATGATATTATCCTTCATGAGAGTATTTGGATCACCTTTCAAAGCTCTTATAGGGATTCCAAAGTGAAATCCCAATTTTTGCATTCTTCAATATGATCATCATTCATTTTCCTAAGAGTTACCTCTTCTCTTTCAATATCACTATAGATATTGACAACTTCTTTTATGATGTTTTGGCCTTCGGAAATGATCATGTCAACCCAACTGCTAACATCTCAACCCTTTTGTCTGATATTCTCAACCTCTGATATAGATGATGTATTAAAATTGGTTAGAGCTAGAGCAAGAGATCAGAGTTGGTTTGGTTAATTTGAGGAGTAAGTACTTCATTTTTTCTATTTTTTTTGTGATCTTATCCCTCGTAGCCTTGTTATTTTTGAGTTTTCCAAATAAATCATCAAGGCTACATGTAAGTCATATTGGATGCCCTTTGTGGCCGTTTTTCCCAATGTAACCCTTGAGATCTAGTAATCAGTAGTAGTTATGTCCTCTTTGTTTTTGGCAGTAGCTGGTATGGAAATATCTACAAACCTTTCCCCCGAATGATCCATGGTGAGATGGGAGAGAATTTTGGATTTCTTGGATGCATAAGAGGGATTAGGAGTCAGTATACTGAAATCAAAGGCTTAAGGAAGAACAATTTTTTTCCTCTTTTAGGGGTTTGGCTTGCTAGCCAAGATGGAAATTAAGAGGGAGTTGACTACTGTTGAGTACATGTAAACATGAGTGTTATACTTAGAGGAGTAGGAAATGTGGACACCAAGGGGGGAGGATTGGAAAAAATAGCCATGGCGACAATTGAATAGGAAAGAGTAGAGATGGAGGAAACAATTACAATAGGATAGGGGGTAGAAGAGGGAAAGGGAAAGTTACAATATGAGAACCTAGGGACATACTAACCTCTAAATAAAGTGGAGAAATGGAGAAGAAAAAATATGCCAATGAGACAGGTATGTAGGAAGTGCAAGGAGAGGAGATGGGAAAATATGACACTGAGAACATTAATTGTGGTGATAGTTAAAACTTGCGCCTCAATGGTAGATGAGGGAGGTGAATAAGGAGGAGGAGAAGGAGGATGAGATGGAACACGGGTAGGGGAGGGTGATAGGAAGTATCACATGCGAGGATAAGGTTATAAGAGGGACTACATGGTTGATCATGATGGAAAAAATAGGAAGGGGTTGAGCGCACATGGAGTTGAATGAATGTCCTTGAACCTAATGAGGAGAAGGAGAATCCAATTTTACAATAATAAAATGAGGTATGGAAGAAGGAGGAGACTTTCCCTTTCTACGAACAATATTTATTCTCACTTTCTTGGTAGGCACCTCACCTTTATCCTTGGGTTCCTGGAGGGCCCACTTCTGATATAGTGGTTGTTTTCACCTTTAGAAATTTGGCATCTTTAGGCTGAATATTTAATGAATAAAGCCAATGATTGGTTCAAATAAAATATGAACAACTCACTCATTAATAGATGTGATTTCTTTGATCGACCAATCAATTGAGAGAAAACCCAAATTTTCCACTTTTATTTTGTCATAAATAAGGTCCAAGACTTCCCGGTCTTCCATTGTGCCTTGAAGAATATCTTCAATGTTGTATTTCTTTGCTTCATCTAAAGTCAGTCAATTATAGTCTTTCTTTCTTATATCTAGCTCATCCCTATAATCGATCCATAAATCTTCTAGATCAGGTGTATGGAGTTAGAGGGTTTTGAGGTTCTTGAGTACACCTCTATAATAAAAATTGAGTCTTGTATGGAAAGATTTAAATGTAATTCCATGTATTTCAATGGATAATTTCTTTACCTTCATAGCTAACGAGAAGGTATATCGAATAATAGATATTGGAAGTGAACTCCTTCCTTATGTTTGTTTTGTTGGAACTTGTGCAGATCCAACAATTACCTCACCAATTCCATAAGGATCTATTTATCAGTTAGATATCTTAGTAGCATTTACGGAGAACCTTGAAAAAATCTTACTTGAATGTATGTGAATGTGGGGAACTACAAGAAAATGCATCCCCATTGAGAAATAACATCCCAAACTGCATTGGTGCATTGAACCTTGAGGAGTTCCTTATCCATCCTACACAATATGTGTCTAAAGAAAGCATCATTGACCCTTTGGAAATGTTGTAAGATTTTAGGAAGGGAAAATTGTGGATAAAATTCGTGGATCTGGCTCAAGCCCTGAGATCCCTGAGTTTTGAGTCTAGGATAAATCCTCATAACCACATCAACATATGTCAAATAATACATTATATATAATTTTCTAGTGGTGTGAACCTCCCTTAGCTTCTTGTGTAATGTACTAATTATAAATTCTACCCACATGAAGAATTGTTTATTCTTCTTCATAATGAACATGAATGGATACATCCACTCCTAAAACTATTTAGCATCGAGGAGACCATAAACTCTACTTGGGATGGTAATGATGTCATTGAATTCATCGATGAATTCACTTCTTGGAAGGGTCTTTCGAAACATGCTCACCACATGATCAGGATTTTTAAGATGGTTCTTTTACATGTATTCTATAAGTTTTGTTTTCATTACAAGCCTTTTGTTCCTTATCAGTATTAGTATCGAAATTCTCATTGAAATCTAGAAATATAAACAAATCTTCAAAATACTCAACATCAAGGTAAATGATAACCTCCCTGTCTTGATTCCTTACAGATATGGAATCACTGTCATAGTGGCTTGCAGTTGCGAGCAAAAACTCTAGACATTATGTTGAGATGGGAAAGGATGCAGTAAGGGGTAATCAATTATTATAGATGCACTACATCCATGGTGATTTTTTGGGGATCTTGACTGTCTTCTAGAAGCCATCTAAGTCAATGTGCCCCAATTTAGTGTCATGGATGTCGATATTTGAATCTATAATGGAAGGGGAAATTACCCCTTGATACTTGCACTTCATCTCTTTTCCTTATTTTGAAGATTGTCCCTTAGATTTATTCTTTCTTGCCTCATACATTGCTAGGAGAATATTTTGAATACTCTGAAATGTCCACTAAATTTTTTGCTTTGTTTTGCACACATAAAATCTTGAAAGCCTTTGTCGGAGTTTCTTCATTGTTAAACACGTCCGGAAGCCCGATACAACTGGTGAAACTTCCATGACATTCGACACTACGAGATTTCGATACAATGAGCTAGGGAAAGGAACATGTTCCACAACCTAAAATTTTTGACACAAACAAGTTGGGTTGTAGACATGTCACACCATCCAAGAATCTCTAAACACTGAGTGGGGGTTTTTATCGTGACAGACATGCCTGAATCTTGACAAATGCATGTAAGGGTTTTGAGCATGTTTATCATGGTGAAAATTCTGACGTATTCTAATGCATGAAAAATAGGGTATAATCACAGTTTCCTTCTCTTTGACAAAACAAATGAGAAACCATTCTCAACAAAGTAAAAAGAGAAGAAAAATGGAAAACATCTTAACAATCATGCAAAAATAACAAGGGAGAAAAAAATAGGTGAAAAATGGTACAAAAATTGAAAATAAAATATAAGATTATTCATACTCACCTAGAAAAGAAATGGGTTCGAAGCAAAATCATGAAAAAGTGCCCAAATCACCAAGAAAATCATTGTTGGGGTTTTCGGAGCTAGAAGTAGGTTTGCAAGTTAAAATTTTAAATTCGTAAAGTGTAAATGAAGTGGAAAATATTGAATTTATAAGCAAAGTACATTAATTACATGTTGGATGACACATGTGGAGCCAAATCCGATTTCACAATAAATGCGTTGACTGAGTTAAGAAGGTTGACCACACAAAAATTCCATGTTTATATGTTATCAGGTTTCGAAAACTCAACAAAAAGGGATAACATGCATTTTAGGAGAATTTGTTCCTATGATCATTCCTTTAAAAAATTAAGAATTTAAATTTTCAAATTTCAAGTTTCAAACATTCAATATTAATATAATTCCAATTTTGTGTTTGTGGACATATATATGTAGAGTAGAAATGTTTCTTTTTAACCACAATCATCTTATGATTGAGATCTTTATATTTGTATTTCTTTTTCCTTTAAATCCACCATTTTTCAATACTATATTAAAAGTGAAAATATTAGGTATCCTAAATTTGGTCCAAGGTACTTAATAATACTTTTGCACCTTTAAAAATATAAGGTTTATGAATACATAATTAACCCTATTCACCCATATTTCCCATTTATAACACCCTCTAATACACTAAGGTTGTCCCCATTCTCCAGTCACCATTATCAAAAGCACTTATAACATTCACAAAAAATCTCTAAAAATCCTAATAGATATCATCCAACCTTTGGTTCTAAGTTGCATAGCCTTTGGATGGATTCATAGCCTTTCAGACATGTTTGGCCCCGAACCTATTTGGCTTTTTTGAGCCATTCCTCCATCTATCTAATGGTCATAACTTGTATTAGTCTATATTAGCCCATTTTAAGGTATCTTAAGTAAGAAAACTAAATAATGGTATCTTATTCAACTAAAGGTATGAATCCATTCAAATCCATATAGGCATCACTTCAACCCTTGGAGATCATTACACATAAAAAGAAAATTCTCACTAAATCTTCCCAAAGTAGTCCTAAATAAGCTCATATTAGAATTCTAAAGCATACAAAGCAAAAAAAATCTTTTTTTTTTCAAGTTCCAATGTCAAATCAAGGGTATAATTCTATTTGCATCTCATCATATGTTTGAGATAAATACATGTGACTTTAACCCTCTTTTCTATTATTGACCATATAGGAAACACCCATCACGTGATAGGGGCATAGTATAATTTAAGCCCCCCCTCTTAAAAAAAATATCATAGATATTACTTGGCGATTTTCTAAAAATTACTTTCAAAATATTGGCAAATGCCACAGATTGAAAGAATATGTTGTTGACCGATAGCAATTGTTAGTTAGTGGTATAATGTTGGCGGTTGGTGGAATTATGTTGTCATCCAGTAACGAATTTCTCTTTTTACAAGTGGTAAAAGTGATTTGAAAATAAAAAATATTCAACCCAAAAAATTAACATATACCTAGAAAATTTAGGTGAAATAACAAGTGACCTAACACCTCAAAATTAGCCAAATCCAAATTTCATAAACCCAAACATTTTTGAATTAATGAATATTAGCCACTAAAATTTACATTGAATAGGTGTTTAATGACATTATCCTACCCAAAATAATAACTACTTTTTAATTTTTCTCATCTTTGAAGCAAAAAAGTTATGGTTTGGACAAATACGAAGGCTTTTCAAGTTTTTCAAAAAATCCTCATAGCATTCTGAATACCTATAACAAAAGTATAGATCCAGGTGAACTTGCAAAAAAGAGTTGAGATTATGTAAAAATTCTCATAAAAGATTCATCATTCATTTCTATACCTATCTACACATCCCAAACTCATCCAAAACATAATTTCATCCCCTAATGTTTCCTCAGAACCTTGAAAACTACCTTTCTGGCTTCCATCTAGTGTCTAAGAACTATGTTTCAACTTTTGAAAGAATGCCTTGGTGAGTTTGATCCTTTCTCATTCCATAATCATTTTTTATCAATCATCTAAGGACTAAAATTCTTCTAAGCTCTCAATATATTACATAAATCAAGTTGTGTTAGTATTTTCACTTATAAGAATATTATTTATATTTCAATTTTTAATATCATTATGTATATGGTGTGATTTTATTAAAATAATAACTTACATAATTGGATATATCATGAGACTTAGTTTGTAATGTTTTATCCCAAGAGTTAGATTCACTATAATTACACCAAGGGCTCTTTTTTATTGATTTTCAATGATAGATGCACTAGTCAATTGATAAAATCTTCATCTTCTTTTGAAACTTCTTGATAAATTGGAAGCATCTTTTATGGATATATAATAGAGTTCAAAACATTTGTATTCTAGTACATTCTAGTAGTGGATTCATTCCACTCATGCAATTTGCATTCCTCTTCAACCTTTAGTGATGGATCAATCATCTACTATAGCAAATTCATTATTATTTTTCTCCTTCTCTGTAAATGGGTACCTCATCAGGATTTATTTTAGGGACCCATATTGATGATCTTAAGAATTCATTCTCTTTTACCACGTCACCTAGTATGGTTTTTAGGGAGGGTGTTAATGTGTGTCATGTTTACACTTGATGTGAGGTTCACCTTAGGTGTTTTTGTTATCTATGCGAGACTTACTTATGTGCACTATGTCATTGATATTTCACTAATTGATGTGGTATCTATCCTCTCACATGTGTAAGAAGGGTTGGTTGAAGTTAGGTGTCCCTAATAAAATCCACCACCTTTCACTCAACCAATAATTAATTTCCTAGCCACTTTTACTTTTCCTACATAAAGAACCTTGTGGTCGTTTATGCGAAGAGAGGATATTAGTGAAAGTAAGTTGGATAAGACGTAGTATCTATGAAAACCTTGTTTTGGTGCAACCTCCATTAGTTATTGCACATTCTACATAGTATATTCCATTGTTAATTTAATGCAGTATTTTTCTTGGTGATAACTTTGTTTTTGAATCATTTATGTGGATGTTGTGTTTCCATCAAGTGGAGTTTTCTTGAGTTCTCATTTCTAACAGAAATTAGAAATAAATTATGTCCACGTAATTCTTTCTTATTTCCATACTACATTAATAAAAATGTGTGCTTCTAGCTAGAGAAATGCAAAGTAATAGAAATATGCAAATTTAGTGATTTAGACCCGAGCACATGGGAGCTTTAATGCAATATTGGAGAGCACATATGAAGAATACTAAAACATTGTATATATTATGGCGTGTCTTGCATTACTAATACAAAGCAAGTGAGTAAAATTATTTTCTAATATTCAAGAATTTGAAAATTTATTCATTGTTTCCACAATAAAGACTCATTTCATTCAAATATTGATTGGATTTACTAATTAAAGTATCATATGCTAATAATGTATTAATCCCAATATAATATTTCATGCCAATAATAATATTTACACATGTTTTTATTGTCCATTTCTCTTACATATTAATTAGAATTACTAATTAAGTTATTATACTATAGGTTTAAGGATTTTCACAACATAAAGAAGAAAAGCTTTTGGAAAAATTGTATAAGGATTTTTTTTATCGACGTTTTGAATCACCTCTCAAGATCCATCGCCTAGAAAAAAAACATGCACATTTTTTCCAAAATATTTTCATCTTCAAATCATTACATATTAGTAATGTGATAATCAATATAAAATTTCATGATTGATGAATCTCTGGTGTAATTTTTTTATATAATAGATGGTGGGAGGCAATTCAAAACATTGATAAAAAAATCATCACACAATTCTTCCAAAAACATTTCTTCTTTCAAAGTATATATATTAGAAATGTGCCAACCGAAAATAAAATGTCATGACTTTTTATTGGAATTTATCAATATACTAGCCAAAGGATCGAAATAATATGGTTACAATGAAAAGGGTGACTGATAAGAATGTACAACCTAGTCTCCACACTAAAAAACACATGGCTCAAAAGCTAAGAAAATCCAATAGACAGTAAAAGATAGTATGACTGGCTACACAAGCTAATAAAACAACATCATTACAAAAACCTCAGTGCTTACTTGAAGAATGATGGATGGGTTTGTACATATAATATCCTATGAGTGTTACAAACACTTCAAAGCCTAATTGAAGCTTATTGGGCTATGAAATAACAAAAAAAATTAACATAAGTCTCAACTGAACCAGTAACCTAATTATCCTAAGTCGCTACAACAATTTCATTTAAGCCTAAAATCGAGAAAGAGTTGAAGCTTAAATCTACATGTGGACTGTGGCCCTCATTTCCTCTTGAATTTAAATTTTTCCTTTAGTGCTAGGTTGAGGGTTTTGCTTCCCTTTTCTACTAACAAAATGAAATTCCTTCGTATCCCTCTCTTTTTCATCAATAGTAGCCCTCATTCTTCTAGCTTTAGCAGTCAAGGTGTCTCGAGATGAATTTCCATGATTGTGGAAAAATAATGTAATGTCCCCAAATGGAAATTTTATAACCCCGGATGGATTTCCCATAAATCCCAAACAAGATAGCATGTAGTAGAAATTATAAGAAAATAATTAATCACATATTTGAATTTTACTAGTGAATGACAACTTACATGAAGGAAGGAAATCACTCAAAACTGAAGTAATTCAACTAAATTTCTTTCCCAAACTGGTCAACATTTTTTATAAGGGAACAAACATGAGAAAAATACCAGATTGGATAAAAATATTATTTATTAAAAAATCTATAGATTGCTAGTTCTCAGACACAACTGAAAATATAATTTCCTTGGCCCAAAAATTATGCAAACAAACTTATCATGGCTTCTAAAATTATGGGAAATCTATTGGTGATGAGATTTGGGACAATTGTGCCCTAAAATGTACAAAACTATATAAATCAAGGTGTAGATAACCATATATATGGCTACAAATGGAGGTAAAAATCTGCAACAAGCTTCCACCTTCAAACCCTAGTCTAGATCTGCAACATTAAGCCTTCAAATACTGTAAGAAAATAGAAATCAATCTTTGATCTTAAATGAAAACTCTTGTATGGAGACTCCTCTCAAATAGAAGAAGAGTTTTCATTCTTCTTCTAGACCTCAGGAGGATTTTTGTCCTCTAGAGATGACTTCAAGGGGTTTTTGTCCTTTAAAGTTGACTTGCAAAGTTTCCAAAGCTTGGACAAAATGCAAAAATGTTATATAATAAAAGAGATGCATCTCACAAGCAAGTCAACTTACTTTTATAATTAAACTTGGCTTAGTAGCCACCCACAACCACCAATCATCTTCCTTTGCCTGCATTTAATTCTTTTTTGAATTTGTCTCATCCTCAACATGGGTCACATTTTCTCGTAGGGAGAAATAAAAAATATAAAGTGACTTCTCTTTCTCTTATTTTATTTTATCACTTTATCTTTTCTTTTCTTTTCTCTTTTATTTTTATTAAGTCAACAATAGATTAATATAATTGATTTTTATAAAGTTTCTTTTCTATGCACTTTATAATAATTTATTAAGACTATAGTTCCCCTTTTAATCACCCCTTAGTTGTCGGGAAAAAAAATTGGGCTAAGGGTCTTCGAATGGTTATTTTAGGAAGAGGGACATTTCAATCCTCCCATCCCCAATTGCTTCCCCTCAAGAAATTTCACTCTCATCTACCCAAGTGCCATGTGTAACAAAGAGGACATGCTGTAGTGCTCACAAAGTCTTGATCTGGTGTCAATCAAATGATGAAACCTTTGGGAGAATATGCCATCCTCACTTGCTTCCATTGAGTGAACACAAGTATGAGTGTAATTAGCAACACAAAATGTGCTCCAAGTTGGTGTACCTTCACCGGTGTATGAGGAATCAATATCTTGACAAGCTTCTCTAAGCTCTAAGGTTTGCCACCCAAGAATGTCGTCATGGAGTATATAGAACAACAGTCCCTTTTTACCTTCCCTGCTTATCTCCAGCCATGCACGTGAAGCAAACATTTTAGAAGAAACAAGAGCTCTCATTATCCCTTCTTTAATCCCGACGACTAGCTGATATGTGTTTACCCATTTGATGAATGTGTCAAGTTTTAGTTGTACTATTCTGATATCACAGTATCCCTACAATTCCCCCTTAAAAATTAGATTGGGAAATGTCTCATCAAACTAAAAATTAGTTCCCTTTATGACATTATTCAGATGAAAATGACAAGAGTGGGTCACAAGTCTACTAAAGATAAAATGAGGGAAATTTTAAAGTAATTGAAACTAAAGGATTAAACTCTCAAGGGGTGCCCAATTGTATTCTGCAAGAAGAGTTGCCTCAACAAATGCCAAGCACATTGTGAAATTCACATTTCCAGCAGACCATAAAGCAAGAAAGAGGCTGGAAAAAGGATAATCAATTGATAAACAAATAAAATCATAACCTTCTCTAAATTCAGATGTGATTTATCCTTCCAAACCAGCTAATAAATTGTGGAAATACAATCCCCTTGGCATGTCATGAAACCTGGTTTCTTTGTTTTTCTCTAAAATTTTTAGTTTGTCAACATGGTGAATGAAGGAAAGTTTCCCAAAAGATGGCAGCCAATGTATCCAATGAATGATTTCAACTTCAAATAACCCAATTGTACAAAACCTTCAAGTACTTCATATATATTAATGGAAATAAATAAATGGATTACCTTCTTTGTACAAGGCACGTCTTTTAATGGACATAGGTCACCAATTTCTTCTATGTCAGAAATATGTATGGTTGCCCCCTGATCACACTTTATTCCTTTTTCCCATATTTTCTCTAAGGCTTCCCTATAGTCATGAATTAACAACAATTGGAAGAGAAAATGAAATGACACTATAACATCCAAGTAAGGCTTGTAATGCTCTTCATACCATGAAGTAAATTTTGCATGACTCCCCACTATTTTCATTCCACCGTAAATGTAAGAGAAGGGGAAATCAAAATTAAAACTCATGCAATCACATTGAACCCAAGGAACATCATACCATTTGTTGTGCCAATTGATTCCCGTCATGAGAGAAGACAACACATCTGAAACATCATAATTGGAGCTACTCATGATACCTTTGTAACTCATAATTTCTTATATAGGATCAACACCTTCATTCTCCTGAGATTTTTCAACCACGTCTTCCACCTTAAAATCATGCAACCATTGTGTCCCACAAACAACCTCATGGGAAGGCGCAGGTTGTAGGTGAGAGGCAAATGTACATTTAGTCATCGTGTAACCTTCCTTTGTGGTTAGGGTTGTCATCATTCATTGTTCCTTGTTCTTGATTGTTTTTAGAAATCAAGAAAAGTCCTATTAATTAATCTCTAATGTAAAAAAATTTGAGGCTATTTGAAATGTCAATTAAACGTCTTCACACAATTCTTTGAAAAAAAAAATCTTTCAAATTATTATATATTAGTAATAAGTTAATGGATGGTTGAAGAATTTCATGTAAGAAGAATATAACTTATCCATTTGACAATTCATAAATTCCCTTATATGTAATTTCTTTGATTATGTTTACATTTATTTTCAGTAACTTAATTGTTGTCTTAAAGCCTTACCATTTCAACTTGTAAAGTGGCTACCTTGTTGTCCCAAGAGCGCACAACCTCACCATTTAGTTTCTCTGGTCATTACACTTCGGAGCTAGGAAACATTCCCATGCATGAAAATAGCCCATATCATGGATTTTCAGTTTACACTTCGAGAATTTATGTTGTAACTCAAAACTGTTGTACTAACTTTTGCATTATTGTAATCTCCTCTAAAAATTGTTTTTTCACATTTAAGTTTAATATATTTATTTTCATAGTATATTTTTACCCCGCACTTGTGATATGACCTTGTACTACATAACAATAGTAATTTTAATAAAATAAATTACCACTAATAATTGTTCGTATTTGATAAAAATATGTAAGAGTCAATACACAATAAACGCATTATAAATAACTTGTAAGAATATTGAAATGTAATTTAAATATATTACACCCAATTTATTTATAATGAATCAGTTTAAAATATACTTTAAACATGAGGAAAAATAATAAATTAATAACACAATAATCTTATCAATGGATCTTTTAATACAACAATTAAATGTGAAATGATAAAATTCCCTAACCCCTAAACATAGATGCATAGATATGATCATTTTCTATGTAGACATGAGAAAAATTCTCATTGACACATATTTTCCCAAATAAATTGATTTTAAAATTAAAAACATGTTATTTATTTATAATAAATGAGTTCAAAATATATTTTAAATATAAAAAAATTAATAAATTAATAACACAATAATCTTATCGAAGGATCTCTTAATATAAGATTTAAATGTGAAATAATATATTTGCTAACCCCTATGCATAGATTTGATTTGATTATTTCCTATGTAGACATGGGAAAAATTGTCATGAACACATATTTTACCAAATAAATTGATTTAAAATTTAAAAACATATTAATTTATTATAATAATAGAACACCTGAACCGTACAAAATCAAGCATGCTCCACATAAATTATTAAATATAATAGCATTGACTTAGAAGAAGAAAAACAGAAACGAGACACTAAGTCCGTGGTACATGGGCTGTTGTTGCCTAGCCAAGACAAACAAGAATACGCGTTAATTGCCTTCATTTTCTTATTTGGCGTTTAGAGGACGTTCTTTTAACCGACGAAAATACAGTTGTAATTTTGAGATTGTGACATTTACCGATGTTTTTCTTTTTAGTGTATCAATGCAATTGGAACATTTTTCTATGGACTTGCTTTACCAAATCATGAGCCCTTTCTCGAAGAGTGGTTTCTTTTATCTCGAATTATATATTTTAATCGATTTTGAAAGTCCAAATTTGAACTCAAAATTGTATATTTTTATGATATTTTATTTATCGAGGTCGTTTTTTTAGGTGAAAGGCCAAAAAAATTGGTTAGTTGGTGATGTTGTTTGGCTTTCAATAAGCCAATTAGAGTCCTTAGAGTCTGTAACCTTCACAAAAGAAATATGTTGTTGGCCATCTATTGATGGTCCATCTCCTTGACTCTGTGATGCAATACGGCTTTATTATTGTGGACCCTCCACCAAATGGAGAATTACGGTGTTCCTAACCATGCAGGACAACTCACAAATAGTGGATGGGTGGCCACTCCAAATCCTCTATCAAACATTCCTAATGTTTTAACGACTCTCCCAGGAATGAACCACCACCTACCCCCAATGGTCGTGTTGAGTGTGCTCAACTCTCTATTATAGCCATGATCCACCACCTAAGCCATGAACTACCAAGTTCTCTATCTAAATCATATATAATTTTAATGGAACTTAGTAGTTCATGGTTTACAATCGACGAGAAGAAATTACAGATAAAAAATGCAAGGGCTCTGGGAATAAATTTGTACAAGATTTTCAACAATGATTGGAATGCCCTTGATTGATGATTTGACCAAAGTTTTTGATATCTAATGCTTCACCAAAACATGATACAAAATGTCACTAATGAAGTCCAATGGGATTTTACAAAATTCATACGGAAAACTATTGCACTATGGTACCTTGTCATCGGCCATGTTCATCATAACATCATGAAGGTCATCAATAACATGAAGTTGATCACACATGATTCATTGAATTTGAGAGACCTTGCCCAAGACCACAACAATATACCATTGTAAGGCATGTTCTCACTTGGGAGAAAAATTCGAAGTTCAATAAATTCATTGATAATGGTAGACAAAGGCTTGCACGATATCGACGAAGTCGGTGAGCCATTGGTCACCTTCCTAGATGTTTTTCATCTATAAATATCTATTGGAAACCATCACCAATCTCAAGCCGATGCAATATGACTTGCATTTGAGAGTTGTAAGCCTCTATAAGTTTTTCACAATTGCACAACTCCCATTTGCAGCTGCTCATGGAGACATTGCAGCTCCAAAGCAGCAATGGCAAAGTAAGCAGTGCGGCGAATGCATGCCAACCAGCAATTGTAGATGCTAAGGGACTGTGCCATGCGAATGATAACATCAAACACTCAGCAACCCAACCAACATTCACCTTGAAAAGTGGCACAAGGTTTTTCGTACACTAGATATGAGAAAGAGTGGGATTGTAGAATTAAAAATACTATTGAGAGGGAAAAAAAAGCTCGCTTTTCCATCTTGCCTTTTTGAATTGCCATTGAAAGTGAAACAATCAAGATTCTCCTCTTTTAAATAAATAGTTTATTGTGTTTGCATGTTAAGTGGGTCAGGTTTATTGTGTTTGCATGTTAAGTGGGTCAGCTGGAGTTTCAATTATTACAACCACAACAAATTATTATAGGAATGATTACTCAGAGAAGTTTATCTTAAAATTGCTTTAAGTACACTCGAGTAATATTATCAAATTATGGCGGTGATATATTTAGATTGTATGCCTCATAGTTATCCCAAAACTTGATTACAAAAAGGGAATCTACACTCTCTTGAGAAATGTATATACAACTCAAGAGTCCAAAATGAAAATTGAAAGATACCACCAAAAAACAATTATGCAGATGCAAAGTGGTATCTGTCTCCCATGCGGTTCTCCATGGCATGTTCTTCCAAAAAATTGTTATCAAACAATGATTTGTCCACTGGTGGCCTGGGAATATGGGCATAAGAGTATAAGATAATTATGTCTGATCTTTTATCCCACATGCCCATCTGAATAAAAAATCTACTGTCATCTCGAAAAATGAATGGCAGCAATTCATGATAAGTATTAGATTGGAAATAGTACAGTGCTTTGCCTTCTGTGGAGCACCCTACGATCTGACACACTGAGTTTATTAAGCTTCTTTTGGCACCACTGTAGATGATCTGTACTAATTCTTGACATTTTCAGCACTCTGGAAACCAATCTAATGTCCACAAGAGCCATCAAGATTTCTAATCCTTCCCCTGTTCTGGAGTCCAGTCTCTTTATTATGCATCTGCCCCTCCTTTGAAGTTCTCTGACCTGAAGCTCTTTCTGCCCAAAAAAATAAGCGCACACAAATATTGAAAATCGCCATTATCATTTTGTAAAGAATGCAAACAGATGAAATCATGTGATGCATATACTCACAGAATGTAGCTGTTTTCTGACAGCGCGCAGAAGGCCAGAATCATTTGGGTCCTCCAGTTCTTGATGTCCACACAAGAAATTTAGGAGCAGTTGGCTGGGCATTGTTGATTTTATTTTGTCAGCCTTGACAAAATCTGAGAAAAGCAAAATGCACTCCTCCATCATATTCACCAACTGTGCTGCTGTCACCATAGATGTTTCTGTCTCTGCCAATGCTTCTGCCTTCGTAGACCCTGTGAAAAACAAAGATGGAGACATGAATTGTTTTCAAATTCGATATACATGATAGAAATTGGAAACTTTTTCAAATTGGGTAGTTGTGAAACCTTGTTTTCCTAACTGGGTGAGTGGAAAAGGTGTAAATCTGATCAATTACAACAAGTTAATAAATCAATGGGGATTTCATAGCAGAACTCAGGCTCACATCACTGGTAAACTACCAGTTAAAAGTTGTGAATCAATGGAGATTTCATAGCAAAACCCAGGCTCAAATCACTGAAATAAATGGTTACTAAATTTGAGCCATATAGCTTATCCAATCCTGGGCATGATCTAATTTAATGGTCAAGTCCAGATGCAAATTCTACTGAGAATCGATGAATACAAGTGGTGGTGTAATCTATAAGAGATATTCAAGTGGTATTGCAGCCTTATTCAATTCTGAGTGCAGAGACTTACATTAATTGTGAACAGTTTCTGGAAATGACTGTGTAACTATTAGTTCCACGTTACTAATCTATTTCTGCACCCTATCTTTTTTATGGGTCCACAAGTAGATTCAAAAAGTTTTTCAACTACAATGCAATCTTTTCTAGAAATTTACAATATTATCACACTACTAAAAGATGTTCAAATCTATGATTTCTACCTTAATTTTTAATGCAACCTTATTCAATTCCAGGTGCTCACCCTGCATTAACTGTAAATAGTTTCTGGAAATGGCAGCATGACTATTAGTTCCAAGTGACTAACCTATTTCTAATAATTCAAATGGTAGTGCAACCTTATTCAATTTTGCGTGCAGAGACTATATTAATTATACATAGTTTCTGGAAATGACTGTGTAACTATTAATTCCCAATTCATGATCTACTTTTATACCCATCTTTTCAATGGGTCCAGATGTAGATTCAAAAAGTTGGAATTAAAAACTAGCATGGAATCATTTCCAGAAATCTACAGTATTATCACACTGCTAATAGATGCCCGAATATCTAATCCCTACATTAATTGTTAAGGGTAAGTGCCAGTAAAACTCATTGAATAGATACCCCTCCCTGGTAGCTGTGGTTGAGGAGAGGCTAATTTCAAATTTGTCAATTTCAATCAAAATTGTGGATGTGTCCTACCTTAAAGGGTTAATGCTTAGATACTCATAATGGACTGTGGTTTAAAAGGTATAATTTAACAAAATTATCTAATTATGGGTGTGGCCTACCTTATGTGCAAGAATTTTGACCAAATAGATACTCCTTGAGTGGTGGGTGTGGGTTATATTGAAACAATTTACCAAACAAAAAGAATGTACCAGGGTCCAGAGGTATGTGAATCTAACCTTTGAGAGGAGGAACATGAAGGAAACTCCGCAATACACATCTGTTTTTAACATAATTGAGAACCCTGGGACCCTCAAATTCTTCATTCTCCAAAAATCTCTGCAACAGAACTTGAAATTGCTGGAACTGATCAGCTACATAATCATAAAACAAATCATGTTCTGGCCCAGACAATACCATTTGCTGAAACATTTTGTACTGCCAATGGAGGGCTTCCCAGGATAAACAAGTCTGACCAACATACACAGTCTCTAGACCCTTCTGCAATCTCATTGTCAATTCTTCGGATTCATCTGAGGCCTGAGATTTGCTGGTGAGACTTTTTCTCAATCTTTTGGCAACTCCTTCTGGTTTGGAAGACTTTAGGGTTTCATGGCTAATCTGAACAAGCCCTGCAACAACAACAAAAGTAGCATCAATATTCTGTAACATCTTTGGCTTGTCAATAATGAGTAACAAAAATAAAAAGGAAGAATCACCAACCCATTGTATATATCTGTTGATAGTTCAACATATCAAAATATCTCATCCTCTCTGTATATTTTTCGTAGAAAACTTCGATGGATTCCTCCTCCTCTGGTTCTAATGTTCTGAATTCAGGTGAACGTTCGTCCATTGGACTTTCCCCTGTGGATTCTTCAGTTTCGCTGTCCCAGATACTAGAATCAAATAAATCACTCTCGCTTTCTTCTGGAATAACAGACAGATTGGGCCCCTTGAGTCTCTTGATATCTGACTTAAGCTTCTGTATGAAAAATTCATGATCATCATCCTCATAGTCCTCATCATATTCGTAAAAAACTGATGCATTCCCATCTCCTAAATCCTCAGAATTTTCGTCTTTAATGTTTCCATTTGGTTGTACCTCTCCATGTTCAGATTCATTTGGTTCATCCTTTTGAGCTATCTCAAGAATGGGGTTCTCAGAGACAGCTTCACAGCCATCCATCCTTGGTATTGTTTCCATTTTAGTATCAAATTCTACATCTTGAACTAAGAAATCACTGTGTCCTGTGGTGTTTATGACTTCTTCATCAGAGAACCTTAAATGGTGTTCTTCCTCGTTTGGAATTCTAAACATTTCTTCTTCTTGGCCTTGTGTATCTGGTTTGCTCTTAACTGCATCCCCATCCCCATCCCCATTTGTGTCGTTTTCATCCTGAACTAATGCATGTCCATCACGGACTTCATCAGAGCACTGTATATGGTTCCGTCGCACTTTTCCTGACTCTTCTGTATCTGATACAGTCTGAACTAATGTATGTCCATCTGGGTCTTCGTCAAAGCACTGTATATGGTTCTGTAGTATCTTTCCTGGCTCTTCTGTATCTGATACAGTATGAACTCTTTCAGAAAATGGGTTCTTGGAAATATCAATGCAATCAAGGTCCTCTGCTACAGTAGCAACTTCAGGCCCAAATTCATGCCCACCTCCTAAAATGCTTCTATCTTCATCAGGGCCCACATGGTGGTCCTCATCTGAAATCTCCATTTCTTCTTCATCTTCTTCTAGTTCTTCCATAATATGGGTTTTATATCGTTCTATCACAACCCCTGCATTAGCAATCATTTCAGATACACTATTCAAAGACGGTTCAGAAACTCCGGAGCCAAGATCATATTTCACCCCACCGAGATCATATTTTGGCTCTCCAGAACCATCTCCTGAATCAAAAAATTCATGAACATGGCTAATCAATTCATTACAATCATGATAAAACTCTGTGACCGAGTCCTCAAACTTCACAGTCATCTTCTGAACATGAAATGGTTTTTCTAAACATTGCCCTTTTCCTTCACTCTCTACAGGAATCTTATCAGGAACCTGACGGTCCAGATCCCTCTCTTCCCCGCCCTCACCAACCCTGTCAGGAAATCATAACACCCAAAAACACATTATTCACATTGCAATAAAAAAACTCCTCGTTTTATCAAACCAAACACCAAAACATGATGCATTAAATAAAATTACCTGCCAAAGGATCGCATAATCTGGCAAACCAGACTCATGATCCTCCTCCAGAAAAACACAAAAAGACCAATAAACAGGTTCCATGGGCGCCCTGAAACAGCTGGGTATATACAATTGCCTGCCATTGCTGCTGCTAATGCGAAGGGCGAGAAGAAGAAATGGGTTTTAAATCCGGATCACTGTCAAAACGCTACTAAACTCTGCGCGTATTTAATACCAAGACAAAGTCTTCACTTGGTCTCCCTGTGGATTCGTGAAAGTTGGATACTGTGCCCATTGTGCGCTTTTTCTGGAGGTAATGTTGCATGATATTTAAGCTCCGTCTACCGTAACTTATTATTGCTGAATGAGAAAGGTTTGCTTAATTTTATTGTTCTAACTTCTCATTTATTTATTTTTTTCGAAAAGATATTTTGTATTCCTCTATATATATAGGGTTGTCGTCTAATAGTATACATGATGGTAATTTTTTTATATTTTAACATTTTTTTATTTCTTTTTGTAATTGAAATGGAGGTTAGTCAAACGTTTTTAAGTTTTAAAGTTCTAACACATAGTGGACCCCCTATAACCTTTGGCTTGGATTGGGTCTTGGATTGAGACCGAGGGTTAGTTGGAGGAATTAAACCCACAACTTAGACCATTACGTTCTATCACTTTTACAACATTACCTTTGATTGCAAAGTGCACTCTCATACCATCCACCAAGTTATATATCTCCATAAATGCTAATGGTTGATAAGATGGTCCATTATATTAAGATACAAATCATGAAAAATACTGAAAGTTAAACAAGGATGATTACACTGAGTCGCATATCCTAAGATATATCAAAAGTTGAAGGTCATCAATAAGAAGGTCAATTATACTTAGATACAAATATCGTGAGATAATGAAAGCTAAAGGTCAATTACACTAAGATACAAATCCCAGAAGATATCAAAAGCTAAAGAAGGTCGATAAGAAACTCAGTGATACTAAAGTTAAAATCGAGAGAGAGAGAGAGAGAGAGAGAGAGAGAGAATAAAAATGGTCAATTATACCATGGTGAAAAACCTAGCAGTGATACCAAAAGCTAAAGAAGATTGATAAGAAGGTTGAAATATTGGGAGTGATGCTAGAAGCTAAAGAAGGTTGACAAGATCAATTATACTAAGGTACAACTCCCGAGAGAGATTCCAAATGTTGAAGAAGGTCAATTATACTAAGGTACAACTCCCGAGAGAGATTCCAAATGTTGAAGAAGGTCAATTATACTAAGGTACAGATTCTTAAAGATATCAAAAATTGAAGAAGGTCCATTATATTAAAATACAAATTACGAAAGACACCGAAAATTGTCGATAAAACGATCAATTTTCCTAAACTATAAACACACTAAACAAAAAAAACTGAAGAAAATCAATTATCCATATACCAACAAATGGCGATGTTAATACTTTAATCAAAATTCAGGTGGTTTAGAGACACCATAAGCAAAATTTATAGTGGGTATTGACAAACTAAGACAAAAAGGGCATATATATATATATATATGCATTGCAAATACATATACATATATAAAAGGATCATGGGTTGTTGGAAGATAATCTATTTATATATATATATGCATATGCATTGCAAATACATATACATATATAAAAGGATCATGGGTTGTTGGAAGATAATCTATTTAGTCTACCATGTTAATAGTTGTATGTACTCAATGTGATATTTTATTGGTATTGTAGGAAACGACTGATCTATGTTCTTGGAATAAGTTTTTTCTATTCTTTTCATATTGAAGTTGTCATTTAGTGTCTAAGCGCCTCGTCTGACTTTCAATTTTTAAGTGCCTCACTTTCTCTTTAATATTTTTTTCCACATAATAACCAAACAATTAGGTTGTTAGTTAGTTTTGTATATAAAAATGCGGAAGCTTTTATGACTTTATGAGTTTACCCTCATTATTTGCGTTGAAAATAACTTAAGAGATTCTCATTAATTTAATTAATTAATGAGATGGATATATTAATTTCTTATGTTAATGACCCTTTAATTCTAGAAGATTTGACATATTTGGCAATTTATTGTCATTGCATATGTAGACCTTGGAGTCCATACACGTTAGTTAGTTAATATATATATATGCATCTTAATATTGGATGGAACGTCTCTGATTAAATGTTGTTGTGATGAGTTGGGTGGTATAGACTGAAGTAGATTTGAATGGAATCTACTAACATGGTTGATGAAATGTTTTGTGTTCACTCTCTTTTCAGTTGGTGAGTTACAAAATGTCGATCACTTCAAGCATTGTGGGCAGGAGGTCGAGTGTTTTCCACCCATTTTCTCTGGATGTGTGGGATCCTTTTCAGGCTTTCAATTCATCTACTGTAGCAGCCCTTCCTCCACAAATTTTGCAAGGGATACAGCGATTGTAGCCAATACACAGATTTGACTGGAAGCAAACCTCTGAAGCTCATATTTTCAAGGCCGCTCTACCTGGTATTGTGTAAAGTTTTTAGGAGGAATCTCGAATTTCTCTCTTTCATTTTTTAACTTCTTGTTTGGAAAATCCGATTGTCAATGGAATGTACTTGATTTTGCAGGGTTAAAGGAGGATGTGAAAACAGAAGTGGAAGACGGACGAATTCTTCAGATAAGTGGAGAACGCCGCAAAGAAGAGCAATAAATATCACTGTGTGGAACTCTCGCGAGGAAGATTCCTCCGATGAATGCGAAGGTGGATAAGGTGAAAGTTGCCATGGAAACTGGAGTGCTGACTGTGACAGTGCCCAAGCAACCTGAGCCTAAACCCGAAGTCAAATCCATTGAAATTTCTGGCTGAATAAATGAAAAATCCATATAAAATTAAAACTGGGGATGAGCATTTTTACTGAGTCTGAAATTTTGTTGTTAGAAGACTGAAGGGTGCATTGTCAGCGATGTTTGTGTAACCGTGCGAAGCAGTTTGCTTTGTGTTTTCTATATTTTAGAAATGCATGGGAAATGGTAAGGTCCTCAAAACATGTAGGAGGGTTTTACCCAAAGCAGTTGTAACCATTGTCGCCCCCTAAAGACAGTTTTATCTTTGTTAATAAAAACAGATATTATTTCATGACATGATGGTTTGGAATTCATGTAATCCCCTATTTACAATTGCATACATTCTTCATATAATATTACCAACAATCTATTCAAAAATACTCGTCTCTTTACACCATAGGCATTCTTTAAGTGGGATGCAGCGAGTAAATCAACATTTTTTAAAAATGGAGGGCTGCTAGTGACATTGTCTATCCTCAAACATTATTGTTTCCTGCCAATGGAGACTTGCAAAGCGACATATGTATATTTATTGTGTGTAAATTCATCCCTGTAATTAACTCCAGATATTGCAAAGAAATCGTTTTCACCGTTTTAGAGTATGTGTTCATGATTAAACAATACCTGTCATTGTTGTCACCTATAAAAAGATATTGTTATTTTAAGTAGGAGACTCAGACCACTACATTAGATTAAGTTGAATATGCCTATTTGGTGAACAAATCTAAAAAACTTCAATTGCTCAAAAGACCAATGTGGGAGGTGGGACTACAAATGGAGCAGGCCATAACCAACATAACTTTTAAATGACTAAGGTGAAGATAGAGAATGGCCTGGTGCTCGTGTTGGCTTTGAATTGTATTATTGGCCAATAGGCTTATCTAGAATCGACTTTATTTGCAATTGTCATCATCCTCCTGCCAAATACTATTATACAACACAACCTAGAAATCTAAGTAATGGTTGTTGTAGTTAATAGTTGTTAGTAACTACAATCTTTATTGCCATGGTAATCCTTTAATATTATTAAATAAAAATGTATATAACTCTTCATGTAAGGCTTAAACAGAATTCCAAACAAGAGGAGGATAAACGATGAGTAGTCGTGGGTGAAGAAAATAATTGTGCAAAGAAATCACTTTCACCGTTTTAGAGTATGTGTTCATGATTAAACAATCCATGTCACTGTTGTCACCTATAAAAAGATATTGTTATTTTAAATAGGAGACTTAGACCACTACATTAGATTAAGTTGAATATGCCTCTTTGGTGAACAAATCTAAAAAACTTCAATTGCTGAAAAGACCAATGTGGGAGGTGGGACTACAAATGGAGCAGGCCATAACCAACATAACTCTTCAATGACTGAGATGAAGATAGAGAATGAACTGGTGCTTGTGTTGCATTTGAATTGTATTATTGGCCGATAGGCTTATCTAGAGTCAACTTTATTTGTAACTGTCATCGATATCCTGCCAAATACTATTATACAACACAACCTGGAAATCTAAGTAAATGTTGTTGTAGTTAATAGCTGTTAGTAACTGCAATCTTTATTGTCACGGTAATCCTTAAATATTATTATATAAAAATTTATATAATGCTTTACGTAAGGCTTAAACAGAATTCCAAACAAGAGGAGGATAAATGATTAGTAGTCGTGGGTGAAGGAAATAATTGTGCAAAGAAATCGCTTTCACCGTTTTAGAGTATGCGTTCATGATTAAACAATCCATGTCACCGTTGTCACCTATAAAAAGATATTGTTATTTTAAATAGGAGATTTAGACCACTACATTAGATTAAGTTGAATATGCCTCTTTGGTGAACAAATATAAAAAAACTTCAATTGCTCAAAAGACCAATGTGGGAGGTGGGACTACAAATGGAGCAGGCCATAACCAACATAACTTTTAAATGACTAAGGTGAAGATAGAGAATGAATTGGTGCTCATGTTGCATTTGAATTGTATTATTGGCTGATAGGCTTATCTAGAGTCAACTTTATTTGTAACTGTCATCAATATCCTGCCAAATACTATTATACAACACAACCTGGAAATCTAAGTAAATGTTGTTGTAGTTAATAGCTGTTAGTAACTGCAATCTTTATTGTCACGGTAATCCTTAAATATTATTATATAAAAATTTATATAATGCTTTATGTAAGGCTTAAACAGAATTCCAAACAAGAGGAGGATAAATAATTAGTAGTCGTGGGTGAAGGAAATAATTGTGCAAAGAAATCGCTTTCACCGTTTTAGAGTATGCGTTCATGATTAAACAATCCATGTCACCGTTTTCACCTATAAAAAGATATTGTTATTTTAAATAGGAGAAATAATTGTGCAAAGAAATCGCTTTCACCATTTTAGAGTATGTGTTCATGATTAAACAATCCTTGTCACCGCTGTCACCTATAAAAAGAGATTGTTATTTTAAGTAGGAGACTCAGACCACTACCTTATATTAAGTTGAATATGCCTCTTTGGTGAACAAATCTAAAAAACTTAAATCACTCAAAAGACCAATGTGGGAGGTGGGACTACAAATGGAGCAGGCCATAACCAACATAACTTTTAAATGACTCGAGGTGAAGATAGAGAATGACTTGGTGCTCGTGTTGGCTTTGAATTGTATTATTGGACGATAGGCTTATCTAGAGTCGACTTTCTTTGTAATTGTCATCGTCCTCCTGCCAAATACTATTATACAACAAAGCCTAGAAATCTAAGTAATTGTTGTTGTAGTTAATAGCTGTTAGTAACTGCAATCTTTATTGTCATGGTAATCCTTTAATATTATTATATAAAAATTTATATAACGCTTCATGTAAGGCTTAAACAAAATTCCAAACAAGAGGAGGATAAACAATTAGCATTCGTGGGTGAAGGAAATAGTTTCAGGCTTCCTGCTCGCTTTCTTCTTTCAAGAATTGTGTTTCCAATATTTTTTGTGTATGATCACTAATGGGGCGTTGCAACATCTTGCGTCATCATCCTAAACGTGATAATGGTGATGAAAACATGGCAAATTTGCTCGAGAATGAGAAAATGCTAATGTTATTGCATGTCACTCTACCATTTACAGGTCAGTTCATGTCCGCCCTGTGGAGGTTTCCCTAGTATGCATTCGACATTTGGGACGATTGGGTGTTTGCAAAGCTCGTAGCACGTGATGGGTCATTTTCAGGTCTAATGACTAGCTCATCGTCTATCTATAAAAGAGTGCACCCATTGGTAAATCTTTTCGATCAAGATTGTACATGAGAACGCACAGAGGTGCCAATTTATGTCATTTGAGCACAGAGGCATGTAGGGCATAGGCCTTATGTTGGAACAAGGTCTTACAATGTTAACGCTTGATTTATTGTATTGCACACTAAAGGCAGATGGGGAGGTCACCGAGTTAGAGTTTCATGCATACTCACGGTGTCGCCCTCGCCCTCGCATAAAAAAGAATGTAAATCATACCTACACACTCTCAATATTTTATGCTCAAAATACTGTTAAAAAGAGGGGAAACGATTAATTGTATTTTATTGCCTAATTTCTTTAGAAGATCTTCCAAATTTTTGAGAAAAAAGCTTAAGGAAATCGCGAGGATTAAAGCAATTATAATTAAATCACAAATCCAAGAAAACATCAAGAATCTTAATGCCTTTCCAAATCCCCAGAATGATAATGTCAAAGGAGACAAGGAGATTTGTTCCAACGTCAAAGGCCCCAGTTCTGTGCATCAGGGTTTTTCGATTAGCATATTTTATCGCATCCTAGTGGTGTTGGATCACTTTGATATACTTGAATATGACGATTAAGGTGACACTATCCAAGTTTGCTTCATTGTAGCAAAAACAAACATCAATGAAAAAGAGTCATATAACAGTAACTTTACTTCCAACTCTGACTTGCATTTGCAATGGTCTCTATGTTCAACTCGACGGAAACATTGCAATGTGGTATTGCTTTGAATCGAATTCAACAAAAATTGGAACGTTTTAATTCCCTCACATCTGCTCGCTTCAAGTACTTCAGTTCATTGTGTTGAAAGTTTCAAAATTGTAAAGCCGACCTTCGATAATAGTTCTCCCTCAACATATCAACACCAATTCACCAAGTCCACGAATTATAAATATGAAGGCACAATATTGTTTCCAGTACTATGTAATGGTTAAATATTTAGATATGGTTTCTTCTAATTGTCTGAAGTCAAGTTTCTTCTCAATCCTTTTGATCATCTTAATATTTTATTTCTCATATTTTGTGTTTCCTGGGTTATACTTATCCAAATTTCACATTGGATAATGAAAATGTCATATCTGGTGTTTATGAAGGGGCACCTCGGTAATAGTAAGGCAAGCATAGCCCAATTCGTGGCAAAATTGTCCCTCTTCAACGAAGACATGTTCGCGATTCCACACTTCCTCTTACAAACTCATCCAAGTATCCCTCCTCAATTATCTCTCCTACATGGTTATATGGAGAATGGCAAACACACATGGAATGGTCTATCATTATCTTAGTTATCTATCCTTTTACCTTACCCTAATTAATTTGTATTATCAAGAAATCAACTTGGTGGTCGCTCACAAGATAGAGATATGTTTTGTTGCCCATTAACACAGAAGATTCACCAACAAATTATGTAGTCTATAACATTGAAAAGAGCCACCTTTTGTAGTACCACTTCTCCCTTTATATCATAATCATCAAAACACTTTTTTTACGTTTCAATTTCATAGAAGATACTTATTTTGAAGGAATTTTTTTTAATTCCTTTCCTACATTTCAAAATCTCATATTTAAAATCAAATGTGGATTTCAAATGGCCTCTTCTCAATTCCATAAAACAAGAATTATTACTCAATGAATAGAGATGACAAACACAACTTAAAGTTTTCATTATTTCCCAAATTCTGTTGAGGACAAAATTTCAAGCCGTATAATATGTAAATACTAATGGGAAAATACTTTACTCACTTTATATTTGAATTTAAGCCATGGATGTTTGCAAGTTCAACCTCATCACTGGTGGTGGGTATTTTAGGAAGGTGCAAAGAAATCAATTGAGATAGTCATGGGAGAAGATGTTGATGATCTACAATTGAATTCATGATTGGTAGACCATAAAAATTGTGCCAATAATAAAGGAGGTGGTGGGAATTTTTAAGAAGAAAAAGACTTACATGCTCAAAGCCACTTGTAGTTTTTAATGATATGCCTAGTTATGTAAGTAAAGATGGACAATTACATATTTGCTCAAATATTGAGTTTTCTTGTTTGTTGTTAAAAAAACATGGGATTTTTTTAATCTTATATTTGGCATAAGCGAACATTAGTTTTAAATCATTCATCTTCGTTATTAGTTCATATTTATATTTCTCTCATCGGTTTGTTTTTGAAGAAATAAAAAATTGGATTTTCTCAATGGAGGATTACACTATAAATGGAGCACATAAAATTTTCAATTAGGAAGAACACATTGCTCCTTCCTTTACATTAGTTTAATACCTAGATTACAATGGTTATTCCAAAACAATCGACATTAGTTTCCTCTCTATATCTAGATATCATGTTATAGACCTGGTGGACCAAGGGGATAAGAATAGTGAATACTTTGTATCCTCTTATTTTCGTAGAGTTTCCATATATTCGAGAAGATGATAGGTTATAATTACATAACTAAGGTTTTCTTTTTTGAGGGATTAGACCCATTAATCCATTGGATAATAAAGTGCATTTGGCCATGCTTATTTTAAAGTTGACTATTTTGTCAACCACTACAATGGCTCATCATTTTATTTTTCGCTATCCACACAATTTTGTAGTCGGGAAAAGGTTGTTTGAAACAAGAAATGTTGTCAAAATTCTCAAAGCAATGTAATGATGTTGCATATCTATAAGTTGAATTGTCTAAAATTATGTACTTTTTTATAATAATATAAATTTCTCTAAATATAATTCTCTCTAATTTTTTAGATAGGGAAAACTTCAACTTCTAACAATTTTAATTATTGATGTATCATCCTTAATGCCTATTGACCTCTGAGACGCACCTATGGATGCATTTGCTAGTTATTTATCCTTTTATTTGTTTATTAGGATAATTCTTGCACTTAGGTTATCCCTACACTTGTTGAGTTAGCTTGCTTAGGTGTACTAGTTGTGTGGAGTTAGTTTTCTAGTTATGTGGAGTTAGCTTGTTAGTCTTGTGGAGTTAGCTTAACTACCAATATCAGTTAGTGAGAGTTCTTCACCACTGATCTAGGTAGTAGTTGCACTTCCCTCCTCCTATATGTACATCCTAATTATTGAGTTAATTAATGGCATTATGATGGATTTCCATATATGATATTTTAACTCTTTGTTTGTAAATCCTTTTGTAAGGTTATTCTGGCGAATTCCTTTCAGCTTATTAAATGTGATGTGCTATTATCATCTGAGATCTTTGCGGCTTGGAACAATATTCTTTTCATTCCTTTCATGGTATCAGAGTGATAGATGATGTAGACATCCATCTGTAAGTGTTTTTATACAAGCGAGGGTTTTATAATTTTCATATTTTTTGGAAATTGTTAGTATGTTTCTGCAACATGTATTTCTAAGTGAAATGGAGGGCACCATTGAATCCTGGAAGGTGCCAAAACCCATAGATCGACTATAAACTCGACCACTGGCGACAACAAGCAGTTTTGAAGGTGTCTAGTTTTTTTGCAGAGCTAGTGAAGGGTATAGATTCTCGTACATAACCATATGGGAAGCTACAAAGGTTGTGGAAGGATTCCACGAAAACCCTTTCTGGGTTTTTTTAAATCTTTTATGGGTAGTTATTTTTATGCAGGTTGCACAGATCTGAGCTAAGGATGGTTTTTGTTTAGTGGGTGAGGAAAGGCCTCTAGCACATGTGCAGAAGTTGTTGCTGCGATTTGCGCTCGTCGAAGGGCTTAACCATTTTTGCGTTTTTCCCGGAGCAGTGGAAAACTTTGTGGATCTTCGTCTTTTTTTGTTGAACCGAAGCGGTTTTAGAGGAAAGAGCAGAAAACCGAGCCTATGATTGGTCATTTTTACCCTTTCAAAATACAGCAAGCTAGAGTCATTTTCGGTAATTTCTAGAAATGGCAGGCCAGAAAGGGTAAGTGGATGTGACTTTCTTAGGAACAAGCGACACCCCCCAAAATAGTAAGTTGTGCACAAAAGGGAGAGTACTCACAAAACACCTTAGCCCTTGGTCACATGATGGATTAGTAGGGGTGATTCCTACTAGTGGGTTCTTAAGTGTACCCCCCCCAATATTTTTTTGCAAAAACAAGATTTTTCATAATTTTGAAAAACTCGGAATTGAGTGCCATTTTTTTAAAATTGTATGATGGACCATCTTTATCCATTGGTGGAATTTAATTTCCTTCACTATCTTTATAAAGTGCCAACTCTGGGGTGTTGTAATCACAAAAGGGATGTTTTTCGTTGATCCATGAGCGTCATTTAATTTTAAAACACGGTACTTTGCTATCATGGATTTTTACCCATTGAGAGAATGAAATGTTTTTCTTTGAAGTGTGTGGACTTTGAAGTGTGTGGATTTCAAGAGGACATAATAAAATTTGTATAAGAAAACTGACCACTTAAGAAGCAAAACTCACTTCTACATAACCTCATTCACAACAAAGATGACCTCATTCACTCCCTGAAGCAAAAAATTGCTCACTTACAACATCATCCTCACATTGTGGACTCTTATTCCCATGCTCCTAGTCCACTTGCAGTTATTCCCACACCCACTAACCTTAATGTCAGTTTTTGAGCCTACTTCTGCTTCTGATGCTCTTGAACCTATTGCACTTGTTATTGCATGTTCTACTTCCACACATACTTATTGCAGTAACACATTCGGTGTATCCCACTTCAACTCCTTCTCACATGCCTAGCTCCTTTGAGAAGCATACCACTAGATTTGGTTCTCGCATGCTCCATTCTATGGGTTTCATTGGCAGAGGTATTGGAAAACATTCACAGGGTATTGCTTCCCCTATTCATCTTGTTAAGTGGCATTCTCAAAATGGCATTGGTTTTCAAGCAAGTACTTAATTACGTGCGATCACACATTGACAGAGCTCGTATTTTTGTTCGCTCAAATTTTTCTAAGGATCGAGAGCTACACATGAGTTCTACACCTTCACTCAGGCTTGAGAAACCTAAGATTTTAGCTATCAGACATGATCGACCTGACACACATTTTGATGTTCCTTTGCATGAACCCGTTGTGCATTTTACACCAAATCATATGCAGGGATCTTCTTCATCCATATGTGTTGATTTGGGGTGGATTTATGATCACTCATGGTGGTGACATAGGAATTCATTGATAGGACTCTACAGGTGTGGCTCCTCCACCATTCGGCTTCTTGCTCCACTTTCTATACCATCTACATTGTAATGCTCCTTGTTTTGACCAATTTTCTTTAGCAGGTGTAGTATATCTCTCTTGTTTGTTGAGAGATTTTGTATATGTATTTTTGACACTTTTAGGCATGTTGACAGTCTCTCTTGTGGGGGAGCTATTCTGGTGAAGCCCAGTGTTAGTTTGTCAGTGTTCGAGTAGTTGTTTTGACAACTCATACAAATTTGTAGTGTCACTCCACCCATTCAATAGTATGGGAGGGTGTGGTGTTGATCCTGCTTCTTCGGGTCTTATGTCCTTACCTTGTTTCCTTGGTTGTTATTAGATCGTGACCCTCTTATTACTTTGGATCTTGTGTCCTTGCCTTGTTACCTTGGTTGTTCTTGGATCATGGCACATCTATTTGTAGAAATTGATCAAATTATGTTTGGTGTTTTTTTGCACTTTTGACATCACTCCATTGACAATCTCCTTATATGGATCTATTTCAACAAAATTCAAGGTTTAGGGAGCATTGACAACATTACAAAGAGATTTGGATTCAACCATTCCTTTTTTTCCTCTTTTGGCTTATTTAGGTTTAGGACCCCACCAAAAAATGAAATTAGGCCTCTCGGGCCCACATCCAGCCAAAAACAATTGAAAAAGTGAAAACATAGGAAAATTTCTTTCAAGACATCTCATGGCCTCTCCTTAGCCTCCTAGTTTGGGAAAATACAAAAAAGGAAAAACATTTTAGGACCAAGGTCAAAAATTACTAAGATGGCCCCAAAAGGGGCACCAAGTAAGAAATATCTTGTTGAGAAACTTGGCAAGCTGTTCTATGATCTCACATAGTGCAAAGGGGCTTGGGGTGTAATAGGAACTCAGAAAAACTCATCTTCAGGTGGGCCGAGTTGGTAAAAGGGCCTAACAAACTTGATGGAAATGGGTGTGTTAGGGTCAAGTTAGATGCTTACATCATGGGGTTTATCAGATATGGTTTATGGTTTGTACAAACATTGTCATGATCCTGGGGATATTTTAATGTGGTATGGGTTCTACACCTTGGAAAACTAGGAGCGAATCGTGTGTGTCGAGATTCAACAGGTCAGCACATGTCGGGGAATGTTTGTTGAGGGTTAATGTTGGAAAATTAAGTCAAGGATACATGAGGTCAATGCAATTCATTAGAGTGATGCAACATGTAATGTGGATCTCACATCCATGGAGAACAAGTTGGTCAAAGATGGAAGCAGGAGTGGGTTTTCAAATATACAACATAACTCGCCAAGGGGATGTTATTTCTCGGCGAACCTCAAAACCACTGATCTGGAAAGAAATCCACACGAGGTGGGTAGGTAGAATTGATGGCGAGTTGTTGGGGAGTATCTTGGTGGTGAAGGAGCTGGTTGGAGCCAAAAAACCAAATATGCAATGCCCACAAAAACAACCATAAATTTCTCCCTAGTTATTAGAACATGACAAAATTATAGTCATTGAAAAGGTAATGTGGTAATTATGAGCCTGACAACAAAGAAGCACAAAAAATGGGAAATTTTAGGATGAATAAATAGTTATAAATGGGCATACCTAGGTGAATTTATTGCCTCCAATGGGTGATTGAGTAGTATTTATGGCTTCTTCTCTCTCCTCTCTCTCATTTTCTTCTTATAAATGTAAATGGTGTGCACATTTATAAGGGGTTGGAATTTTTTTCCTCCAATACAGTCCCCTCATATCAATTTTGTAGGGTAGTTACAGGGATCCAAACCTTCTAATATGAGCAATGCAATCGAACTTCATGCCTTCCTGCCATCAAATGTTGTATTGTGCATATAATGGAGAAAGAAATTGTGTTTTGTGTTAATTTTTAAACCTTTCATGATTTTATTGTTTCCCCTTTCCTCTCATCAATATACAAGTGTTTTGATCAGTTTTTATGGTTTCATTGCAAGTTTTTAGGTGATGTTGTGTTTACTTAAATGTGGAATTAAGTGTAGTTGTCATCTGTGATGCTTGACCATCCTCCCCACACTCATTTTCCTTCATTTTCTTACACTGTGGGATATCCAAAACACCACTTTTTTTGGTTCTATCACCTCATTCTTAGTGTAGGATTTCCATTTCATGATCTCTCTCTCTCCTTGTATCCTTGGAATTGTTAGGAAAGGATTAGATTAGGTATTTTTCTACATTTTGGAATAGTTTAGTGCTTAGTTTAGGAAGAGGAAGCTGACCTTTACCATAGAGATATCACATTCGTAAAGTCCCACACTTTAGCATAGCTCCATGTTACCCAATCACACCAAATGCCTCAGTCACAAGAAAATAATTTGGGGTGTGTGATGATTTGGTTATAACAGTTCTAGCATGCCCAGTGGGAGAAACATGTGAAATATCTACACTACGCAGGTGTTTCATTGATCTACATCTTGAGTTCATTAATATTAATGTGTCTTTGGTGGATTCTCCCTGTCTTTGGTGGATTCTCACAAATTTGGATACATCTACAGGACAAATCAGGATTTCAATGTTGCAAAGCACCAAATAGACCTAGTACTTGTATTTTGGGTTTCAGAGGTTTCAGTGCATGCCCTTACTTCTAACAGGATTGTTCAGGATTGCACACATGCAGAACAATTCCAAGTTCTGAAATAAAGGAAAGAAAATTTTGGGTTTTTGAGATTGCATTGAATGAACTAAGTTATGCCCTATGTATTTTGGGGATTGAAATATTTCAAACAAGGTCCAAATCTTGAATCAAGTTTTGGGCCCTTCAAAGGTGACATTTCTATTCTATCAATTTGTTATGCTCTTGATAAAATCAGCCATCGAAGCCATATGTGAAGTACAATTGGAAAACTCCACTGATCCAAGAAAACCACTCTCTATGTTTTAGAATTTCCATTTCTTCCACCCATTTTCTTTCATACCTTTCATTTTTCATCCACTCATGAATTTGTTCAATCATGACTTCATTCCCCTTATGAAACTCCCATTTACAGTAGTAACATGTATTACTCAAATCCATCTTCATGTTATTACAATCCACCCCCTAGATCCATTCTAAGATCAAAATTAGTTTGAATATGCATACCCACATGAGAAAAATACTAATAAGTTTGGTCATCTACAAAACTTTACAGTTGTTGAAGAGAAAGGATATGGAAATCCTAGAGGCTATCCTACACCTAAAGAGTACTAATTATAGAGACAAGTTTAAGAGTTGGATTATAGCATGGTGTAAATAAGGATTAAATAAATGATAAAGATAACCCAAATTTGTTTTAGAATCCCATGCCCATTGATTGGCTCTATACCAGGTGAGTTTAATCCTCAACAAAATATCCATTGTATAATCAACACATTAATTGAAATTGGGAAATGGATTAAGAAGAGGGAAGCTTATGAATATAATGCTAGTCAATATTGTCAATGAGACACCCTTTCATTACCACTTCACAACCCTCTTCCTATTCTCCAATCAGTTCCATCTCAACTTGAGCCTCAATAACCTAACTTTCTAGTTGCTAGCCCCACTGAGAATTTTATTTCCCCATCTTCTACTATTCCATCTCATTTTGTTTTTTCTTCCCTTTTCCCTTCTAAAAATCCTTCCCCTCCACAATAGCAAGAAGTTTCACCTCTTTCGTCACCACTAAAATTGTAAGAACTAGTTGAATCTTGACGCATCACTCCTCTTGTAGTCCTAACCCCATTTTGGGGAGAACAAGAATATGAAGTAAGCCAAGGGGGAAGGAAATTTGAGGAGCTTAGTAGAGAATAATCATCACATAATTTGAGAAATTGGTTAGCTCCAAATCTATAAGAAGAGAACAAGGATAACAACACTCCCTTCTTTCACGCACTCTCTCTCTCTCTCTCCCTGTCTCCTTGGAATTGTTAGAATAAGCATAGTTAGGTGTTTTTATTGCATTAGGAGTAGTTGTAGCATAGGATTAGGAAGTGGAACCAACCTTCTCTAGAGGTCCATCTCAAGTTCGCAAGTCCCACAACTTGAGAGATGGTCCAATGTTAGAAAAAAGTAGGGATTTGTCATTGCCAATCCCAGGGTGCTACTTTTTTGTGATAGCAAGTATTTCTCACTCTACTTTGTTATTAATGGTTTTGGATACTTACAGTGTTCCTTTATCCCCTATTATTATATATGGGTAACTCATCAGGTCTTGTTGTCGGGACCCAACTTATTTTCCACCCACCTAAGTTATACTTATGGGTGGTGTTAGTGTAGGTTATTATTTACCCTCTCATTTGTTTATTAGGATAATTCCTGCACTTAGGTTATCCCTGCACTTGTTGAGTTAACTTTTTTATGTGTACTAGTCATGTGGAGTTAGCTTGCTAGTACTTTAGAGTTATCTTAACTGCCAGTGTCAATTAGTGGGAGTTCTTCACCATTGATCTAGGTAGTAGTTGCACTTCCCTCCTCCTATATGTACATCTTGATTATTGAGTTAATTTAATGACATTATGATGGATTTTATATGATATTTTAGCTCTTTATTTTCAAATTCTTTTGTAAGGTTATTCTAGTGAATTCCTTTCATTTTATTAAATGTGATTTGTTATTCTCATATGAGATCTTTGTGGCTTGGAATAATATTCTTATCACTCCTTTCATGTCAAGAGTTAATGCCCCAGAGTTTCGATGTATCTGATGTATATTTTATTAATAGTATTGAAGTTTTTGAATTTCATGTGACCTTTAAAATATATGTTGAAAGTTATTATTAATATACCATATATTTTATGTTGTATTTACCATTTTTTATGTATTAGTTCAATATTTATGTTATTGAAACACTTAATAATGTGATTCTAATAATCCCGAATAGTTACAAATCCTTTAAAATGTGGGGTTTTTCAGGTTGATAGCTAATAAGATAGATTTAATACTTAATAAAACTACATTAATTAGACAATGCAGTAATGGTAGTGATTAATTATTTTTTTGGTCCTTACTAGGTTAAATATATTGTCTATAAATTTGGTGCAAAACCACCCAACTTGCCATGTTTTTTTGGTTATCAAATTCAACAAATACATTGGTGTGACATGGGATACCAAGTCCCCCAATAGGTCGCTATTTTTGCAAGTCCCCAAGATAAGGACAAGTGATCTCCCCTCAACGTGACATCGCCTCTAACTATCCACAAAGCACAAAGGGTTGATATGGCAAAAAGAAATTCTTGACATTGAGAGTATTGGATAACAAGCTCTTACTTTTATAGCTATATCTAGAGTATATTTCCTCAAGTACCCTTGTATCACACCCCATTTATCCTTTGAGTGGTTTACAAAACAACATATGTTTCATATGTGACTTATTGGAAAAAAGAAGATTATCACCTATGTTCTCTATAATAACTTCACCAACACATGAATTCTCCTCCCTCAATCCCCTTCTTCATCACCCCCTTCCCCTTGCAATATTTCACCTTTAATCCTTCAACTTTAACTTCTTTAACACCTCCTTATCGGAATTTCCATTGTACCACTCAAGTGTGAATGCTAGTAATATATTATTATTATTAAAGGTAAAGTTTAGTCTCATTGATCTTGATATTGAAATACCACCTTTGCATATATTTTTCGTGGATGTTCCTCTTCTCATTAAGATAGATATAAACAATGAAATTTGTATTGATATTTACATAACATATCTCAAGTTTATATGGAATCAACCTAAAGAGCCACTTACCTAAGAAATTCAACACTACTCAAATTTATATCTTCATTTCATTAATGGGTTCATGTATCCTCCATAGTACAAAAAATGACAATTACCTTACAACTTGAGAGTTCCCCTTAGTGTGCTCAAATTTTGGTCACATTAGCTTCATATTGAGACAAACCACCATATACCTTGGGGGAACTGTATTTGTCAAATTTGGTCTCTGGAGCCTGAGACTAAGGACCATTTTATTTTAATATGATCTCCTTATTAAGAGATAAGACAATGATTCTTATGTCTCTTTAGAAATTATCTTAGCTCTCTCTAAACATTCAAGGTTTATAAAGATTAAATATGTTTAGACCTCTTCCTCCACAAGATGTTCAACCTTCACAAACATAATTCTCCAAGGGAGTTTGCACTAGGTTAATTACATGTCCTACTTATAGCCATATAACATCATCAATAGGAAGAGGTCATGTGGTCATCCTCTAGATTTACATGTTAGACCAACGAGGCATTGCGAAATCAATTAATCACATGGCTTCACATCCTTCACACAATTATTCACCACTTTGAGTATAAAAATTATCTATCTAGAGCACCTAGGTTTAACTCACTTTGTAGGACCCCTCTCCTTCTGAGATTCATCATGGTATCTATATTGGGTATTACTTGTCATCATCATTTTTTATTTTGTCTCTTTTGTATTCTCTTGGGTGTACCATTTTTCCCTATTTTGTTTCTTAAAATTTAATTATTTTTTTATAGTTCTATAGGCCAGTTTTGTCCTTAAGTGAACATTAATATATAAATTAAATTAAACTAAATTAAATTGAATCCATTTTTGGTATTGATTGTTGACTTAAACCTTTGATTTAGAATATGAGTTAATAATTTCATCACTTGATCTAGATTCAAATATACATATGATTACATGTATGCCATAACAATTAGCCTCTTCTTATTCATTTTGATGGTAATCATGTTTTTTACAAAAATATCCACTAAATAACATCAATCTATATTAATAGTTGTGATACTATTTACAATTTAAATTAATAATAATTTTAATTGTCATATTAATTCATGCTATCAATAATATTAGTCTTGCATTTATACTAATTTCTTTATATAATTTAATATTAAATGGCATTGCACCAAAACTTATTTCAAGTTTATTTTGTATTGAAAAGAAACGAGCATGTGATAAAAACTATTGATATTTATTAAAAATAGGGAACTTACAAGTTTCCATAAGAGTCTATGGAAGAAAAGAAAATATTGTGTCATACAAGAAACATTCCATAGGCAAGGCATGTCATCATTTAATTCTTTTTGCATCATATTAAGCGTCAAAAACTTAAATTTTTGGGTTTGTTATGGTCGTCCAACATTCAAGTCTCATGTGAGTCTCGAGCATAAATTTGAAATAAAGAACAACATCAGATGAATGCTTCACGTGTAGATTTTGTGTGACTTGCAAAGATAGGTTCCTAGTTGGGTTCTCAAATGTAGGGATAAAATATAAATCTAGACACATGATGTAAATATTCAAGGTTTTCAAGGAGTGCTAGTGTCGTAATTCTAGAGGATAGTTATCCTAACCCTAATATAGTTATAGGTTTCTAAGGCCTACAACTAAGATAAAGATAGGTATCCTACTAGGATTCAGAATAGAGATAAATCAAGGGATGCATAAATCCAAGGGGCACAATATAATAATACTATGGAATAGATAAAAGAAAACATACATCTACTATATTATATAGAAATGAATAACCAATCAATACCATACAAGTGCAAGATAAGAGACTAAGAAGGGTTAGAAATACTTACATGCAGTGTGTGTGACCGCTAATGCATAATCCTCCCCAACGGCAACAACACTGAAATAGAATCACTATGGGTGGAGAAGGGGAAAGCTCAACAAGAAGACCTCCAATCCTAACCCACTATGGTGACCCAAATGCAAAAGGGTAAGCTCCAAGTCTATCCTCAAATACAACAAGTAGGTAAAAATAGTGTGAATTTTTATGAGCAATAAGTGACTTTTTGTATGATCAATTGATGGTGAATTGGTGAAAATGAAAAAAGGTGGTGGAGTATATATACTTAACACCATTTCTTATGGACGATGGTGTTGGATGAGGGAAAACCAAACTCAACACCATCGCCCATGGGTGATGGCATCAATCTTGGGGGGAACCCTAAGGTCAAAAGGTGTGAAAATATGTAGGTGGAAGCTAGAAAGATAAATGGAGGAAATGACGAAAGGTCTAGGGTGACCGAAAGTAAGGATAATAGTCTGCAATAAGCTTAAACAAGTGAACATAATGAGACAAGTGGAAATGATGGGTATCATGTGTGAACAAATGGAATAAATGAGGCAAGGGTAAGGGAACTATGGCATAATAGTAACATCTCTCAGATTTTCTGGTCTGGCTTACATGATCAAGTCCGATCACACAATAATCCCAATATGTCCCTTAAGGCAACCTTTCAGAAGGAAAATGCATCAAACCCTACACAAGAGAAACAATTAACAAGTGTAAAAAATGAGGTGTATACATATGCCCCAACTGAATATCAATGTGTGTCACAATAGTGAAACACAAGATGGTCTTTGGAAAAGTATCTATGCAATTCTTGAAATATAAAGGAAATGTTGAAAGTAAAGCAATAATGAAATAGGTTGTAAATAAATAAATGAACTCCAGTAAATGAAATATACCTACCTCATACTTACCTATTGTCGTTGTCACTCGGCTTTCCTATGGTGGGGGAACAATAGCTACTTGGAACCTTAAGAAAAAGATTGAAAAGTAACACTAGAAAATAATCAGTAAAATAAGACATAAATCACCTAACTAGGAGGCCATGAGATGATGTAGTTGAGCGTGAAGATGACAAAATGGGGATTTTTAGTGGGATTTGGTAGAGGTATGTTCATTATGTCAAAATGATTGGCTCTGCCACAATCGTGGTGTAATTTATGGAATATGTTTTTAGGGTTTTCATTTGAAAGATATGAAGGTTTGAAGATTGGAAGGAATCATGTCAAAACTTGTTATAAGAAATTGCTATAAATAGTAAAGGGAGGAGTTCATTTGTCACTTTATTATTGATATTAAGATAAATTGAGCTTTGAGGCTACCCAATTTGAGTGATTTTAGTGACGATGGTGAGAGAGGTGGTGAGGATGTGTCAAGATGGGGCACGTGGTAGTGTGAATCCCATGGTAGGTTTTTTTTAAATTGGGAAAGGGTAGCTAGGAGAAAAATGGAAAATATATGCCAAGGCAAATTTAGCTAGCGAAAATTTCCCCAAAGATAGTCAAAATGTAGATCGGGTCAAGATCTAGGTGGGTTTGGGAGAATTTTTAATTTTAGAGTCATTAGGGTGAGTTTTTTAAATTTAATGTCTAGAAAAGTTGTGGACCCCTAAGACATACAAGATCGGCCATGCTAGAATGAATCGATTGCATCATGGTTGATGGTGTTGGGTTGATATGAATCATGGATAGATGTCATTTGAACTTGGGGGTTGATGCCATTTAGGTGAGGAATATTTTCCATGGTTGTTGATGTTATAGCCAAGAGTGAAATGTATTAGAGAAAGTGATATTTTTTCTCAGTGGCTAATGAATCTAGGCCAAGGTGGCCAATGTAGTTTGAAAGTAGTTGATTATTTTGATTTTTGATGATTTGAGATATATTTTTATGATTATTTTGGATTGAGATCTAATGGGTACTTAATTGGTTGATATTTTGCAAGGTGCCATGAAGGATCCAATTGTGGAGATCAATGGATGTGGTACATGGTTACTAGAGTTGTGTGGGTTATTTGCATAGGATATTGCACAATTACATGGCCTGAAATTTGGAGGCATTGTGTAGATGGTGTGGATCCCTGTTGGATCTATATTTGATACATATGTTTTTGGGCCACTGGGAGTTCAGGTCCAACACGTTCAGGTGGAGGGCTGGAAAACAATACTATAGAGGATGCAATGACATTACAAGATGTACATGTGATTCTTGGGCTACCCATTCAGGGTGTTTGAATATGTTTTGTGATGTGCTCAACGAGCATAGTAGAGAGGAGGGCCTTAACATAGTGGGCCATAGGGAAGTGAGGTGTATCATCTAAGATCATTGATGGTATAATTGAGTGTCTTATTTGTTGCATAGATTCTAGATATTTGAAAGGTATTATTGGTATGGTTTGTGGCACAAATCTTGTGCCAAAAGACAAATGGAGCAGTACCATTATTTGTATTAGTGGCATGCAAAGATGCATTGGAGTTTGACATACAATTTAGTTGGGGGATGAGCACATGGGTGTGGCTTAGTGTATAATTTGTACAGGATTCGTGTGAGGCAAGCAGAGGGTTGTGGGGCCATTATACTTTTGGCAACCTGGATTTATGAGTGTTTCCAATGTATAGACCTACAAGGACACTGTCACATAGTAGTAGGGGATGCCCCAGGATTCTATAGTGGGAGAGAGGCCTAGGGTTACGTTAGAACATAAACAATTGATATAGGTTATAGCACAGGATCAAGTAGTATGGGAGCCCTAAAGAGGGAGAATGGATCAATGAACTAGTTGGCTAACTAAATGGTAGCTGAGGGTACATTTAGAGATTATAGGGCATTACGTGTGGTGGGTGGAGACACACCCAGTTGATATATTTCATTTACAGTTTTTGCACCCAGCCCATGTGATAGTCCTACCTCTTCTAGAGTATCGACCATGACATGCTAGAGAGAGAGGAGGGAGAGAGGGGCAATGGTATCAATGCCACCATTGTGACCATGTGAGTTAGGCATGTACCCCACAGTCTAGGTTTCTAGGTGGCAGACAATGGAGGGGAGAAGGAGTGTAGAGGGACCTTAGGTGATAGAGGTGGGGGATAACCCCAGAGACAGGATTTTGAAAAGGAGGAGAGAATAGAGAGACTCTGAGGATGGACACTATGAGTGATTGTTATGGAGGCCCTGGAGGAGGTTATTTTTAATATATGGGTGCCCAGATAACAATGTACATGATGGGGTGCCATGAGGAAAGAGGGAAGAGGCCCTAATGAGGACCATAAATGATATTGATTCCCTGAGATAGGTGGGCACAATTGGTAGGGGACCTTCAATCAAGATATGATGATGATGGGTAGTTTTGGGAGGTTGAGCAAATGGAGTCCATTGTAGTGGAGCAACTCAGTGAGCTAGGTAAGCCTTAGAGTGATTTAAGTAGATATATTGGTAGACTTTTATTATAGAGTATGTGATAAATGTCGTATATGTTGTTAATGAGTTATGATGGGTTTTTGGTTTTGTAGAGTGATACCACAGTTGAGTGGCACTTGTTGATTGAGGGTGCACACCATGAGATCTTGGATGGTGTCATCGTAGACCTGGACATGATAGATATATGATGGTGATCTAATATCAACGATATCCATAGACTCAATGAGTGCATTTAGACTTGTGGGAGAGGCATCTCATGAGATTCAGAGGTATAGAGATGCTCAGGGAACGACAAGTGCAAGAGATATGACGCCGTTGGTGCAGGGTCTTCTCTAGGCATGGGTGGCATTGGCATGAGAGCAGGCAACGAGATTTTCAGATGCATAGATGGTGGTAGTTGGCATGCTAGAGACAAATGTAGCCACATTATAGAGTTAGAGGTTCACAGTGGATAGAGAAGAGGGAGAGGATTGCAAGGGCTTGAGTCTAGAGCCACATCACCAACATGATCCCTATGTGCTACTATGTTAGGCACCATCAACTCAAAGCATCATACAACCTCCATACTGAGGGAGGAGGTGCTTTGAGGGATGGTGTTATGAGATTATATTGTATGAGATATATAAAATGATATTTTGATGGTATATATATGAGATAACATTGTTTCATTATATCATGTATTATTATGTTGATTTGATGTATGTTTACTTTTATGATTTATTTTTATTTGTGCACAAATGTAGTTGAACATTCATGACTAAGAGAAATGAAATGATAAAAGGTTTAAAAATGATAATGATAGAGTAATCAAAGCATGTAAAATTATATGTGTACTAATTAGAGGAATATTCCATGATAAGAAAGATAAAATAAGTAGGAAATGATAGGAAAGTTATTACCAAAGTATCCAAGGTAGGAAGAAATGGTTGTAGAATTAAACAAGGATGAGGACAAATTACCAAATTATGGTCCAAGCCAAGCATGGAGCTAGAAACCCAAGCGGGAGATGAAGGTAGGAATTACCAAAGTATCCAAGAGGAAGATAATGGCCATAAAAACCCAATGAGAGAGATGTAGAGAGAAATTACCAAAGTATCCAAGATAGGAAGCAATGGCCATAGAAACCCAAGTGGGAGAGATAAACTCAAGAGAGATAAAAGAATTACCAAAGTATCCAAGATAGGAAGCAATGGTTGTAGGAACCCACGTGTGATAATGTAGGAAAGTTACCAAAATTTCAAAGAGAGGAAGTAATGGTCATATAAACCCGAGTGGTAGATGAGAGATAAATTACCAAAGTATCATTAACGATGCCAATTACATCATATAGGATTTGATGTTGAGTGTGAACCATAAGATCCTCAAGGTTATCTTGAACGATGTTGATACCACAATAGACTTCTGATCATGTAGAAAAGAGAGAATCAATAATTAGGTCAAATATTCATTTAAGGACATCACAACAAATATTATCAAGGGATGTATGAGTGAGGAAATAATGAGTATGGTGAGAACTAGATCATGTCATCGAAAGATATGATGTAGGGGATTAGACTTGATGTTTAGGCACATGATGAGAAGATTCCCAATGTTAGAACTTACAAGATATAACCCAATACGTAACTTTTGTATGTGAGAAAAATCCATGATGAGAAACAAAGAGTGGTGTAATAGAAGAAGGTTACATGGTTTTCTTTTATTGGTATTATTTGAACTCTTCTTTAATTTTCTTCATATTTCATCGATAGGCTTTGTAATATGAAAAATCATGCCATAGAGCTTCATGTTATGTGTAGTATGGTTCAACCGTAGGTGGGATATGATCCATAATGGAAAGAAAAGCTAGCAGTGATGTCATGAAGGTTAAAATCATAGCAACATGTGGAGAATTATAAGGGGAAGAATTCATAACAAGTTTCATAGCTGTAGAGGGGTCATCCGATGGAGTGGGTTATGGATCAAGTATTAGATCACCAATGAGAGGAGTGTAGTTCATGATTCATCCTTTGAATTGAAGTCATAAAAAAAAATTCATCATCCATTAGATCATTGGTCTTGGGATCAATGTGTCTCATGTGGAGAAAATGATAATGTTTATGTTAGACTAAAGGTGGAGTGTAATGATTCTTGGTAATGAATATTTACACATTCTTAGCCTAGGCATATCGTGCTAAGAAGGGATCATCTCTATAGTAACAATCATTGCGATCAGGTAGTAATTTAATAGTAAAATTAATCAATAACAGTCTTAGGCTATAAAATATTCTCTATGAGAGGACACTTATCGTGAGTAATAGTGTTAAGAACTTAGTTGGCATCCTTCTTATGTGAGCGAGGTCAAAGAGTGGAGGTTGTTTCGATATAATGGCATTAGGAAGATCAAAAGGATTGATCTTAAGGTTAATTTCATTGGGCTCATCATCATTTTAATCTATAAGGTTGGATGGAGTATGACCCATGACCTCAAGATGACCACTATAAATTGGTGTTGTCATTGATGTCAAGTGACATTGATCGAAAATACATGAATGGTGATGTGAAGCTCAATCAAAGTCATGAAGGTTGTTTGGTAGTGTCTTATCAGTGGTGTATTGAGAATTCAAGATGGTTTCAGGATGGATTCAGGGCAATCAGGATGGGTTCAGGATGGATTTAGGACAATGCAAGCTTGGTTAGTGAGGTAGGAGTCCACTGGAGGTATGGACATGGTTGGTAAACTTGGAACAAGTGTTCTATAGGTCATACATGATGATTCTAGCATGAGCAAGAGCTTCTGGAGTGAGTAACAGGTCAAATGTTGGGAGTCACAGTTGTAACTAGCTCATTTAGGCCTAGTTCTAGAGCCTAATGAGGTGTAAGAGCTAAATGTAGGTCATGGAAAGACCAGGTAAGCATGGGAAAAGCCTAGGAACAATTCCTAGGGAATTTATGAGCATTCAAAAGGTTTATTTTAGCTCCTAGAGGTATAATTCAAAAGTTCACCAAAACTGCCTTTGAGGACTAATAGTGAATGCTGAGGTAAATGAGATAGGTCTGAGCTGTACAGGAAAATTTATGGCTAACCAACCTATGGAGTGTGTAGAGGGGTGTCTTGTAGTGCTTCATGCCAAATTTCATCAAGTTTTGAAGAGGTTTGTGAAAGTTATGCAAGTTTTTCTAAAACTGGTTTCTTAAGGAATGCAAATTGAGCACCCTGGCTTCTTAGCATTAAAAAAAAATTCAATCCTTCTTCAGATAAATCATATAAGTAATTTTTGAAGATAAATCCAAGCATGATATTTTACAAAAATTTTGAGGGAAATTGGTTGAGAAATAATGAAGTTATGAGCATTTTTCTAACAATGGTTTTCTCTCTCCAAGTCTTCTTCTTGAAAGCTGGTAGGCACAAAATGAATTGTTTTGACTCCAAATGACTTGTGCAAGATTGAAACTTTATCAAGTGTAAAGCTAATATATATAAGGTCAAAATGATGGAATTGTTTTCTCTCAAAATCAAGTATGGGTGTTGTACAGGTAATTCTCTTATGTCTTGAAGAAGTTGATATGTACAATCTAAGTTTGATGACTGTTAAGGTTGAACCTTCCATATGAAAGATGGTACATGTGGTAATTCTTAATTCATAGATAATTTTGGGTAATTTCATATGGTCAATTTGGTGTGAAATCTCATTCATTTTCTTTCTTCTAATCAATAAAGGTGTAGTCAAAATAAATTTGAAACTATGGCTTGTGCTTATCAAATTTGAAGAATGTTTGAACTTGAGGAAATATAATGTTATTATGTCATCTTGATAAGAATCATGCTTATAATGTGAATGAAGTATTGTTATTATTCCTAAAGTGTGATCATGAATGAATTTATAATGGAAATTATGCTCAATTGAAGTAAAATATATAGGAATGCCCTCAGAATTTGTAAAATCAATCTTAAAACTGTTTGGCATTACTCATGGCAAGTTTGCTCCAAGTTGTTTGTAATCACTTATGTGAAACTTGGTAATACCAAGGGTTAATTCTAAGTAATTTTCTCAAGAATGAAGTACCTTTGAGTATAATTCTTGTAGATAAGTGGTGATGTAAAGGACAAGCAATTTTTATTGGTTTCTAGCTAAGATCTAAAAGACATGCTTCATAGTCTAATAGAAATGCTGAAATTAAGAAATATTCAATGATAAATTGAAGCCCTTGAACTTTGAGTAAAGAACATCAAAATGGAAAATTACTATTACAATTGGTATAAAGATGAAAAAAGTCAATGGTTGAAGAAAGTCAAAATGAAAAGAACTATGGTTTGGTTCTTAAAACCCTTGAGTAGAATTTTGAAATGAGCTAGTCTGATCTATGAATGGAATATTTCATTGAAACTTGAACGTATCAATGTTGAGTAAAACCATCCTCCATGAAATTCATAATATTGAAAGGGTGTGGTTCAAAACCTTTTGACTAGGATGAAAATGATCTCTTGTGAGTTGAAAGAATGTTCATTCTCTCCATTGGTGTAATACTATCATTGAACAAGTCATAGTTGATAAAATAATGTAGATCATGGCTCTCAGAATGAATGCCATGATTACTCACTCTATAAGATTTCAAGATATTTCCTTTGAATGACTATTGAAATGGTGAATAAATTGAAGATGAATGTTGAACACGTGAAAGATCTGAAATAAGCTTAGAAAAAATGCCATACTCCATAAGTCCTATTAATATCATTTCAGTTCAAAACGAAATATAAATCTTGACTTTCTAAAGTTCAAGCTGAATGATTAGGAATGACAAGAATATGTCATGTTTGAAGATGAAGACAAATGTTGTACTTACAACATGTGAATTCATAGTTGAAAAAATGCATTCCATTGTTAGAGTGTCAGAATCTTAAGAAGTCATGACAAATTATCTTAAGTAAAGTAAAAAGTCAAGAGATTTTGAGTGAAAGTATTGATTCCTTTTAGCAATGACCAAAGGTAGAAAATCATGTGTGATAATTTAGAAAAGGTTGAAAAAGTTGAAGTGAAGATGTGAAATATTAAAAGTATTTTGTTAGAAAACTATAATAGAAGGTGATTGAAATGATGTAAAATAATTGGACTGAAATGAAGTGAAAATTGCAGAGAAGCTTTTAAGCTAAATAAAAGCTTGCAAAATACATGAATGAACAGGTGTATATGAATATAGTGAATATAGAGATTAAGATGCATATGTGATAATAGATGAAGTTGATTATTATTTGAAAAATATGAGAAGAAAATGGTAATAGAGTTTTGATGATAGGCAAAAACTGGTGATGAGATAGAATGTTTGAAGTTGAGACAGAAACTATGAAGATACTTGAAAAATTAAAATATTAAGTAGATGAGAATAGTATTTCATATGAAATAATGCAAAGTATATCATGAGAAAGAATCATCCTTGATCATGTGAGATGAAGGAGTGAAAATCTTAGAACATTATCTAAATTGATGAAAAGAATGATCCTTGAAGATTAAGAATGTGTGAAGAGAAGTGCATAGGGAATCTATGATAATATTGTATGATTAAGGTAGTTTGTGATTAGGTGTCTGAGTTGAATGTGCAAATATTATGCATGTAAAGAAACAAGGTTGTTGAAAGTGTGAAAGAGTGAAATGATCATTGATATGAATATGTGAATGATTATGACTTAAGAGAAGAAGAATGATTATGAATGATCAGAAGAAATAATGAATTAGGGGAGAAAGTTGAGAAGAGTAAGAGAAGATTTAGAGGTCATTGTCAGTTATGTAAGACAAAAAACTTAGTGTGACCAAAACTATGATAAAGTCTAAGTTGTAGCTTAGTAGGTGGGGAGTTGTAGCTTCCATGTGAGTTGAAGCTCACTAAAGGTCAGTTGTTGCTGAACCAAACTTGGGAGTTGAAGCTTCCAGATAGGTTGAAGCCTATCAAAGACTGAGTGGTTTCTTGGTCAAATTTTGGAGTTGCAGCTCCAGGTTGAGTTGAAGCTCAACCATGAAATCAATGTAATAGATATAGGACAATTTTGTTCCGAGCATAGTTCTTGGTTTCAGTGGGTTTTTCCCCATTTGGGTTTCCCACATCAATAGCCACTATAGCCACAAAAGGAGTCTATATGATAGTTGAAGTGTTGATATTCCTGAAATGGGATTGTGGGGAGTTCTTACAAGGTGTTTAAATGCCCCACATTATTGGAAGAGGTAAAATTTCTAAGGATTAGTGTTTCCTTTTACTTTATAAATGTCACATAAGTATGTGAAGTTAATACATTGGTAGGTGAATGATGCAACTCCATACATGCGATGTAACACCCATGTTATGATTCATCCAAATTAAAGGATTTAAAAAAAAACCTTAAGTACAATTAATGTCTTAAATGATTTCAACTTATAGAAATTAAATCCAATATAATTAAATGTTTATAATCCATTAATAACAAATTATAACCATGTGTAGTTGTAAGGGTCAACTAGATCTTCCCGATTTACCTTAAATTCACTCTACTTGAGTGTGTATAACTTGTATACTTTTAGTTAAACCTTTAAAAAGTTATGAGAACTATGTGTAAGTTCTAAGTGTCTACCTAAAAACATACACATTGCACTCCATCCGGTATTTGACACATCAAGTTAGGGGAATGGTGAACAAACAATGTAATAAACTAATTACAATAATTTGGCCAAATATTCAAGCATTGATTTGCAAGCTTAGTTTGGTGACTGTGCACAAATCAATGAAACTTGTCTTCCATCACTGCACAACCATCTCTACACAATTATATGGATTTCATTTCATTTTTAAAGAAATTAAGTTTTAGATTTGAAGAAGTAGAAACCATGACTCACCCTTCTAATCGAAAGGATCATGTATCAGTCCATCTTAGATCCTATGGGAAAGATAGTGACCACATAATGATTTTTCATCATTATGTACTCACTACCCTTCCAATATCCATCCTAAGATGGCATGGGTAGGATTCTATCAAAAGGAATGATGGGACATAGTACCTACACTTCGTTTACACTTTTAGTTATCTATGAAAGATAAAGTAAATAAGTTCATCTTTACGACACATTATAATGTATATTTACACAATATTAGTTTCTCGAAAGAAAGTAATAGTAGCTCTACGAGTTAATATCTTTCATCAGTTCCTCTTATCGAACTAACACAACGTAGTATTTGTCATTAAGTATAGGTTTACTAATCATGTCTCGCATTGAGTTGATCCATTCATTACTTAATAAGGATAGTCCTTAATCTCATAAGCATATCAATTAATATGATTAGTCTATTTTATTTAATAAGGTACAATAATATATTTACATTGTTTTTGTTGTGTAGTTGTACTTATCATTCTATGTTTGTCATTCAACATATTTTTTCATCTCAAATGAATCAATAAAATCAGTAATAAATGTATAACATAAGATCCATCAACTTTATTTATATTCAGCTGTTAAACAACATATGAATAGTTTCATATCCATCAAAATAGGTTACAAAATAGCCAAGTATTTTATTAAACTTAATAAGGATAATCCTTTATTTTCATAAATATGTTTATACAATTCATTAAGATAGTAAATTAGGAAAAATGCCCATTAAACAACTTGCGAAGATAATTCATTCACATTAACAATTAAATACAACAATCCTTACTGGATATTAAAAAAATATTATATGATGTAATCATGCGTAAATAATCCAATCAGTCACTTCATGAATGTAATTCCTTCCTACAAACTGTAGGAGAGAGAAAATGTATATATGGGTCAGTTCAAAGAACTGACATGAGTTTACTAACTCATATTCTTGTTGTATTTAAATGAAATAATAGAATATGTTAAGGTTAACTTAACTAAAACCAAATAAACTTCCTAGTTTATTTATAAGTTAACTATATCATGCACAAATGAAATGTTGCTTCATATTGTATGCTATGTTTTCAAAAAATACAAGAATTCAAACTATTAATCATATCTTTTAGATTAAACAAACATATTGTACCATTGCAAACATTATTACAATAATCAAGAATAGGATTTATATCTACATCCTTCAATTCCATTCATAATTTCCACATGAATATGTCAACAAAGTAACCTTCAACTATGTATAAACATTTATGTTCTATGAATGAACATAAACTAACTCATTATCCATTCTTGTATTTGACTAAGTAAATGAATCATCTAACTTAACAATCAATATTCAAAAAATATATGCTTTTTAAAATCTTACTCAATATTTATTATTCCCATCATTAATACAAAATAAATGAAATAAAAACAAAACTTTATAAGGAATTCCTACATTCTCGAATAGTTGTTCAATTGTCATCCCTTAAACAAGAAATCAAGCAGTCCTATTCACATGGTAATAATCATTTATAATAATAAAAGTTCAATGATGACTTTAATTTTAAGCATTTTAATAAATGAAAAACATCTACTTCATAATGTTTCTATCTAACTATCCAGTGCCCGAAAGAGAGAGTAGTTCATTCACAATTAGAGAATCTCAATACATTCAATATCGACAAGGCTCACAAAAAAGTCATGCCCATTAAAAGATCATTAACAAGTAGTGTTAGCGTGTCCAAATGAGGACTTAAAATAAGACAAGAAGCTAAAACTACATATCTAAGACAGATTCTAACAAAAATGATTTAATACCCAAATGGTGAGTTTAAATACACTAGTTACAAACTAGATAGAGACTAGTTGAATATTATTAATTCATGTTCATACTAGATCTTGAACCATAAAAACAATGAAACTCAGGTAAGAGCCCAAAAAAACATATAACCCTGCATCAAAAATAATAACCAATAGCTTTGTAAGCTAAATGACCAAAACAACGAACTTTACAAAATCCCAAATATCCAACAGAACCCATTACATGTACTCTCAGTAAAGTCTTTTAAAAAAAAACTTAGATCTCAAAATAAACAAGGTATATTTGCCATTATATTGCTAGATTTAAAACAAAATCAACAACCCAAAAAAACCCATTTCCTTTATAATTTTTTCTTCAAACTTCCATAATAAAAAAATGAATAAAACAAACCATATTTCCCAAAATGACTAAATAGAGTCCCAATTTCCAAACAAGTTACTTCAGAAATATAAAATAAAAAAATATTAGATCTCTTAACGAGATGATTAAAATATATAAAACTTAATGCATATTCCTCAAATTTTCAAACAAAGAAACAACCCAGAAAACCCATTTACTTTCCAAAATTTTCTTCTTGTTTCTTTTTCCAAATTTTCATAATAAAATCAAAGAAACAGTTCCTGATTTAATAACCAAAATGTATTCCAAATTTCATGTTAAAAACAACAAAAATTGGAGAGAGAAAACCCATGCATGTTTTCCCTTTGTTTCTTCTTCCAAATTTCTTGAAATTTGTAACTCGAATACCCACCAAAAACTTCAAACAATTTCCAAACATAGATATTAAATACAAATTCACCATTAAAAATAGCTTTGCCATTGCATGCAACTGATAAAAAATAAACTTCTAGAATAATCTCTTCAAAAACCTCATGTAGAGCTCAAGCCAAAAACTAATTATAATTCCAAAAATGCAAATGGAGGGAGACCATGCATGTTTTGGCTTCCAAAGGAATCTACCGATTCCCAAGGAACCATGCATATTAACTTAAAATGTAAGACTACCAGTGCCATGTCATGGCCTCCACTGAGCCCAAAACCCCTTTGCATGCAATATGGTTTATGACCAAACAAACACTAAATAATAAATAATCACCTTAATATGCCTCATGGTATGTGACCAACTTCAAACTTTAAACATTAACCTTGCAAAGTGGTATATGACCTTTATTGAAACATTTGATATTAATAATGCTAAGGAAGGGGTCGATGACCATGGTTTAAAACATCAACATTATTTTCCAAGTGGTCTAAGACCAATTCTTCATAACATTAAAATTTAAACAATCTCCAAACAATGTGGTGTAAGACCATTAAAACTTAATTAAAATCCTCAATTAATTGTTATGTGGCCTAAGACCAATCATAAAAAATGTTAAATGGTGGAGTTCAAACAAACCATTCAAATGCCTTTATGCAAAGCAAACCAGAAGGTGGTCATTAAAAATAATACTTTCAAACATAAGCGATACATACATACATACATACATGTGTGTGTGTAAGGTATATGCATATGTTTATGCATATACATATATGTGTGTATATATATTAAATTAACATTTATAATTAAATAAGTCATTATCTATCAATCACCAGTTCAACTATCGAAAACATATTATCACTTTGTCGCATTACCATGTTTTTAGACGTTTATCATCGTAACTTAATCAACCATCAACCTTATGATGAAAAATACATTAAATACAGGGTGATATGCGATGATCCCACAGTCTACCTAAGAGGATATTAAAATACAAGAGGAAGTTGAAAATCATGAATTTTACACAAATGGTGTGAGGCGGTATGATGACAGGGATTTAAATCCAATCCACATGGGACATTTAACTACGATCATAACCTTGATATGTACTCTAATGGATTTTAGGTTGTTAATAGAGTAGCCAAGTGTGTTAATGAAGTTAAGAGAAGTGCCATGAGTACCATGAACTTCATCTATGAGGGCTCTCTTAACCATAACATGGTTAATATGGATTGAAATAAAGAGGTGAGGGTTGTCTGTATGAAAGGGAAACTCATCATGAATCACATAATAGAGAGGGAAACAAATTTAAGAAAAACAATTGGTAGAAATGGATAGTTCTTCACATTGACGCATGAAACTCTCTTCTAAACCATGTAGGGAAGGTTCATGCCCTAGAGTATGCATAAAATGGATATTTATAGAAAAGAGTGTTGACATAAGATAGCCATGATGTTTAGATGAGGTGTAAATAAGCTCAAAAAATGGGATTTGAATTGGGCTATGAGAGAGTTTTACAATAGGGTCCGAATCTTCAAGGTTGGAATGCACATCATTATGAACCTAAGGGATGTCAGTATAGATATGTTATGAAGAAGGAGGATTTTTAGATATATCTAGATTTCAATTTTTCTTTAGAATTTCTATAAGATTATCCATGGTAGAAGTATCCTCATAGAGGTTGATGGTATAAGAAATGATAGAGCTAGAAATATATGGGATAATTCGTACATGATGATAGGGGCTAACAATATCTAAGGGAGTTGATGACACCACAAACAAGATCAATCATGCATGAATGTCTACCCGGGGGCCGATGTAATTTATCTAAACTGTGAGATTAGGGACAAAAGCCTATTTTTGAGATGTTGGCTAAAAGAACATGGATAAATGACTATGTAAGATTTAGTCTAATTAGAGGAAGGATATGAGGGTTCAATACAAGAAATTATAAAATTTGGCACCTTGTATATTAACTATGTTTCCTTAGATGCACTAGTTGAAAAATATGAGGTGTTAAAATATTTTTGTTCTTGATAAGACCACTATTAGGTTGTTTAGACTTAAAGTGGTTGGGAAATGGATTGTTGTAAACCTTAAGATGCTCATTGGATTTATGAACCACTTCATATCAATCACATTGTTGATATTTAACATGTGCCTTGATGGCCTTATCTAAATTTTTGGAGTGATGCCCTAAAGATCAATTTTTTTCCAAGGAGGAAGGTACATGAAAAAAATTGAAGAGTATGAAAATTGTCATAAGGTCCCCAATTGGCATGCCACCATCAAAACTTAATTTCTTCAT